>BTPG01000004.1:165095759-165213259 GCA_036245525.1 Semisulcospira habei
CTGTCCGAGTGGCCAGCGACGACAGGCGTTTCAGTGGCACACTGGTTTCCCTACACCTCCAGCTGGCATGGGACTATCGCTGCCACCATCTTTCTCTTTCATCTCATGACAATGTTTCCCCACCCGGGTCTGCCCTGGGGGACTTGGGTGGGGTTAACTACTTTTTAGTTCCCAGGGTCACCCCGGTCAGCCCCACAGGGTGGGGTTTTCCCTCTATTCTGGGGCATGTGTTTCTGTCTATCCATGGTCCATTCACCTGTATTTGACTTTTTAAAACTCTCCCAACTGTCTGCGCTGCCTGTAGCTCTTGATATTGGATGTGTGTTGCTAAATGGTCTTAGCTTCCATTAGGTTTATTTAACGTATTGGACCGGCTGGCGACATACATTCAATGTTCTGTTTAGGTTGGGTTTTTTTTTTCTTTTTTTTTTCACAAGCAGTGCAGGCACGTCCTGAGAAAGCCTTGTTGCTGTCGGGACGTTAAGCAATATACAATCAATCATTACAATGTTGCAGTGGTGCTGGCAAATAATGATAATGTACTGTACAGCTGTGTTGACTATTTGTGCTGGTTTTGGTACTTCATGCCAGGTGTAGATTAGATCCCTGTGCGACAGCATTAAAATTTGTATCTGAAGAACTGTTTCGGTGATGTTGCATTTAAAGCTGACATGTCTTAACCTATACTTAAGTGGTGTGTTTATGAAGTTTGCATGATAGAATGATTTGTGGGTGTTCTGAGGATTCTATGTAATGTGGGTGTGCTGACATTTTGTGTTTTAATGGTTTCTGTACTGAAGTTGAGTGTTTGGTTTGTTCATCATCTTTTGCAGATGGTACCAACCAGCGAGGACGCTGGATTGAGATGAAGCTGCGGGGGGTGTGATGATGTGGTTTTTTGGTCACTGTGTTTGTTTATTCATGTATTATTTATCTATCCTTTTGCGTTTTATAAGTGTTCATTATATGTGTGCACTAGTCTTTACTGTCTAAGGGAAGCAATGTAGCATTACTGCTAGATTGTTTCCCCTTGACTTCTGGTGACTAGCTTAGGGGGTCAGCAGGGGGCACTGCTTATAATTAGTTCAACCAATCAGATTGCTTGATGACCAGTGGTAGTTTTGAACCTTCGTTTGAGCAAGCCATTTTGTTTGGGTGAAATGAGAGAGACTGAAATACGGCCACTGGACTGAGGACTTGGTGACTGATTGCTTTGGCACTACGCTGCTTTTAGTTTTAGGTGGAATAAAGAAAACAAATGACATCGCGACTTGGTTAGACTCCTCCATTTCAAACCTTCTCGGCCTTTCTGCTTGTCTTTGTCCGCTCCATTACATGTGTCTTGTCCTTTACTGGAAACACCGATCTGATTGTGAAAATCCGACTCCAAACGTAAACACCTTCAAAACAAAATCCTGGAATCCACTTCTTCCAAAACCCTATGCGCTACCACTCCTAGGCACTTCTAAAGACTCTCCTCTCCCCAACACACACAGCAAAGAAGAACCCCCGTCCGCTTTTTCCACCTATTTTATCGACAAAATCCAAACTCTGTGCAACACACTCGACACTCTGCCTTCTCCGCCTTGCCCTCCCGACCCCCCTTTTCCGGCACCCCCCTCTCGTCCTTCCGCCCCGTCTCTCAGGATGAAGTCCTCAAGACCATAAAGTCCATGCCTCTCAAAACCTGCGAACTAGACCTCCTCCCAGCTTCTCTCTACCGGGACGGCCTTCCAAAACTTTTGCCCTTCATTACCGACATGATCAACACATCTCTAGAGAATGGCTCCGTCCCCGATATCTTCAAGTCCGCCATTGTCCGTCCTCTCCTAAAAAAAACACCTCGACCCAAACGAACTCAAAAACTATCGCCCAGTCTCCAATCTCTCTTTCCTGTCCAAGCTTCTTGAGAAGGTTGTTCTCAACCAGCTCAACCTCCACCTCGCCGACAACAACCTCCTCAGTCCCTTCCAGTCTGCCTATCGCAAACGTCACAGCACTGAAACAGCCCTTCTACATATCTTAAACCACCTGCTTCTTTCGACCGACTCGGGCAACATCTCCCTTCTTACGCTACTCGACCTCTCTGCCGCCTTAGACATTATAGACCACTCTATCCTCCTCCACCGCCTTCACCACTCCTTTGGCATTACTGACTCTGCTCACTCCTGGTTTCTCTCCTACCTCTCCGACAGACAGCAGTCCGTCACCATCGACGGCGTTTCCTCCAACCCAGTCACGCTCTCCTGCGGAGTTCCACAGGGGTCCGTCCTGGGCACGGTCATTTTCACTCTCTACACCTCTCCCCTGTCCAACACCATCCAGTCTCACCACATACACCACCACCTCTACGCTAACGACTCACAACTACTAGACAAAGACAAACTCGACAACACTCAGTCACTACTGACTCGCACGGCTGACTGCTACGAAGACGTGAAAAACTGGATGACAGCAAGCAAGCTTAAACTGAACGACGACAAAACGGAAGTCATCCTGGTAAGCACTCGCCAGAAACTTTCCCAGCTCCCTCTCTCTCTCTCTCCACCTTCAACTCGACAGCACCCCCATCTCCCTCTCTGACTCGGCCAAAATCCTCGTCGTTATCCTCGATTCCTCTCTTTCCATGACCAGCTTCGTCTCCGCCACGGCCCAGGCATGCTATTTCCACCTCCGCCGCATCAGTGAGATCAGAAAATACCTCACTACCGAAGCTGCCACCAAACTTGCTGTCTCTCTCATCCTATCTCGCATCGACTACTGCAACTCTCTCCTTTCCGGCCTCTCTCACTCCACCACTTTCACTCTCCAGCGCGTCCAGAACAATGTTGCCCGCCTCGTCCTCAGAAAGAAAAAATCCGACCACATCACACCCCTGCTCAAACTCCTTCACTGACTTCCCATCCCCCAACGCATCCAATACAAGATTCTGTCTCTCTGCTACAAATCCCTGAACAACTTCGCTCCTGCCTATCTCTCAACTTACTTCACCCGTACACTCCTTCCCGCTCCCTCCGCTCCGCCTCCAACCCTCTCCGCCTCCACATCCTCCGCACCAAACTCAGCACTTTTGGCCCCCGCTCCTTTGTATACGGTCCATCCAACTGGAACACTCTCCCACTCTCTCTCCGTCAGAAACACTCTCTCTCCTCCTTCCAGTCTGCCCTTAAAACTCACCTCTTTCAACAGTTCTAGCACTATATCACCACACTCCCCACCCTAAGCTGACTGTCGTAATGTATTTCACTATTTGTGGTACGTAAGTCGTTGTCTAAAGCGTGCGCATGCATGCGCGAGTTGTGAGTGCGCGCTTAGATTGATTGATTAATTGTACATTGCTTAACGTCCCGACAGCAACAAGACTTTCTCAGGACGTGCCGGCACTGCTCGTGAAAAAAAAACCTAAACAGAATATTGAATGTATGTCGCCAGCCGGTCTAATACGTTACTCACAACGTTAAATAAACCTATGACATTGGGCCTAAATAAAGCTAAGACCATTTAGCAACACACATCCAATATCAAGAGCTACAGGCAGCGCAGACAGCAGGGAGAGTTTAAAAAGGCAAATCAGTACAGGTGAATGGACCAAGGGTAGACAGAAACACATGCCCCAGAATAGAAGGGAAACCCACCCTGTGGGGCTGACCAGGGTGACCCTGGGAACTAAAAAGTTGTTAACCCCACCCAAGTCCCCCAGGGCAGACCCGGGAGGGGGGGGGGGAGTGCGCGCTTAGAGTTATAATTATTATAGAATAAGAGCATTATAAATACCGTAATTATTATTATTATTAATAAAGTAAACCAGCGTATGTACCTTCTCAGAAAACTGAGAAGTTTTGATGTCAGTTCCAAGGTTTTAGAATCCGTTTATAGAAGCCTTATTAAAAGCATACTGCCTTTTAACATTACTGCTTGGTATGGCAACCTAAGTATGAAATAAAAGGGCAGATTGTCACGTATCGTCAGAACAGCTGGGAAGATAATTGGCCTAGGACAGTACCCAGTAGATGATCTGTACCATAGAGCTGTCCGAAGGATAGCTGCTAGCATTGTCAATGATCCTCGTCACCCACTATCTGATCAGTTTCAAATGCTACCATCAGGCAGACGTTTCAACATGCCACTTGCCAAAAAGAATGTTTTTAAGAAGTCTTTTATTCCAACTGAGTCTCGATTTTGAACTCTTGTTTATAACGCCGCGATATGTGTGATCTACTTAACATTACCTCCCATCTTGTGACAGATTGCTTGTGATAGATTGCTGCAATGATAATTTTTCATGAAATGTTCTTGTAGCGTTTATTAGTGTCTTACATTGTTGTTTTATGACGAGCCAAAAGGCAAATTTCTGTCGTGCTTTGACTCGAACATACAATAAAGTTGTATTGTATTGTATTGTCTCACAGATAGTACGTCCATCTTGAACTGCTGGTCGGAATACTTTCAGGACCTCTTCAGCGCTGAGTGCACTGTTCAAGAAGCAGTCATTTTCCAAATCCCACACCTCCCAGTAAAGGTTGAATTGGACGAACCGCCCACCACTGAAGAGACCCTCAAGGCCATCCACCAGCTCAAGAGTGGCAAAGCAGCAGGCATTGACGGAATCCCGCCAGAGATCTGGAAACATGGAAGCCCAGCATTGCACAACAAGTTCCACGACCTCTTTCTCTGCTGCTGGGAGAAAGGAACACTACCAAATGATCTCCGTGATGCAGTCATCATCACAAGGACAGAAGTCCGCCTGCTCTAACTATCGTGGAATTACCCTGCTGTCCATTGCCGGGAAAATTCTTGCAAGGCTGCTCCTGAATCGACTGGTACCTGCCATCGCTGAAGACCACCTCCCAGAGGGCCAGTGTGGCTTCAGAGCCAACAGGAGTACCACCGACATGGTCTTTGTGCTGAGACAGCTTCAGGAGAAGTGCCGCGAGCTGAACAAAGGGCTGTACGTAACGTTTGTCGAACTAACAAAAGCGTTTGACACTGTGAGCAGGCAAGGCATGTGGCAGATCCTGGAGCGACTTTCTGTCCCCCAAAGTTCCTCAGCATGATCGTCCAGCTCCACGAGAACCAGCAAGGCCAGGTCAGACTCAACAGTGACCTCTCAGAACCATTCCCCATTCTCAACGGCGTGAAGAAGGGCTGCGCGCTGGCACCAAGCCTGTTTACCATCTTCTTTAGCATGATGTTGAAGCAGGCCACAGTGGACCTCGACGATGACGAAGCAGTGTACATCAGGTATCGTCTCGATGACAGCCTGTTCAACCTCAGACGACTGCAGGCCCACACCAAAACCCTAGACCGACTGATTCGTGAGCTGCTCTTTGCTGATGACGCTGCCCTTGTTGCACACACAGAGAGAGCATTGCAGCGCATCACGTCTTGCTTCGCATATGCTGCCCAGCTCTTTGGACTTGAGGTCAGTCTGAAAAAGACAGAGGTCCTTCATCAGCCGTCACCCAAGGAAGAGCATTGCCCTCCCCACATCGCCATCGGCGAGACCGAACTGAAGTCTTACACCAATTTACCTACCTTGGCTGCATCATCACATCAGACGCCAAGCTGGACAAGGAACTGGACAACAGGCTGGCAAAAGCGAACAGTGCTTTCGGGCGACTATTCAAGCGGGTGTGGCACAATCAACAGCTAAAAAGTGGCACCAAGATCAGAGTGTACAGAGCTGTCGTCCTCACCACCCTGTTGTATGGTTCCGAGTCTAGGGCCCTCTACCGCAGCCAACTACGACTCCTCGAACGCTTCCACCAGCGCTGCCTGCGTACCATCCTCGGCATTCACTGGAGTGACTTTGTCACCAACGTTGAGGCCCGTGAACAGGCGGAAACTGTGAGCATCGAGGCTTTGTTGCTGCGGACACAGCTTCGCAGGGCGGGGCACGTCTCCAGGATGGAGGATCATCGCCTACCCAAGATCACTCTGTTCGGCGAGCTCGCCACTGGACACCGAGACAGAGGGGCACCAAAGAAGAGATACAAAGACGGTCTCAAGAAGTCAATTAGTGCCTGCCAAACTGATAACCGCCAGTGGTCTTCGCTTGCTGCGGATTGCGACACCTGGCGCTCCACCATTTACAAGGCAGCCGTCTACTTTGAGGACTTTCGCAGAGCTAGCCTTAAGGACAAGCGGCTCAGGAGAAAAAACAGAGATGTCGAAAATCAGAACCCTGGCCAGACCTTCCCCTGCAGCCACTGCGGTCGAACCTGCCTGTCCCGGATTGGCCTCCGCAGCCACGAACATGCCTGCAGACGTCGTGGACAACCCCTATAAAATCTTCGTTCGCGAAGTCAAGCCAAGAGAAGATTTATTGTATTGTAATCAGACGCAAAGCACACTTACTTTCAAGCTCTCTTTTCTCCCTTTGAAGGCTGCCAAGGAACCCTCTTCGATTCCTACCTCTAGCTCCAGCCCTTTGACCTCTGACACTCCCTCTATGTACTCCCCTCCCCCCCCCCTTCCTCTGGCAAGTGGTCTTTCTGGGCTGGTCCCCACCCGGGTCTGCCCTGGGGACTTGGGTGGGGTTAACTACTTTTTAGTTCCCAGGGTCACCCTGGTCAGCCCCACAGGGTGGGTTTTCCCCTCTATTCTGGGGCATGTGTTTCTGTCTACCCTTGGTCCATTCACCTGTATTTGCCTTTTTTAAACTCTCCCTACTGTCTGCGCTGCCTGTAGCTCTTGATATTGGATGTGTGTTGCTAAATGGTCTTAGTTTTATTTAGGCCCCCATGTCTTAGGTTTATTTAACGTATTGGACCGGCTGGCGACATACATTCAATATTCTGTTTAGTTTTTGTTTGTTTGTTTGTTTGTTTGTTTTTTTTTTCACAAGCAGTGCCGGCACGTCCTGAGAAAGTCTTGTTGCTGTCAGGACGTTAAGCAATGTACAATCAATCAATCAATCTCTGGGCTGGAATGGACGCTCGGCAACGAACTGGACGGAGGTTCTACTTCTGCAAAATGTCGACATGTGGCGGTCATGAACCAAAATGACCGGCTTTTGATAAGGCGAATCTGCTTTTGGGTCGATTAATGCCAACAACAAGAACTAAGTCACAAACTGTACAAGCTGACTTTAAACAAATCATGGTACTCAACATCATCTGTCAGCAGCCCAAACATCACAGTTCTCCACACACACAACAAAACTGATTTTCAGCCAAACACATATATACTAATGGTCAAAACTTAAGGGCCACTTTTTATCGCAGACGCACCGACCTCACCACACAAATAATGTAACAATACTTGGAGTCAGTACTTTGCTAATTTATTCAGCAACAATTTCATTTTACGTTTTGAGTAAATCAAGCAATCGTAACAACAGCAGTACGTTAGAATGTTCACCCACCCCGCATTTGAAAAGTACACAAAACTGGTCCAGTCAGTAGTGTGTGTACCCACCGTTTGCAGCCAAGCATTCAATGCAGCGTTGACGCATGGAGTTCACCAGGGTTCGGAAAACATGTGGGATCACTTCCCACACTTGATGCAGGAACTGAGTCAGTTGGGGGACGCCTTGAGGTGGGGGTTGGTTGCTAAATACACGTTGACCCAGCACTTTCCAGAGGTGCTCGATGGGAACCAGATCAGGTGAACGAGCTGGCCACTCCATCCTCATGATGCCCCGTTGCTCAAGATACTCATCCACCATACGGGCGCGATGAGGTCGAGCGTTGTCGTCCTGCAGAACAGCATTGTCGTCTATGGCTTGGAGAGCTGGCTGGATGAGGGGTTGCACATCTCGTCCCGATAGCACAGTCCAGTCAGGGTGCCTCGGATGACGTGGAGGGGGGGGGGGGGTCCTGCCTCCCCCTGAAGCCTGCCCAGACCATGACTGAGCCTCCTCAGTAGCGATCCACCTCTTGGACGCATCCATCTGTAAATCGCTCGCCTTGGCGTCTCCAGACCCTCACCCTCCCGCCGTTGAAGGACACCGTGAACCGTGACTCATCAGTAAACAGAACCTGAGTCCTCCAGAGTTTGTTCCACCTCACATGTTTGACGACACCAGGCAACCCGGCTCTGCGATGAGCTGGAGTGAGGGGTATCCTCACTGCTGCTCTGTATGAAGCCAGGCCAATTTCGTCCAGACGTCGGCAGACTGTGCTTGTGCTGATGTTAACGTTTGCAGCTTGCATCAGTTGACGTGGCAGAGTGGTTGACGTGACAGTTCGGCCGCGCAGAGCCGCCACACAGAGGTATCTGTCCTCCCTTTTAAATTTAACAAAGGGGTACTGATGTTTAAAGTGTCGAACCATAGCGCTCCAGAATATTTAACAGAGTTGTTTAAAAAAATCAGATTCCTGTTATGGAAATATGAAGGGTCTTTATATTGTTCCAAAACCCCGAATAGATATATTTAAATCTACTTGGCATTTGTGGGTTCCACTCCCACACTACGTTAAAGCCACTCCGACATTATCTCGTTTTAAGACAAGTCTTTATAAATTATATGACATCACTCAAATAATAATATCTAGTTATTCGTAGACACACGAATGTTCTTGTATGCTCTAACAATCGTGTATGTGTGTGTGTGGACGCGCGAGTGCGTTTGTGCGCGTATGCGTGTGTTTGTGTTTAGTGGACTATTTTATTTTGTATCACTGTACTTTGATGTCCCTGTTTTATGTATATTTTGTACTTAGCTAGTCGTAGTTGTAGCAACGGCAGGTGCGAAAAATGATATAGTCACTGACTGTGTTAATATCTTCACCGTTGTAAAATAAAGGTTCATTGATTCATTGGTGCAGCGTAGGCGTCCTGAGCAGGGTCGTCGTTCTGCCCTTCCACTTTCTTGGAATTGTGCCAGCAGCCTCTGGATCACTGCGGGACACCCCAAGACGTCTCCCAACTTCTCGTCCGGAAATTCCATCCTGCAGCTATGCTAGCGCCCGGCCTTGATCTACTGGCGTTAGGCTACGTCGTGGTGGCATGGTTAGGAAAGTGACAATTATGCCCTTACTGTACCGGTATTTGTAGCGAAACAAAAGTGCTCAGTGTTCACGACTGACCCCTTCAGCATGTGCATCAAGACTTTATCGAGTTTTTCCACCTGCCTGCCTTTGGTATGCTTGGTAATATCGCACAGATTTTTACAAAAACTGACGATGTTTTACGTGCATTTGACATGTTCGTGGAAATTGATGAATTGTTGCCTATTGTTCCCTGTACAGTGGATTGTCTAAGGTCAACTCCGACTCCAAACGTAAACATCTTCAAAATAAAATCCTGGAACCCACTTCATCCAAAACCCTCTACGCTACCATGAACACACTCCTAGGCACTTCTAAAGACTCTCCTCTTCCCAACTCACTCAGCAAAGAAGAACTCCCGTCCGCTTTTTCCACCTATTTCTCCGACAAAATCCAAATTCTGCGCAACACACTCGACACTCTGCCTTCTCCGCCTTGCCTTCCTGACCCCCCCCCCCTTTTCCGGCACTCCCCTCTCGTCCTTCCGCCCTGTCTCTCAGGATGAAGTCCTCAAGACCATAAAGTCCATGCCTTTCAAAACCTGCGAACTAGACCCCCTCCCAGCTTCTCTCTACCGGGACGGCCTTCCAAAACTTTTGCCCTTCATCACCGACATCATCAACACATCTCTAGAGAATGGCTCCGTCCCCAATATCTTCAAGTCCGCCATTGTCCGTCCTCTCCTAAAAAAACACAACCTCGACCCAAACGAATTCAAGAACTACCGCCCAGTCTCCAATCTCTCTTTCCTGTCCAAGCTTCTTGAGAAGGTTGTCCTCAACCAGCTCAACCTCCACCTCTCCGACAACAACCTCCTCAGTCCCTTCCAGTCTGCCTATCGCAAACATCACAGCACTTAAACAGCCCTTCTACATATCCTAAACGACCTGCTTCTCTCCACCGACTCGGGCAACATCTCCTTTCTTACGCTACTCGATCTCTCTGCCGCCTTCGACACCATAGACCACTATATCCTCCTCTACCGCCTTCACCACTCCTTTGGCATCACTGACTCTGCTCACTCCTGGTTTTTCTCCTACCTCTCCGACAGACAGCAGTCTGTCACCATCGACGGCGTCTCCTCCAATCCAGTCACGCTCTCCTGCGGCGTTCCACAGGGGTCCGTCCTGGGCACGGTCCTTTTCACACTCTACACCTCTCCCGTGTCCAACATCATCCAGTCTCACCACATACACCACCACCTCTACGCTGACGACTCACAACTACTAGACAAAGACAAACTCGACAACACTCAGTCACTACTGACTCGCACTGCTGACTGCTACGAAGACGTGAAAAGCTGGATGACAGCAAACAAACTCAAACTGAACGACGACAAAACGGAAGCCATGCTGGTAGACATTCGCCAAAAACTTTCCCAGCTCCCTCCCTCTCACCACCTTCAACTCGACAGCACCCTCATCTCCCTCTCTGACTCGGTCAAGTACCTCGGCGTCATCCTTGATTCCTCTCTTTCCATGACCAGCTTCGTCTCCGCCACGGCCCAGGCATGTTATTTCAGTCAGATCAGAAAATACCTCACTACCGAAGCTGCCACCAAACTCGCTGTCTCTCTCATCTTATCTCGCATCGACTACTGCAACTCTCTCCTTTCCGGCCTTCCTCACTCTACCACTCGCACTCTCCAGCGCGTCCAGAACAATGCTGCCCGCCTCATCCTCAGAAAGAAAAAATCCGACCACATTACACCCCTGCTCAAGCTCCTTCACTGGCTACCCATCCCCCAACGCATCCAATACAAGATTCTGTCTCTCTGCTACAAATCCCTGAACAACTACGCTCCTACCTATCTCTCTTACTTACTTCACCCGTACACTCCTTCCCGCTCCCTCCGCTCCGCCTCCGACCCTCTCCGCCTCCTCATCCCCCGCACCAAACTCAGCACTTTCGGCCCCCGCTCTTTCTCCATCTACGGTCCATCCACCTGGAACACTCTCCCACTCTCTCTCCGTCAGAAACACTCTCTCTCCTTCCAGTCCGCCCTCAAAACTCACCTCTTTCAACAGTTCTAGCACTATATCACCGCACTCCCCACCCCAAGTTGACCGTCGTAATGTATTTTCACTATTTGTGGTACGTGAGTCATTGTCTAAAGCGTGCGCATGCGTGTGCGAGTTGTGAGTGCGCGCTTAGAGTTATAATTATTATGAGATAAGCGCATTATAAGTAATTATTATTATTATTAACTTTTAACCCATTTGGATCGAAAGAACATTGTATTTTATTAGCGTACTTGCGACGATAAACAATGAATATGTACGGAGCATCGTCACTTCCCTGGTGGGCCCACATGAACCCCTTCTGGCAACCGTGAAACGGCGCAATAAGCTTGCTTGGTTTGGCCACGTGACCCGACACAACACCTTGTCCAAGACTATCCTCCAAGGCACTCTTGAAGGAAGTCGTCGGCGAGGTCGTCAGAGAAAGAGTTGGGTCGCAAACATAAAAGAATGGACCGAACTCGAGATGCCAGACTTGCTTGCCACCGCCCAAAATAGAACTCAGTGGAGAGCACTGTCTGTTGCTGCTGCCTTTCAGTCCCCCCAACGCCCAGTTCGGGCAAGGGACTGATGATGATGATGATGATGACGATAAACAATGACACAAAAATTGGGGTGGCCCTTAAGTTTTGATCATTAGTATATATTTTATAGGTGTACTCATTATAGGTACAACCTGCATTGCGTAAGTATCAATTCTAATGATGGATAATACCAAACGGAAATGAAAATAACATACCGGTGACATCGTGACCCGCACTGTTATGATAATACATCCGGGTTCTGTGTTGTGACGTGTCGCGTAAATATTTAATTTAATTCGAAAAGTCACGATGTAACCGGTAAGTTATGTTAGATGAATTTCAACATTTGGCATTCTATTCACATCATAAAGCTCTAAGGACCCATACACATACTGTCAGCAGCATCTGTTGCAGACAGTTTTCCGACTGTGTTGAGATGCTTGAACCTGGGAAATAACTTTAAGGGTATTAGGCAATCAATTGTTATCACAAACAATCCTGGCACCATAGATCAAAACCAAACTCTTACTGTTAAGTTTCCAAACCTAGGTCCAAACGACGTTATTGTTCCTGGTACTGCACACCTTGCTTTTAATATTGAACTTTCATCAGACACAGATAAAAACAGAACATTAGTTGACAACCTTGGTAGAGCAATTATTAAATCTATTAAAGTTAAACTTGAAGGTCAAGAAGTGTTTAGTCTGGACGATGCTGATATATTCTCCTGCTAAAAAGATCTGTGGCTCACTAAGGAAGAACGAGAAATCCATGTTTACCAAGTCTTGATAACGTTGCCAAACTTAGAATCGATGAGGGCGACAAGACAACATCATCTGTTAAGGACGTTATATTAGCAGACACATTCCGTTGATTGATTGATTATATATTGCTTAACGTCCCGACAGCAACAAGGCTTTCTAAGGACGTGCCTGCACTGTTTGTGGAAAAAAAAAACTAAACAGAATATTGAATGTATGTCGCCAGCCGGTCCAATACGTTAAATAAACCTACAACATGGGGTCTAAATAAAGCAAAGACCATTTAGCAACACACATCCAATATCAGGAGCTACAGGCAGCGCAGACAGTAGGGAGAGTATAAAAAGGGCAAATACAGGTGAATGGACCACGGGTAGACAGAAACACATGACCCAGAATAGAAAGGAACCCCACCCTGTGGGGCTGACCACGGTGACCCTGGGAACTAAAAAGTAGTTAACCCCACCCAAATCCCCCAGGGCAGACCCGGGTGGAGGAAGGGTGTTCGGAAGTAGATTTTACATTCCACTTGAATTCGAAATCCTAACAGCACATTTACCTTATTATCAAGGAGCACTGAATGACCGTCTAAGCTTTGAACTAACTTTCAATGACTACTCCAAAGTTATCAGATCATCTGACACAGACGCGACATACATGTCTCAAATATCTCCTTGGAATATGAAATTGTCACACATACTGAACTAGCTAGACTCATACAAAATTAGTACCAGTCAAGACTTCCGATTTATTATGATTTATTTATTATCACACATAAGGCACAGTTTAATGCACAAACACAAAGGTGATCCAATGTGGAACATCAACTTGAACACACCTACTAGGTCGCTGAAAGGCATTCTTATGTTGTTCATTGAACCGAAAAATCCATACACAAGGGAGTCTGAAAAATTCTACAATCCAAAGATTACACACATCCTGAACTATTGAATGGTGTCCTAATCAAGTGTATGCTGCAGGCATGCTACCATACCAACATATCGACGCGGACTCTCTTTCACGGTAGGGTCAGCTCATTCACACGGAGTGGTATCTCAGCCCAGAGATCATCAGAATGATCTGTGCACGCTGGGAGACTCCCATGATCGATCTGTTCGCAATGAGATGGAACAGGCAACTACCTGTCTTCGTCTCTCCAATCCCGTGCCCTCTCGCGTGGGCAGTAGATGCCCTGTCCATCTCCCCGGAGGGCCTCGTGGCCTATGTCTATCCGCCCATAGTGCTGGTGCCCAAGGTCTTGCTGAAGCTAAGGGGCTGCACCACGATGCTTTTTCTTGTGGTCCCCTTCAGATGGGACAAAGTATGGACGACAGACCTGTTGAGTCTCGCCACGGAGCCTCCCGTAGAGCTGCCAACTCCCCATACAATGCTGAAACAGCCCAGGCAGAATATCTCTCTGACACGACCCTGCTTCCGGGCGCGAACTATGAGCGCTAACACTTGAGATACACCCAACCCATACTAACACAAACCTAACACAAACACCAGAGGAACAATGATGACGACATTTATTAAATATATCCCTAACAATAAACAACTATTCTCACGCAATCCTAACCACGCATTCACACATCACATTCACCCGCACTCACGTCCAAACTCCCCCCCCCCCCACCCCCCCCCCCCCGAATATCCGTTGCACACTATACAAAATAATATATAATAAACTAAATATCCCTAATACAAAAGGTTGAGGAAACTAATATATAATAAACAAATTACCTTAATAAAATACAAACGAAAACTGAGGCTGAAAGGCTTAAACCGTACGCCACTGGACCCTGACGGAAGCACAAGCTTCAAGCGCTAACGCCAGTTAGACCAACGCTTTTGCTTCCGTGGAGAGTCTATCACAGCACGTGGCTCCTTAAGTAATACAGTATTTCAATTAGCACAATATCAAATATACGATCAGCCAAATATGCTTTCTAACACATAAATGAAGATCGAGAAGAAATGAATACAGTTCATAAGCTACTAAAACTCCCCAGCGGGAACACGAACAAGCTCGAATTAAATTAGTGCTCTCGCAAACTAGACATCCACAGCGCAAGGCTCCTTTAACTAACAATGTTTTGACCAACACAAAGTCGATTAGATAGTGGACCAAGCGTTCTCAATACAATACAGCCGAAAGTTAAGCAAACTTAATAGGTCAAAAGCCATTAGACCTTCTCGCCGGAAGCACAACCGTTAAGCTCCAATATTGACACTACCAAGATATGAAAAAGATCAACGTTCTTTACTTACTTACTTACTTACGCCTGTCACCCCTACCCGGATATAGGCCGTCGACGAGAGACCTCCAGCAACTCCTGTCCTGTGCTTCTCCTTCGATTCTACTCCAGGTGGTTCCCAGTCTCTTGATGTCTGCTTGGAGGTCTCGACGCCAGGAGTTTCTCGGCCTACCTCTTTTCCTCTTTCCCTGGGGGTTCCATGACAATGACTGCCTAGTGATACTGGAAGCTGGCTTTCTCAGACTGTGACCGATCCATCCCCATCTTCTTCGCCCAATTTCATTCTCTGCTCTTATCTGCTCTGTTCTCTCCCAGAGTCTGACGTTGCTGATCTTCTCTGGCCAGTGGATTTTCAAAATTCTTCTAAGGCAACTGTTCATGAAGGTCTGTACTCTGTTGACTGTGCTTTTTGTCAATCTCCAAGTCTCTGCTCCATATAGGAGAACTGCTTTTACATTGGAGTTGAAAATCCGGACTTTGGTGTGTTGTGACAGCTCTCTGGAACTCCACACTTTTTTCAACTGGAGAAAGGCTGCTCTGGCTTTACCGATTCGTGCTCTGACATCTGCATCAGTGCCGCCTTTTTTGTCTATGATGCTCCCGAGATAGGTGAAGGACTCCACCTCCTCCAACGGGGTGCCAGCAAGCAAGACTGGTTCTTCCCTGGTTGCGTTCAGCCTCATTGTCTTTGTTTTCTGTTTGTGAATGGTGAGGCCCACTTGGGACGAGATGTCAGCAAGCCTCGTGGTCTTGTCCTGCATTTGTTGATGAGTGTGGGACAGTAATGCCAAGTCGTCTGCAAAATCGAGGTCGTCAAGCTGTGTCCACAGTGTCCACTGTATTCCACTTCGTCTGTGCTCTGTGGTCATCTTCATGACCCAGTCTAATGGCCAGTAGGAATAGGAACGGAGACAGCAGACACCCCTGCCTGACACCAGTTCTAACCTGGAGCTCCCTGGTGAACTGCCCTTCGTGGATCACGTGACATGTCATGCCATCGTAGCTGCTCTTGATCAGGCGGACGAGCTTTGTGGGTACACCGTAGTGTCGTAGGAGTTTCCACAGAGTCTCTCGGTCCACACTGTCAAATGCTTTCTCATAATCCACAAAGTTGACGTACAGCGGGAAGCTCCACTCCAGAGACTGTTCCACAATGATGCGGAGAGTGGCGATCTGGTCTGTACATGATCGGTTCTTCCTGAATCCTGCTTGCTGGTCTCTCAGCTGGGGGTCAACGGAGCTCTTCATTCTCTCCAGGATGATCCTGTTGAAGACCTTTCCTGGTACCGACAGCAAGGTGATTCCTCTGTAGTTGGAACACTTGCTGAGGTCGCCTTTCTTGGGAAGCTTGATTAGGTACCCCTCCTTCCAGTCAGCCGGCATCACCTCCTCTTCCCAGATCTTTCCAAACAGTGGGTACAGCATCTCCACTGTTGTCTCTAGGTCTGCTTTCAGAGACTCCGCTGGGATGCCATCTGGGCCTGCTGCTTTGCCGTTCTTCAAAAATGCCACTGCTCTTCTGATCTCTTCCCGGCTGGGTCTGTCACAGCTGATGGGTAGGTCGGTCTCTGCCGGCTGGATGTCCGGGGGGGTCGGGTGGGCTAGGTCTGTTCAGTAACTCTTCAAAATACTCGGCCCATCTGTCGAGTTGGTCTGCTCTGTCTGCAATAGGCTTGCCTTCTTTGTCTTTTACTGGTCTTTCTGTATGGCCATACTTGCCTGACAATCTTCTGGTAATGTCATAGAGCTGTTTCATGTTGCCGCTGCCTGCTGCCTTTTCTGCCTCTGCTGCCAGGCTGTCTGTGTAGGCCCTCTTGTCTGCCCTGATACTCCTCTTCACTTCGCGGTTGGCTTCTGAGTATTCCCCCTGTGCCCTTACTTTGGCTGCTCTCGTGCGACTGTTATTGACAGCTGCTTTCTTCTGCTTCCTCACTTCTATCTTCTTCAAGGTCTGTGCCGACAGCCAGTCCTTGTGATGGTGTTTTCTGAACCCTACAGCGTCTTTGCAGGTTGAGTTCAGCGCCTCTCTAACTGCCTTCCACTGCTGCTCTGTGGTGACCGCCTCCTCTTCATTTACTAGCTCCTGTAGCGCTTGAAACCGGTTGGACAGCACCAGTTTGAACTCTTCTCTAACTCCAGTTTCTCTCAGGAGGCCTACATTATAGCGCTGTCTTCTTGTTGTCTCTGTGCGGCTTTTCTTTAGCTTGAGCTTCATTCTTAAGGTAAGCAGATGGTGGTCGGAGGCGACATCTGCTCCCCTCCTCACTCGAACATCTTGAAGGGATCT
The DNA here is from genome assembly GCA_036245525.1 of Semisulcospira habei. Taxonomy (NCBI): domain Eukaryota; kingdom Metazoa; phylum Mollusca; class Gastropoda; family Semisulcospiridae; genus Semisulcospira; species Semisulcospira habei. The sequence goes on from BTPG01000004.1 coordinate 165,112,604, forward strand.
TCTAAATTTCTTGCTAATGCAGATATGGTCTATTTGGTTCTCTGTTGTATGGTCAGGTGAGACCCAAGTTGCTTTGTGTATCCTTCTGTGTGGGAAGATGCTGCCTCCAATGACAAGTCGGTTTAGAGCACAAAAGTCTACAAACCTCTCCCCGTTCTCACTCATCTCCGAGCCTAGACCCTGTCTCCCCATCACCTCTTCGTATCCGGTGTTGTCCTCCCCTATTTTGGCATTAAAATCGCCCATGACGATGGTGATGTCTCACTCCGCACATTTGTCCAAGGCACTCTGGAGTCGGTCGTAGAACTCTTGTTTCTCTTCCTCGTCCCTGTCATTAGTGGGCGCATAACACATCAACGTTCTTTACAACATTATAATTATACAAAACTTCAATTAAACAGGTTAGGAATAACTACATGGGACGACCCGACCTGACTAAACACGGGGCGTGCCGCGACACGCGCAACAGCACCCATGTCCGGCGTCGTAGCCCACAAGGCGGAGTGACACAGTCAGCCTCCACTCAGTACCACAGCACGGGGCAGACTAGCCGGTTAGTTCTTTGGATTTAAGGATGCATGTCATCCGTGAAGACACCCTGGCTAGGACGAAGACAAACAAGGACAAGACAAGCCAGGGGTAAAGTCGTCGCAGCTCTTCTTCTCTTCTTAGGACACCGACTCCCGTGCTCGACCAGGGCCGTCTCGTAGAGCCGTCACAGAGGAATGACATGGCTACTTGAGGCTGGCGGCTAATGGAAAACCACGTACGCACAAACCCCCCTCAGAGACGACGTTGAAAAGACGACTGCTCTCGTTCGCAGCTGGAATGCGACAGTCTAAAATTTAGATAACGTTAGGTTGGCAAAAAAACTGCTCACTAAATCACGTGATGAAAATTCACGTGAAACAGGTACCACCCGATGGCTTTAAGACTGAGCGATCCCGTGTGTTACGCCGACCTGCAAACTCTCGTACAGCAGCAAATACTCATGTACAGGCCAAATACTAGACATCTATGCTATCGCTACTCGGTGACTAACTAAATCCTGTCACCCCTCTAAAATTACTCTCCGACAAAATTAAACGAAAAAAACCCGTGTCGTGACACATCTCCCCCCCCCCCCCCCCCTAGTACAAAACTACTAGTTTTTGTTCCTTTAGTACTATCACGACTCGACATTCCTACTTAGAAAATCGGCGGGTATATACTGGTCTGTCTTCTCAACATAACTATGATGAAAGAAACCTTCCAGCCTTACCTCGCACTCACCCCACCTGGGTCTGCCTGGGGACCTGGGTGGGGTAGGTACTTTTAGTTCCCAGGTCACCTGGTCAGCCCACAGGTGAGTTTTTCTCTCTATTCTGGGCATGTGTTTCTGTCTACCCTTGCCATTCACCTGTATTTGCCTTTTAAACTCCCCTACTGTCGCACTGCCTGTAGCTCTTGATATGGATGTGTTGCTAATGGCTTAGCTTATTTAGCCCCATGTGTTAGTTTATTAACGTATTTGACCAGATGGCGACTACATCAATGTCTGTTATTATTTTTTTCACAGCATGCAGCACGTCCTGAGAAGCCTTGTTGCTGTCGGACGTTAGCATGTACATCAAACTACCTCGCACTCGCCTACGCAGTGTGCACAGTAAGCGGTAAAAATCTGCACACTGCCCAATGCAGTCTCACCGTCCGTGTACGCTGACACTCAGAATCTAAGCTAGGCCCCCCCCCCCACCCTCGGGGCTTCAACAGCTGTCCACGTCACTGTCGGTACGTTGTCAACAACGGGCAGCTCCTCCTGCTTTTTACCTTCTCTTACGACTACGGCGGTAACTATGCTGACTCTCGTGGAAGAGTTTTAACAGGTTAGCATGGAGTAACTTGGTTTTGCCCCCTATCCTTACGTGGTAATCACACTCTCCCTGTCGCCCTACCACTTCATACGGACCTCGCCAACTCATTTCTAGCTTGTTGTGCTTGGTGGGTAGCAGAAGTAACACCTTGTCTCCTACTCGGAACTGACGGCGTTTTGCTTTCTGTCAAAATGACGTTTCTGCCTAGCGCTAGCTTTCTTTAGGTTTTCTTTGGCTATCTTACAGGTTTCCTCTATCCTGCTCCTCAGGTCAACTACATACTGGTTGCTAACTTTGACCTCTTCACCCTTGAACTCTTTCGTCCACAACTCCCTCAAAATGGCTATGGGTCCCCTACCGTCTTCCCGTATAAGAGCTCGAACGGCGAAAACTTCCCTGTATGCGAATAGCAACGCAGGAATGTACCTGTCCCATGACCTCGGTTGTTCCTTAGTGAGTTTTCTGAGCATGGATATCAATGTCCCGTTAAACCTTTCCACCAGCCCGTTGCATTGGGGATGATATGGTGTCGTACACTTGCCCTTGACGGCTAACAGCATATTGACCTCGCTCATGACGCTAGACATGAACTGCGTACCCTGATCAGTCAAAACTTCCCGAGGTCCAGATTTCCTACAACGCTTCTGCGACACGCTCTGCTTCGATGCCCTTCAGAGGTGCAGTTTCGGGGTATCTGGTAGCGTAATCTACTACACCAAGGATGTACTGATTTCTTCTATCTGACTTGGGCGATATCGGACCTCCGATGTCCACCGCGACCCTCTGAAACGTTTCTTGTCCTAGAGGAATTTGTTGCATCGGGACTTTCGACACTCTACCTCTGGGGACTGTCTGCTGACATTCCGGACAAGACTCACAGAATCTCCTATCCTCGGCACACATGCCGGGCCAATAGAAAGTACCCCAGATCCTCTCCTTGGTCCGTTTCCCTCCGAAATGCCCTGCCATTGAAGGATCGTGCACTAGCCGTAACACCTCCCCCCTAAGTTGCCGTGGCACCACTAACTGCAATAGCTCCGCCCCCTCTCGCAGATAGACTCTGTACAACACTCCCTTTTTGACGCGGAACTTAACTGACGCTATACCCGACTTCAAGACTGTTCCTTGCCTTGCACAGTTTCTAGATTTAGCTTCTACAAAGCACTGAAAGCTGTGTATGGCTCCAGGCACCTGGTACAGAGTCCCCTGCGAAGCGCTAATGGACAGGCATTGCTCACAGATAATACCTCCATCTTGAACCGCTGGTCTGAGTACTTTCAGAGCCTCTTCAGTGCTGAGCGCACTGTTCAAGAAGCAGTCATCGTCCAAATCCCACACCTCCCAGCAAAGGTTGAATTGGACGAACCGCCCACCGCTGAAGAGACTCACAGCCATCCACCAGCTCAAGAGTGGCAAAGCAGCAGGCATTGATGGAATACCGCCAGAGATCTGGAAACATGGAGGCCCAGCACTGCACAACAAGCTCCACGACCTCTTTCTATGCTGCTGGGAGGAAGGAACACTACCAAAGGATCTCCGTGATGCAGTCGTTATCACCCTGTACAAGAACAAAGGCGAGAAGTCTGACTGCTCCAACTATCGTGAAATTACCCTGCTGTCCATTGCCGGGAAAATTCTCGCAAGGCTGCTCGTGAATCGGCTGGTACCTGCCATCGCCGAAGATCACCTCCCAGAGGGCCAATGTGGCTTCAGAGCCAACAGGAGCACCACCGACATAGTCTTTGTGCTGAGACAGCTTCAGGAGAAGTGCCGCAAACAGAACAAAGGGCTGTACATAACGTTTGTTGACCTAACATAAGCGTTCGACACTGTGAGCAGGCAAGGCATGTGGCAGATCCTGGAGCGACTTGGCTGTCCCCCAAAGTTCCTCAGCATGATCGTCCAGCTGCACGAGGACCAGCAAGGCCAGGTCAGACTCAACAATGACCTCTCAGAACCATTCCCTATTCTCAACGGTGTAAAGCAAGGCTGCGTGCTGGCACCGACCCTCTTCACCATCTTTTATAGCATGATGTTGAAGCAGGCCACAGTGGACCTCGACGATGACAATGCAGTGTACATCAGGTATCTTCTCGATGGCAGCCTGTTCAACCTCAGACGACTGCAGGCCCACACCAAAACCCTAGACCAACTGATTCGTGAGCTGCTTTTATCTGATGACGCCGCCCTCGTTGCACACACAGAGAGAGCCCTGCAGCGCATCACGTCCTGCTTCGCAGACGCTGCCCAGCTCTTTGGACTCGAGGTCAGTCTGAAAAAGACAGAGGTTCTCCATCAGCCGGCACCCACGGTAGAGCATCACCCTCCCCACATCACCATCGGCGAGTCTGCACTAAAGTCAGTGCACCAGTTTACTTAGCTTGGCTGCATTATCACGTCGGACGCCAAGCTGGACAAGGAGCTTGACAGCAGGCTGGCAAAAGCGAACAGCGCTTTCGGGCGACTATTCAAGCGGCTGTGGCACAACCAACAGCTAAAAACAGGCACCAAGATCAGCGTGTACAGAGCTGTCGTCCTCACCACCCTGCTGTATAGTTCCGAGTCCTGGGCCCTCTACCGCAGCCAACTAGACTCCTCGAACGCTTCCACCAGAGCTGCCTGCGTACCATCCTGGACATTCACTGGAGTGACTATGTCACCAACGTCGAGGTCCTTGAACAGGCAGAAACTGTGAGCATCGAGGCTTTGCTGCTGCGGACGCAGCTCCGCTGGGCGGGGCATGTCTCCAGGATGGAGAATCATCGCCTACCCAAGATCACCCTGTTTGGCGAGCTTGCCACTGGACACCGAGACAGAGGGGCACCAAAAAAGAGATACAAAGACTGTCTCAAGAAGTCACTTAGTGCCTGCCAAATCGACCACCGCCAGTGGTCTTCGCTTGCTGCGGACCGTGACACCTGGCGCTCCACCATTTACAAGGCAGCCGTCTCCTTTGAGGAATCTCGCAGAGCTAGCCTTAAGGACAAGCGGCTCAGGAGAAAAAAACAGAGATGCCGATGCCGCAACTCAGAACCCTGGCCAGACCTTCCCCTGCAGCCACTGAGGTCGAACCTGCCTGTCCCGGATTGGCCTCCGCAGCCACGAGGAGTTCTGCAGACGTCGTGGGCAACCCCTATAAAATCTTCGTTCACGAAGTCAAGCCAAGAGAGAGAGAGACTAACTGCGATATTTCCGCCCCCTCTCGCAGATAGACTCTGTACAACACTCCCTTTTTGACGCGGAACTTAACCCGACTTCAAGACTGTTCCTTGCCTAGCACAGTTTCTAGATTTAGCTAAGGTCTCATCCTCCTCATGCCACTTCTTTAACTGGTCTGGAGTCACATCCAGCCTAAGCGATTCTGGAATGGCTAACATAATTTTTTCCCCTGCCTTCTGCCCTCACCTGAGCTGGGGTTTGTATCGCAGCGGCTACGGCACACTGCTTTCCATCTACGGCTACGGGACTACGCTGCCCGTCCTTAAAGACTACCCAGTTGCCTAGTATGACGTCGGGGACGGAATCTTCAATGACTATCAGTTCTACAGTCCCCTTCATAAACTGCGAGTCTACCTCAACGAAAGCCGTGGAGTACTTCCCTTAAAATGGACGGATCGGTCAACACCACTTCGATCTCACGACCTGTCAAATCTTCGGGCCGCACCCATCTCGACGCTACAGCTCCCATCTCAGCCCCCGTATCCCTCATGACTCTAACAGGACTACCTTTAAGCCGCCCCGTACTCCAAGGATTGTACGGCTGGATACTACTGACGGTGTTAATGAGCTCTCCCTGAATCAAACTGGCGTCAGGACTTACCGTCACTTGATTCAACGGGTTAGGCTGTCTACACTGCCTCGCTACGTGCCCCCTCTTCCCACACCTGTAACACTCAATCTGACTACCTCCTCCCTGACTCTCCCTCGGTTTAACCTCTTCCTTCTTACTTCCACCAGACAGTTTATCTACCCTACTGGTCGTATTGCTGGATCTAGGTCCCTTCCTAACTGGTACCCCACCCCCCCCCCACCCCCCGCCAAACACAGGTCTCTTAGTCACGGCCCTCTTAGCGTCTATGTGAAGCTGCGCTAACTCCGCCGTCTTCTCACCGTTCTCGGGAAGTCGTTCCCTCACGAACAGCTCTAACTCCGGACTCATGGTGGAGTATAGTTGCTCCGTGATGAAAGCGTCCAACACGTCAACTACACTCTCCATGTCTCTCTTGGCTAAGGAAAACCATCTCTTCACTAGAGTGTGCAACCTACTCAAAAACTGAGGAAAAGTTTCGGCGCCCTCCTTACGTACCTCCCTGAACTGCTTCCGGTAGTACTCAGCGTCCCTCGGAAAACGTTTAAGGAGCGCATCTCTAACGACACTGAAATCTTGGGCTTGCTCCGGACTCAACTTCAAGTACGTCTCTCTAGCTTCCCCCGACAGTATAGGTGACAATCTAGCGGACCAGATATCCCTTCTCCAACCTTGAGTCTCGGCTATCTGCTCGAAGTGCTGAAGGTAACTCTCTATGTCTTCTTTCCCATCAAAAGGTAGAAGCCTGACGCGATACCCATCTGACTGGCTACGCTGACTTTGCTGTGCTAATGCCTGTTCTCTAGCCCTTCTCTCTTCTTCTAGCTGGGCTTGACATCTTTCTTTATAATCTGACCTTTCTTCAGCCCTTTCCCTACGATCTAACTCTCTTTGTTCCTGTTCAGCTTCGAGTTTTCTCTGTAGAGTCCTACGATCTAACTCTCTCTGTTCCCGTTCAGCCGGTCGAGTTTTCTCTCTAGAGCCCTACTATTTGCCTCCCTTTGTTCCCGTTCAGCTGCGAATTTCCTCTCTAGTAACTTCATCTCTTGGTCTTTCCTAGCAGACTCCTGGTCTTTACTAACAGACTCCATCACAAAGTTGGCTAACACTACGTCTGTCAATTCCATGCTCATCCCCAACTCCCTGTATCTGACATAAGGGTCAGAACTGCCTAGCCTACACTGAACCTTTGACCTCTACCGGGGATAAAAGTGCCGCCATACGAGGGTTTGGAAAGGAAGGCGTACTCACAGTGACCGCTGCTCCAGTCTGACGCGACGGGGTGGTTCCAGCAATCAACAAGTCTGCCGTTGCCTCAGCCAGCTGTGCCCGGTCCTTCGCGGCCCTACGATCGCCCGCTCTGGTCTTCATAGTGCCCGGAGACGGTGTCCTGCCACTCAAGGAGAAAAACGAAAGCTGAACTACAGAACACCCAGCACACAACACTTAACACTTAATACGAGACAATCAAATGGATGACAAAAACAAACGGAAGACGGAGCCGGAGGGTCCCTGTTGTCCAGGCCTTTGGCAGCAGTTACACGCAACAACCCCCCGTTTCGCACTACTCAGGGTATGAGCTTTAGAGCAATACTCCCTCACTCCCGACCAACCGCCCGCCTAGTCACTCACTCGACATGACAGCGAAGAAACAAAACACTAACCTCTGGGTACTAACCTAACCTAACGATCTACCAACAAAACCACCTCTAACAATTTCGAATCCCACCGCTGCCACCAAAATGTCACGACCCCGCTTCCAGGCGCGAACTATGAGCGCTAACACTCGAGATACACCCAACCCACACTAACACAAACCTAACACAAACACCAGAGGAACAATGACGACGACATTTATTAAATATAACCCTAACAATAAACAACTATTCTCACGCAATCCTAACCACGCATTCACACATCACATTCACCCGCACTCACGTCCAAACTCCCCCCCCCCCCCCCCCCCCCGAATATCCGTTGCACACTATACAAAATAATATATAATAAACTAAATATCCCTAATACAAAAGGTTGAGGAAACTAATATATAATAAAACAAATTACCTTAATAAAAATACAAACGAAAACTGAGCCTGAACGGCTTAAACCGTACGCCACTGGACCCCGACGGAAGCACAAGCGTCAAGCGCTAATGCCAGTTAAGGTGCGGTCTGACGTGAAGTGAAACAGAAGCAAAGCGATAAACAAAGCAAAGCATCTGCTTCTAAAAGCATCTAAAAATAAGTGCGTTTATAATGCTTTGCTTTGTGAGCCGGTCACACGATGAGAAGTTTTGCATAAGCAGTCTGCGTGGAAGCAATGCTCAGTTGTAAATCAGTTACCTCCCTTTACGCGATATTTTCAATATGGCAGATACATCGGACGACAGTGATTTGGAAGATATGCCTTTGGTAGTCCTTGCAGCCTACAAAATTGCCGAACAGAGAAGAAAGAAACAAAAGAGGCAAAAGAAGTATTGGATGAAACCCTGGTTGGAAAATCAGTCGGGTTCAGCCGGCATGGCGCATATCACGCGCTCATGCAAGAGCTGATTGAATGCGATGCTGATTCCTTTACGAATTTTGTGAGGATGGACCTACAGCACTTTCAGACACTGTTGGCACTGGTCACTCCGTACATTGAAAATGTGGGCTGGTGTAGCGACAGGCGGAATTCTGAAGAACTGAAAAGAATAGCACGAGCAGCAAAATGACGTCACTATAACAACCCCCCCTCCTCCCCCCCCCCCCCACCCCGCCTGATCTGCACGGCAATTGCACACACAAACACAAATGGCAGCCGAATGGCGCACACACTGAAACACGGACGGCAGACACACGACGCTTCCTACCGGTTGACGTTCTGTGGGCGGGGCTGAGGTACCCGCACAGCCATTTTTCAGGGTTTGGTTTCTGTAATTTTGGCTTCTTACATTCCATAATGCCTCGTGGTTTTGAATCAGATCGATGAGAATTATCAACTTGTGTCAGATTTGCTAATGGCCCAGTAGCTTTTGATGCCGCCATGGGCGCTGAAATGATAACAACCTCGTTGCCGTAAAGTCGGCTCTTCTGATTGGCTGGCAATCAAATGCTTCAGCGAAACAACGCAAAATTTTAGAGCACGCTCAAACATTGAAAGCATCGGCTTTGCTTCACTTCGGCGCTTTGCTGCTGTTATGCTTTAGGTCTAGTCACACGATAAACATCGTCAAAACTGCGATGTTTCGTGTTTTACTGGCTGTTTTTCTTCTGCTTCGCTTCCCGTCAGACTGCCGCTTTAGACCAAAGCCTTTAATCTTCGTTCGCGAAGTCAAGCCAAGAGTGAAATAGCTTTATTTCTTAGCAATCCAGACCAAAAAGGTGACTGCCAAGCGTGTAATATGCAAAGAAGTACCCAACGGAGAAAGAAACACGCTTAGAAAAGACGGGTACAACACAATTTATTAATATTTCGGGTAAATACCCTTTGTCAAAATAGACAAACAAACAAACAGAGAGATTAGCCGCTACTTATCTTCATTGGCAGAAAGAATGTGGCAACACCATGTGCCACATTCTTTCTGCCAATGAAGATAAGTAGCGGCTAATCTCTCTGTTTGTTTGTTTGTCTATTTTGACAAGGGTATTACCCGAAATATTAATAAATTGTGTTGTACCCGTCTTTCTAAGCGTGTTTCTTTCTCCGTTGGGTACTTCTTATTTCTTAGCGTTGGTGATCGACCCTTCGGCTGTCAGCAGCGGGTTTTGCAGTGAGGATTCCTGCAGAAATCATTATGACAAAAACTGCTACCGGCAGCCAAAGGCCACTGAATTATCTTGTTATGTTACAAAAAGTGTAATGCCTAACAAAAGAGCATAAACTGAGATTGCATTACCGGTATTTACTTAGTGATATTTTTGTACAGACATTGGCGGATCTGTGGTTCGAGATCTGATGGCTAGTGTACACTGTAAAAAGGGAAACATCTGCTTGGCAGCCAGAGACTTGTCTGCAGTTAAACTTAATCCATCCATAGTTAGCGTGGGGGCTGTCCGGCATATCGCACGCCCAGCCCATCAGGCCCCCTGGGGTTTCACACTTCTCTCACAGCCTGAACATGTAATGACTTGGGCCTTTAAACACACCTAAGGGAAAGCCAGCAAGAGACACAGACCCACATGGCCTCCACAGCCTGTAAGAGCTCATGAAGATCAGTGTATCATGTAGAGAGATTGTGTTCTTTGATGGTGTGTCTAGTCATGGTTTTTGATTTGTTCTGTTTCCTGTTTTTTTTTTAATTTTTAAATGTGTTGCTTTGAGGGGGGTGGGGGGGGGGGGCAGTATGTCTGTGAAGGAAGGAGGTGGGGGGGAGGGAGTGGATGGATGGGGGAGAGATCGAGGCTTGTGTTGGAAGGAAAGAGGGGATGGAATAGACTTCTAATGTATGTTTAACCCTTATCATTCAGAATACACCAGTGTGTGAAATAAGTTTGACTAAAATAGTTCAAGGGTAGTGCCAGAATAGCTTGGCGCCTAGAGGCGCAAGCTATTCTGGCACCACGCTTGAACTAAAGCCACTGGTCAATATTCTTATCTGTAAGTACTATAATGTAGCTTGCATATGGCAGTGTACAAATTTGAAGCTTTTAGTCTCAGTATGATATGGGTTAACCCTTTCACTGTCAAAAATAGAAACACGTTCGAGTTTCAAGACACAGATTGGTCTTTTTCGCTGACATTACTTTGCATCCAAGTTCCTTGCGGCTGAACCACTTCCCCAGTAGCAAAAACGTCCTCGGCCCCATGATGGCCGCAGTGGGCCCGCGCGTGGGCCCAATGCAGCCATTGTAGGCCCAAAGACCTCTGCTTACTGGGTTTGGCGGTACAGTAACCCTTTGGCTGTCTGTAGCGCTTTTTTGTCCTGACCTTTAGCACTGAAGGGATGAAAACTGTCCCTTTCTGCAATGACCTGTCTTTTACAGCGTTCACAGGGGCAAAGTTCACTCTGCACAAAGTAAAATAAAATACAATGTGTGTGCCTACTTCACAATTACCCCCCCCCCCACCCCCAGGGAGAGGGGGGGGGGGAGTAATTGTGAAGTAAGAACCCACATTGTTTTAAGTGCTTGTACAGGTAAAGTATCTTTTATTCTTAAGTCATTCAGGAAATTAATAACTGCGAAAGTGTCGTATAGCGTTGCGGGCAGAAACACTATACGACACTGCCGCAGATATTTTTTATGGGACTCCTCAAAAGTTTTATGGTGAAATATAATTATGTTGATGAATTTGTTGTTGTTGTTATTATTATTATTATTATTATTGACCATTGCATGAATGCTCCCCTGTGCTTTTGCAGATCTGCCCTCATAAAATTTGGCAATATACATGCAGCTAGCCCATTTCTATGAAAAGAGAGATTTTATATTGTGGTATTGCAGTGAAAATTTCGCTTTTCACACAAATGGACTTGTTGTCTTTTGCCAGATTAGGGCAGACTGATGTTTCTTGTTTATATAGATAATCTGGCTGGTGTTACCTAGTTTGTAATGTTTATAAATGGGTGTGAACTCAATTTTGCCATTACCTGAATCCAGTATGCAAATCAAAGACCTCGGTGGAGACGCGTGTTTTTCTTTTGTGCCCATAAATATCTATGCTGTTCTATGAAAGGATGTGTTGGTCTGTGATTTTGGACCTTATGGCAACGGGTTATAAGGTCCCAAATCACAGACGAACACACACAAGCACATATTCTAGACTTAGGCCTGTGATGGAGTTTGCTGTTACATGCCTGACTCATCTCTTTTGAACTTATACCGTGATACATTGTAGTTCATAACTTGCACTTGTGACTTGGAATAAAATGTGCGTAAAGAAGCCAATAAGCACGCCTCTGCTGTTCATTGTGCAATACACTTTACATATAACAAATCACCTGGGGACAACAAATTATTTGTTGTTAACCCATTACATCCTGAGGCTGATTTTGTAAAATGTGACACCTGCATTACAGATCAGGAGATAAATCAACTGTTTTAGTTCAAGGGTGGTGCCAGAATAGCTTGGTGCCTGAGGCCCCAAGCTATTCTGGCAGCACCATTTAACTATCAAATTTATTTTGAGCAATAGGTGTATCAGAATAATAAGCGTTAAATCTGAAATTTGTTAAAAGCTAAGTAATTTAACCCTTTTCATTCGGAATACACCAGTGTGTGAAACAAGTTTGACTAAAATAGTTCAAGGGTAGTGCCAGAATAGCTTGGCACCTCTAGGTTAAAGCTATTCTGGCACCACCCTTGAACTAAAGCCATTGGTCTATATCCTTATCTGTAAGTACTATAATGTAGCTTGCATATGACAGTGTACAAATTTGAAGCTTTTAGCCTCAGTATGATATGGGTTAATAAACGAAGTAATTTGTATAGAAAGAGTGCTGTCGGGACCTCTGTGAAAGTGCTGTTATATGGGACTTGTTAGTGAAGTCAACAGTAGTTGGATGCTGTTTATTGTAGATAAACTCCGTACAGGGATATAATGCGGGATTTGGGTTTAACGCCGACTACGCGTACATGGTCATCCCACGGAGGTCTGTGCAATCAAGGGAGACTATCTCACGGCAGGTAGCACACTGGTTGTCACCCTCGATTCACTACCGCTGATTGACGGTAGCGAATCGACGGAGACAACCATAGTACACGGGGGATAACCGAGCAGTACTAGTATTCTGCATTGAATGAACATAATTATGACAACATCGTACTGCTCATTTGTTTGCCACTTCCCAGTACGGAAAGGCCATAGGGACAACGGTGGCCGATGTCGGCCCGATGGCCTTTTGCGCATTCGGTTTTTTTCTGCGAGCTTGAACAGCGTACAGCATGCTCCAACACCGTACAGCATACTAGAACTTGATACTGGTCGCTCGCTTCCAACGCAAATTTCGCTACATCTAAGCCTTGAGAGGAAAATAATGTTTTCGACTGGAATGCAAACCCTACCTACATTTGTGATCGCAGGGACCAAGCACCAAGTTGTTTGCAAGCTACGAAGCGAAAATAAACTCGAATCGATGCACGTACTCGGAACGTGCTTCTGGCGTGCACGTTCTCCCCCGTGAGAGTGGGTGGGTGTGAATGTGGGCCGGGGTGAACGGTAGATCTTGATCGCATGCGCAAATGTGCCGGTGCGTGATTTTGGACCATACGGCCTGAAGCCTTAAGGTCCAAAATCACATACCATACACAGCACACAAGCAGTGAAGTAAAAAGTCGGAAGTTTACCTATACAGCGCGCTTCAGCAGGTGCAACACTAAATTCATTATTACAGACTCGGCGCTTGCAGAAACCTTAATGCGTGGGCTTTGGTTGCCAATGCTTTTGACACTCTCTCCACACAAAAACAGAAGTCTCACGTCGACGTCGATATTATTTCATATTTGGGTCTATGTCAATATGTCATACTGAGTGGCAACATACCACCTCGTAAAAGAAAATTAACTTGCCAGACAGAGATACTGGACCTCATAAGTCTAATTTCAGGAAAGCGGCCATTTTCACTCTTTTGGCAACCCGCATGGCTAACTTTTAGAGTGCATTTAATGAATTTATTTTGCAGGACTTCGCAACTTTTATAACTGGCGCCAAACCCAAACAATCACCCGCACGGTCATCTGGTAAACAAGACCCCCACACACAGATTACTGAAAACGACGATGCAGCGGAAATTACAGCCTTTTTCACCCCTCTCGTCTGTGTGATAATGTGTCAAGGCAACATATGACGCCACTGTGTAGGCGGAGGCGTTGCGGAGCAATGTTTAACCCTTATCATTCGGAATACACCAGTGTGCGAAATAAGTTTGACTAAAATAGTTCAAGGGTAGTGCCAGAAAAGCTTGGCGCCTCTAGGCGCCACCCTTGAACTGAAGCCATTGGTCTATATCCTTATCTGTAGCTTGCATATGGCAGTGCACAACTATTCTGAAGCTTTTAGTATGATATGGGTTAAATCCTTCACTGCCAGGGGCAGGCGAATGCTACCCATCTGCAAGAGACATGAATCCTCATGAGCCCCCCCCCCCTCCCCCACCCCCAGTCGCAGGGGCTCATGAGGATTCATGTCTCTTGTTAGTCCTGCGTTCATTATGCCTATTTCTGGTCCCATGTTAAGTACCATTACTGACGCATAAATCTGAAGACATTATTAAAGCACCAATTGTGTTATGCCTTGCTTGCTTGCTTGCTTTGTTCCAGTTTACTGTCCCACTGGCACTAATAGTGATCGGGGACTAGGAGTTTTGGCGTGGTTTTCAGCAGTTTTTGGCGTAGTTTTTTTGTTGTTGTTTTGGCGTAGGTTTTCCCACCTTCTTTCTCATCCGGGCTTGGGACCGGCAACGGCGGAGGTTTGTGTTATGGCAGTGTCGACACACCTAATAAACTTTGAAGGCCCACTACCGCCGTAACTGTTCAAAGATACACTTCTGTAACAACTGGTTACAAAACGATACACACAGGTCTAGGTATGGTTCATTTAGACACAGGGCAATCCAGTTCAGCACACGTCCTCTTTATATCATGACAATGATTCGGCCACTCCGTCGTTCTAGAAATACAACGCTTTCAGTACGAGAAACGGCTAAAAATAGAACGCTGAACGCTGCGAGGAGCATGTTCGTTCGATCAGCCGCGGATACAACAACCAGATTGGACGTCATTTCAACGAACCTCCTCATAGCCTCACACATTTCAGCATATAGGCGCATCCTTTGGCAAAATACATCCCACTTCATCCGCCGCAAAATGCCGACAGAATCCTTTTTCGCGGACAGGCTTGGCACTTACCATCCGCGCGGCTTGAACATTCGCCCCTAGGGATGTATGCTCGGCCTGATGGGTAATTGGTGCCAGACTTGACCTCACTGTTGATACTGGATGCTACCGTTGAGTGTGTGTGTGTGTGTGTGCGTGCGTGCGTCCGTGCGTGTGTGTGTGTGTGTGTGTGTGTGTGTGTGTGTGTGTGTGTGTGTGTGTGTGTGTGTGTGCATGTACGTGAGTGGCAGCAGGCACGAGTGAATGCGAATGTATGTAGTGACGTGTATGTATGTCGACGTAAGTTTTGTGCTACGTGTTTTGTGTTTGTGTATTTGCGTCATTCTTTTTTTTTTTTTTTTTTTTTTTTACGTCATTCTAAATTCTCACTTTACAGGATGACGTCTTTTCTTTCTCTCGTGTTCTTTTCTGTTCTACGTTTGTTTCCATGTCACCTGAAGAAGGATATTTGATCCGAAACGTCGTTCCTTGTTTCTATTTTAAAGGGTTTTCCACAACTATCTTCTATTTTTCTTTCACATGAAACCCTAGCGGCAACAGTTTTACTACAGCTAAAAATAGATTGGCAACACTGAATAAATAAGTGCGATTACGGTGGAGATTTTGCTGCGTGTCCAAACTGCTGTTAAAGTTCATTAGATGTGTCGACAAGGCATAACAAACACAAATCAGTGGTGCTGAAATGTGTCCGCTTCAGAGTTATGGGTAATGTTACTTTTAACAGCAGTTTGGACATGCAGCAAAAGAACACGCGCGTAATCGCACTTATTTATTCTGCCTTGCTGTTAGCGTGTCAGTCTATGTTTAGCTATTTCTCGCACTGATTGCGTTGTATTTCTAAAACGGAGTGGAGTTATTGTCAGGTTACTTTATAAAAACCATTTCCCATTCTCAACGGTGTGAAGCAGGGCTGCGTGCTGGCACCGACCCTATTCACCATCTTTTTTAGCATGATGTTGAAGCAGGCCACAGTGGACCTCGACGATGATGATGCAGTGTACATCAGGTATCGTCTCGATGGCAGTCTGTTCAACCTCAGACGACTGCAGGCCCACACCAAAACCCTAGACCAACTGATTCGTGAGCTACTCTTTGCTGACGACGCTGCACACAGCGAGAGAGCCCTGCAGCGCATCACATCCTGCTTCGCAGATGCTGCCCAGCTCTTTGGACTCGAGGTCAGTCTGAAAAAGACAGAGGTCCTCCATCAGCCGGCACCCAAGGTAGAACATCACTCTCTCCACATCTCCATCGGCGAGTCTGAAGTGAAATCAGTGCACCAGTTTACCTACCTTGGCTGCATCATCACGTCAGACGCCAAGCTGGACAAGGAGCTGGACAGCAGGCTGGCAAAAGCGAACAGCGCTTTCGGGCGTCTATACAAGCGGGTGTGGCACAATCAACAGCTGAAAACAGGCACCAAGATCAGCGTGTACAGAGCTGTCGTCCTCACCACCCTGCTGTATGGTTCCGAGTCCTGGGCTCTCTACCGCAGCCAACTACGACACCTCGAACGCTACCACCAGCGCTGCCTGCGTACCATCCTTGGCATTCACTGGAGTGACTGTGTCACAAACGTCGAGGTCCTTGAACAGGCAGAAACTGTGAGCATCGAGGCTTTGCTGCTGCGGAAACAGCTCCGCTGGGCTGGGCACGTCTCCAGGATGGAGGATCATCGCCTACCCAAGATCACCCTGTTCGGCGAGCTCGCCACTGGACACAGAGACAGAGGGGCACCAAAGAAGAGATACAAAGACTGTCTCAAGAAGTCACTTAGTGCCTGCCAAATCGACCACCGCCAGTGGTCTTCTCTTGCTGCGGACCGCGACACCTGGCGCTCCACCATCTACAAGGCAGCCGTCTCCTTTGAGGACTCTCGCAGAGCTAGCCTTAAAGACAAGCGGCTCAGGGGAAAAAACAGAGATGCCACAACTCAGAACCCTGACCAGACCTCCCTCTGCAGCCACTGCGGTCGTACCTGCCTTTCCCAGATTGGACTCCGCAGTCACGAGCATGCCTGCAGACGCCGTGGGCAAGCCCTATAGAATCTTCGTTCGTGAAGTCAAGCCAAGAGTTATAAAAAGACGACGTGTGCTGAACTGGATTGTCCTGTGTCTAAATGAGCCAAGCTAGACCTGTGTGTAGCGTTTCGTAACCATCTGTTAACCAATATCATACTGAGGGTAAAAAGCGGCTTCAAATTTGTACACTACCATACGCAAGCTACATTATAGTACTTACGGATAAGGATAATACTAGACCAATGGCTTTAGTTCAAGGGTAGTGCCAGAATAGCCTGGCGCCTGTAGGCGCCAAGCTATTCTGGCACTACCCTTGAACTATTTTAGTCAAACTTATTTCACACACTCGGGTGTATTCCGAATGATAAGGGTTAAAGAAGTGTAGCCTATCCTTGAATAGATACGGCGGTTGTGGGCCTTCAATATGTGTTCTTTCAAGAGAATGTCGGTCAGTGTGTATGACGTTTGTCAGATGCGCATTTCGTGATCGCTGGCAGAGGAGGAGTTAAGGCGTTTCCGTATAGCGACAAGACGGCGGGGCAGCAGGCGACGCAACAAGAACGTAGGCTGAGCGGCAGCCGGAACTGAACCCAGTGCGCAAAGGCCATCGATGGTCTTTTGCGCATTGATGACACGTTTTATGCGCCGCGACTGACTGAATTGCGCCACTGTGTAAGTTGTTTAGATTTGTTAAGGAAAGGTCAAACTATAGAACCTTTCAAGACCACTTTTACATAGATCACACTATAATGTGATCTAGTCTTCGAGTTACCGCGCAGCTACAGTGTCTGGGATATCATGATGAACCTGTAGGCAGTTCGCAAGCTATGACTGCCGCGGTTCCCATAAAAAACACGCATTCCACATTTGAATGGTTTAAGCTTATTTCTTACACGCAGTAGAAAGGCTATGCACACTCCGAAAATATACTCATTTCCCTATTATTTATTTCGAAATAAGAAGTTTAGATCGCGAATCGTACGTGAGAGGTTTACATACCAAAATACCAAACGAATGCAAGAATGTTAGTAACAAGGGAAACAGTTCACATTTGCATTTTAATGTAGATTTTAATTTACAGAGTTCAAAATAGTTTCGTATTACACTTTGTTGTTTCATATGTTGCAAGTTAAATTTAATCCTATTTTTATTTTTTTAAAATTAATTTTGTTGTTGTTGTTGTGCAAAATGGACATTTGTTACGAACTGTATTTGTTAATTCAACTGTTGAGTTGGAGTTATTGTGTACGGCTATTTATAAAAAATAAATGCGTCGCTCCTATTCAAAAGATGGCTTCGACCTACATCGCTAATCTGCGATTGTGAAAGGTTCTATAAAACATAGAAGTGGAGTGTTCGTATACCATCATTTCTAGACAGACCTCATCGCGGCTGACACTTCTGCAACTGTTTGATCATAACGTCACCTCCCGTGCGAGGTGAATATGATGGATCAAACAGTTGCAGAAGCGTCAGCCGCGAGGTCTGTCTAGAAATGATAGTATACGAACACTCCACTTCTATGCTATATAATACCGGCGCTCTACTGAAAGTGGAGTCTCCGTTTCATCGATCTTTGGGGCGTTCCAATCTTTGTCGCGTCGCGGCTGTCACCTGCCGCTCCGCTGTCGCGTCGCGCATAATATGGCCAAACACTCTTTACTCTGTGTTCTCGATTTTTCTCGCTGCTGCCAACTCTTATGGATACACAGCTTAAGGCTTCGCCCCTTCCCTGCCACTGAACGTACATTCAGTTTGTCAGTTTCTGAAGTCTTTGTTCATTCAGCGACCAAACGCCGACACCGTCCAAGAAAGTATACAAATTAGTTTCAGCAAGAGACATAGATCCTCATGAGCCCCCGGAGTCGCGGGGGCTTATGAGGATCTATGTCTCTTGTAGTTGGATCGTGTTCATTTTTTCTCGGCAGTGTTCATTGGACACGCTGCAAACTCCTTATCCTATCAGCACACTGAACCATCGAGGTCGAAATAATTTCTCAAGTTTTAAAACACACGGGTTGTCTGCCTTGATTCGCTACAGCAAATCGAGGGAGACAACCCGTGTGGTTTGGGGTTTGTGCCCTGCAGTCTATGCAAGGCAGTTCAGGAAATAAACTAGTCACAAAAAACATGACCAAGGAATACCTACCGTTTTGTATTCAGTTTCTAAACGAGTGTAATTTCTAAATGCGCCAATGTCATTCTTCGATGTGCGTCACACTAAAGGACACTGGGCACCTATTGGGACCAATTTTGTATCAGTCCATGTTTCTTGGACGGTTTTGCTTTTGGTCGTTGCATGATTTCAGAAACAAAAATGTACGTACAGCGGCAGGGAAGGGGTTAACAGACCATTATGCCTCAGTGAAAATAGCAAATGAGATCACAGTTATAAATAACCCGAAATGTGCTGCGGTACCGCAAATGACAACACGTTACCCGCCATGCCGGATTTGCGAAAAATGAGGTCTTTGATGCGCCCAGTGTTTGTGCATCAATTGCGTCGGTATTTTTGCATCGTGGCTGGCATAAAATACACACACACACACACACACACACACACACACACACACACACACACACACACACACACACACACACACACACACACACACACACACAGGCGCACATAAGCCTCACAGTGGGTTACCTACCATTTCATGTGAAATGGGTTCCCATATTTCTATTTATTCTAGGGCTCTGGAATTGATGCGAATGTTTAGAACTCACCTTATAACTAAGCTC
Source organism: Semisulcospira habei (assembly GCA_036245525.1). Taxonomy (NCBI): domain Eukaryota; kingdom Metazoa; phylum Mollusca; class Gastropoda; family Semisulcospiridae; genus Semisulcospira; species Semisulcospira habei. The sequence goes on from BTPG01000004.1 coordinate 165,131,844, forward strand.
TATAACTTAAAATAAAATAGACATTTTCTAGAAACAGAGGCACTAGATGCCGAAAAAATGGGTTTCTGCCAATAAAGTGGGTGGGTGTCTCTCTCACACAAAACTGACTGGCATTACAGTCAAAATGGGTGTCTTCACAACAGTAGGCGTCTGTAATAAGGTCATGTTCATGGAATACTTCTTTTTCACATTAATTTTTTTTCCCAACTTAAATGTGTATGTGTGCTTTAACATTCTTTACATAGTATGGTGCAAAATTCAATAAACACTGGCCCGAAACCTTTCGATTATGATTTTTACAGAGGAAATCTTTTAAACATTGCTGCGTTTTGTCCTTTTGAAGCAAAACAGTTTATCATGGCATTGATGTGAGAATCAACATAATGTATTCTGGAAATTAAAGGACTTTTTTTGTGTGTTTTTGGGTACTCTGGAGTTTCAGACAAACAGCAACAGAGCATTTTGAATATTAACCATTATCATTCGGAATACACCAGTGTGTGCAACTAGTGTAACTGAAATAGTCCAAGGGTTAGTGCCAGAATAGCTTGGTGCCTCTAGGCGCCAAGCTATTGTGGCACCACCCTTGAACTAAAGCCATTGGTCTATGTCCTCATCTGTAAGTACTGTAATGTAGCTTGCATAGAATTATGGCAGTGAACAGATTTGAAGCTATTAGCCTCAGTATGACTATGATGCGGGTCAAAAAGTGTGGAAAAATATCAAAGATAAAAAAAGACCCAGACCAAGAAACGAACACTTAACTTATTCTACCCCAGCAAAATTTAAGATCCACCACGATAGTTCAAGGGTGATGCCAGAATAGCTTGGCGCCTATGGGCGCCAAGCTATTCTGGCATCACCCTTGAACTATCGTGGTGGATCTGTGTCCTGCACTGCAACGCAGTCTTCTGAAGACGACTTCAACATTTGGGCTTAACTTATTCTACCCCAGACACACCACAGCAAAATAAAGATCCACCATGATAGTTCAAGGGTGATGCCAGAATAGCTTGGTGCCTATGGGCGCCAAGCTATTCTGGCATCACCCTTGAACCATCATGGTGGATCGGTGTCCTGCACTGCAACGCAGTCTTCTGAAGACGACTTCAACATTTGGGCTCAACTTATTCTACCCCAGACACACCACAGCAAAATAAAGATCCACCATGATAGTTCAAGGGTGATGCCAGAATAGCTTGGCGCCTATGGGCGCCAAGCTATTCTGGCATCACCCTTGAACCATCAAGGTGGATCTGTGTCCTGCACTGCAACGCAGTCTTCTGAAGACGACTTCAACATTTGGGGATTTCGATCTTGGGGTAGAATGAGTTAAAATGACAGAACAGAACACTGACATTAATTAATTAACTGACAACATAAGAAATCACTTGAAACTTCAGCCTTTATTTAACGTCTTTCGTCTCCAACAAACAACCAACCATTCTTTCATTTGCAGAGTTTTTAAAATGGTATGCAGAACAACAAACCATTCTTTCATTTGCAGAGTTTTTAAAATGGCATGCAGTATATTACAAAGTGATCCGGCCCCCCCCCCCCCAAACCACTCTTGTAATCAATCTTTACATTGTCAATGGTTTTCTCATCTTATTATATTGTCTTTTGTCCCCAGCCGGCTGTTTCGTTTTGCAAATCCAAAGGTTATACAGTATACAAAATGTGACCCTTTCTCACGAAACCAGTCTTAACTCGCAGCGAGCCAATCAGCACTACACGCAATAATATGTGGTGGGGGTCAATCTGGGGCATTTTCACTTTTTGGGAGAAATGTATTCTACATACACCAAAGTATCGTATGGTTAAATCTTTATCATGAAAAATGCCATTAAATAGGTAAAAAATTATTTTAAAAGTCTGCCCTTGGCCCCAAGTATGCTGCACACAGAAACTTCACAGGCTGTTTTCTCAAAATGGCCGCCGGAGGCTTTAACAACTTTAAACACTTAAACAGCTTTTACAATTTTTGCACTACAGCATACAGTCATATATCACAGTAATCAGCAAACACTGTAGTTTTCATAAATGTATATATGTCAAAACATCCAAAATGCGAGTTCTTAAGACTGATTTTGTGAGAGAGGGTCACAAATGATCCAGGCGTCCATCAGATTAAAAAAAAAAAAAAAAAAAAAAAAAAAAAAAAAAAAAAAAAAAAAAAGCAGGCTATACATGCTGAAACCACCCCAATAATAACACTCATGTAATAAATCTGTATGAAATCGAAAATGCCGCGAGTGGCGGGAACCTCGATTCATTTCTTTTGTAACTTTTTCAGTCTGTTGCGGACGTAATCCTTAATGTTTGTCCAGCGCCTATGTCTAAGTGCAGGCTCCTCTGCCATTGCATACTGTATCTCGGCCTTTCCAGGAAGTTTGTTCATGACGAGGTGTGCCTTGAAACGAGTTTGAACAGCTTTCTCTTCAGCTTCCCCCCCCCCCCCCCCCCCATGGTTTCCTTGTAAATCTAGCTTTCTTTCGAACAGGAGCTGACGCAGTACTGTCATCATCAAAACTATCTAGATTGTCATCAGGCTCTGGACGTCTTTTCTCCGTCATGCTCATCGATTCCTGTGTTGCTGACTTGCTACTTGCTTCATTCACAGGTGCTGTTCCCCCCGAGACCTCTCTACCAGTTTCTGATGTGTCTTCATTGTCAAAGTCAATCTCTTCATCATCGCCCAGCTCAGCTCTAATGCAACTCTCAAAATCTGTCATCCCATTGTTAACTGACAGAAGAATCTTTGCCACTTTTGCCTTTTGAAGGACATCTTGAGGTTGGCGGTAGATATGGCGATGTATCCGAATATCATGGCCAAGGAAATCTGCCAGCTGATCCTGGTCTAACTCCGAGATGGCCATTGACTGAGCCAAAGTTGCAACCTGCTTCCGCAACTGAGTAAATGTGAACATGGCTGGGTATGACACCCCTGCTTCTAGGGCATGGGCCTTCAGAACATCATGGCCTCTGTAAGGCCTCTGACCAGAAGGTGTGGCAAAGATGTACTGGGAATCAGCGAGAGCTGGCACTGATTGCCTCATTTGAAGGATTCTGTCCACAGTTGTCATCATCTTCTTCGTCAGCAAAACGGGAACACTCCTATTAAACTTGCCTCTGATTTCCACTCGCTGAAAATGATTCACCATTTTCTTCTCAACCTCTGTGAGACCTTTCAAGATATCTTGATTGGTGATCGATCCAATCTTAGCATTCTGGAAGTCTGACACCTTCATTCTCTGAACTTCTCCCCCTCGTTTTCGGTTGAAAAGTGATACAGCACAAAGAGTTGCTTTAACCACTGTCGGATAATCTTCCGAAACCATCCTTGTCTCAAGAAGCTGTTGGACCTTCCTCACATCTTCACATGATGGGATCAGCTTGGGTTTGTTCATGGTCATTTTCCCGACCGACTGGGCTGCTGTAGCGGACACACAATCATACTAGTCCCCATTGAAGACAGAGTCAAACCGCTGCGCTCAGAGAGCTCCTGTCGCCACCTGTCGTCTGAACCCTGCCCAAGCTGTTTGGATGTCTGTGAACACTTTTTCAAAGCATGGCCTATGCGCATTGCGAGATTGCCTTTTTTGAACTGATGCGTGTCCTCATCAAAATCTGCTAGCTCTTTTACAGCCAGGACAACATGATCAAAGCAAGCTGAATTGATCACAGCATTTAAACTTGCGATTTTCATTTCTGACCTCACTCTGATAATCTTTAATAGTCTCCCTAACTCCCGCATCCTGGAGCTGATTTGTCCAGCCGTGTGTTCTTCAATGTCCCTGCGGTCAAATAATCTCTTTCCATACTCAAGAAGCAAGGGGTCAGTTCTGATGAGACGGCTTATCTCATCATCTCTCTGGCTAGCCAAGACCTTGTGGTAGAATGAAAATTCAACGTCTAAGGGTATTGGAAGCATTAGGCGACCACGGCGCGCGGCGTCTCCTCGCCGAGTGATCTGAAACCCTCCTGGCTTCTGACAGCAACGTTTTGAGTGTACAGAGATCAGCTTTTTTTGATAGAGCCCTTTGCAATGGCTACAGGCGAGAAGGTCGTCTACCTTACTAGTTTTGGTGCGATACTTAGGAATCAAACATCCGGATTTGTTTTCAAGAACAGCAACGTTATGTATGTAATCACCCTCATCTTGTAGTCTGATCCATGCTCGACGTCTCTGCTTGGTCCCTTTTTTCATCGACAAAATTTTAGCAACGTCTGCCTCATCTGCATGGACATCTTGTAAGTGCGTGCTCATTTTCAAGACAAGCTTGCCACACAATTTGCATGCATGTTTCTTGTCCCATTTGTACTTTCCTTTCCCTCTCTGCGACACGTGCACACCTGTTTCTTCTGTAAGTGCTCTTTCCCCACTCTTTCCAGCATCATGTTCCTCCTGCCTATCCACATTCTCATTGCCACCCCCTAACGCACACTGCACCTTGCTGGTACTAGCGTCACTAACCCCTGGCCACCCCGAACCTGCCACTTTGATGAAATCTAACATAGTCGATACAATACTGTCTATGTCAGAGATCCCAGCAATTGATGCCGACACACCCTCTGAATCCGGTGAGCTCGAGCCAGGAACAAACTCCTCGTCATCACTGCCCTCGTATTGCGATGCGCTGGCACTGCTCTCAGTCTCGGGTCCATCCCAGGCGCCATTTGCCAACTGGAGAAAGAAAGAAAGAAAGATTAAAACCAAAGCTGCATTAGAAACAGAAACAGCCCAATTTTGGTTTAAAGGGGCCTTGCACAAGAATAAAAAGAGTAATCCCGTGTATGACCGATTTACATATGTGTGACCTCGGTGACGAGGACTGGCTTCTGCACAGCAGTCAAAATCCACGTTTTCTGAAAATGCAAGCAGTTTTCACACATTTGTCAACCCTGCGTGACCCTTTGAGAGAGGTCACTCAAATTGGCATGTTTAAAAAGGTCTTGCCACAAAGTATCCTTGGGCCAAGCTTGAAGAATGTGGCTTGAATAGTCTCCGAGAAAATGCCACCGTTAACTCATTCTACCCCCAGACACACCACAGCAGGATAACAGGGGTGGGATTCTAGTAAGAAAGAAAACGCGGAAAATCAAACGACAGGGGAGGGAGGGGGAGGGGGGGTGTTCATGTCCTTCATTTTCAGCGGCCGAAAAATCAAACGACAGGGGTGGGGGGTGGGGGGGTGGGTGGGGGGGTGGGGGGTGGGGGGGGGGATAGGCGCGTGTCCACCGTTCGCCAAAGTATCCAAAAAAACGACAGGGGGAGCGAGACCAAACACACCCGAAAATGGACTTTGTTATGACACTCCTGATCTGCAGTATAAAAATGGAATGTGCGTACCAGTTTATGTTCAGATGCACACTAAAGGGCACTCTGTCTTGGACAATATCCTTTTAAACCGCCATTTTCCACTGCGACCTAAAGCTACCGGAAGTGTCGGGCGATAGTGAACCAAACTACATACAAATCCAACCCATTTGAGCTTTTATTGCCATTTACGAAAATTTTTTTTTCTTTTTTTTTTTTTCGTCTTTTTCGTTGTTATTAGACGCGGAAAATAAATATGCTTCAGCGGAATTGTGAAAGAATTTCCGCGGAAATCCGGAAGAATCCCACCCCTGGGATAAGAATCGACCATGATAGTTCAAAGGTGATGCCAGAACAGCTTGGCGCCTACGGGCGCCAAGCTATTCTGGCATCACCCTTGAACTATCATGGTCGATCTGTGTCCTGCGCTGCAATGCGGTCTTGAGAGGCGACAGGGGCAAAATTTAAGGATTTTGGTGTTGGGGTAGAATGAGTTAAAGTTTACCATGGACGACGGACGGACGACCAGTGGCCCAGAACATAAACTCACTTTTGCTTCGCACGCACGCCAGCCAATAAAATGAAGATGATCATAGAATCACTTTACTTACCAGTTTGTAATTGGGAGCATTCCGCTGCCGTCCATGCACCCTACCAGACGCACCCTCTGTGGCAGAGGCTGGGGGGCCATGATTCTGCAGCATAGATCCCGATGGGTTTGGACATCCTGCTGCCATCCGGCGCTGGGTGTGTGCCAGAAAGTCCTGAGCCGGTGTGACCAAAACGGTGTTGCTGAGAACATGTCCAATACAACCATGTAAACCAACTGACATTTTGAATCAGATTGATTGTACATTGCTTAACGTCCCGACAGCCACTAGGCTTTCTCAGGACGTGCCTGCACTGCTTGTGAAAAAAAAAAAAACCACCTAAACAGAACATTGCCATGTATGTCGCCTGCCGGTCAAATACGTTAACTCATTCTACCCCAACACCAAAATCCTTAAATTTTGCCCCTGTCCTCTCAAGACTGCATTGCAGTGCAGGGCACAGATCGACCATGATAGTTCAAGGGAGATGCCAGAATAGCTTGGCGCCCGTAGGCGCCAAGCTATTCTGGCATCACCCTTGAACTATCATGGTGGATCCTTATCCTGCCGTGGTGTGTCTGGGGTAGAATGAGTTAAATAAACCTAACACATGGGGCCAAGACATAAAGCTAAGACCATTTAGCAACACACATCCAATATCAAGAGCTACAGGCAGTGCAGACAGTAGGGAGAGTTTTAAAAAGGCAAATACAGGTGAATGGACAAAGGGTAGACAGAAACACATGCATGGCCCCAGAATAGAGAGAAAAACCCACCCTGTGGGGCTGACCAGGGTGACCCTGAGAACTAAAAACTGGCAATACAGTAAAAAGCGACACTTCAGTTGCACATTCCTAAAGACCTGTTTGTGGACCTTCGTTCTTCGAATCGCGAGGCAGTTTTGCGAACGAGGATTGAAATCTGGCGCCATTTTTGTTTTTTAAAAAAAAAGTCAACTGATACTGTGCATGCATGTGGCAAGTTAACACGTCAGAAGAAAAAAAAAAAAAAAAAGAAAGAAGAAACAAAATCGCGTGGCAGATTGACCTTGTAATGGGGTTATTGAACGAATTCCTTTCATTGAAGAAGAAAGCTTTTGTTAAAATCGTGGGGTTCTATTATCATTTACTACAAGACTCAACGGTCAGAGCGGCCGAGAGGCCGAAGACACGTTTGAAGCAGACGCCTTATTTTTCTGGGCCAAACGGGTATCGGGGACATCTCTCAGTTAAATAACTGCACTGAACAAGTACATTTGGGCGTGCTCTTAACTAAGAAATATTGCATAAAGTACCTCTGCAAACGCGAAAGAATGGCCGGTGTGTCCGTTGGAGACGAAAGACGTTTAAGCAAGGGAAACAACTCCGTTCATCAATCAAATTGATCTGAAAACACTCCGGCCGCTTCCGTGTCCACACACAGGCCCAGGGCATCCCTGAAACACAACGATGAAGTAAATCTGTTAAAATGGGGACATCGTATTTTGATATTTTTTTCTGACTTTTGAATGAAAGATAATACAGAAACAACTGACCCTCAGAAAAAAAATGGGTGTCTGATCTGGCCACCCAGAATTTCACACACACCCAGATTGCATAAGGATGGTAAAGAAAGAAACCCATTTTAGTCATTTGGTGTACGCACACACACACACACACACACACACACACACACACACACACACACACACACACACACACACACACACACACACACACACACACACACACCGGCGCACACACACACACACGATCGATCACGCGCGGCACCCTCTCGGGTACATGGGTCCATCTGAACGCGACATACGTTGTTTTGTGTTGTGTTGTGTGCTGTGCTGTTCTGTACTCTGTTGTGCTGTGCTGTGCTCTTTTGTGTTGTGCTGTGCTGTGTTGTGCTGTGGTGTGTTGTGTTGTGCTGTGCTGTGCTGTCGTTTCTTTAGGTGTAGAAAACGTTATTCGTGTGGACGTTTGTACTGTAAAATGCTGGCAAAGGCCAATGGTTCAGCTGTACTAACGATGCACATTTATTTAACCCTTTTCATCCTGATATACTACTGCTTGAAATTAATTTGACTATGACAGTTCAAGGGTGGTGCCATAATAGCTTGGCGCCTTAGTCGCCAAGCTATTCTGGCACCACCATTGAGCTAAAACGGTTGATCTATATTTTCCTAATCTGTAATGTGGCCTGCATAGGACAATAATTAAATTCAAAAGAAATCAGCCTCAGGATATAATGCCGGGTTAATCAACTGTAACGTCTTTACGTCTCTCTCTCTCTCTCTCTCTCTCTCTCTCTCTCTCTCTCTCTCTCTCTCTCTCTCTCTCTCTCTCTCTCTCTCTCTCTCTCTCTTTTAGAGACGGAGAGGAAATGTAACCCTAACGAAATTACATCCAATAAACACACTTTCCGAAAAAGCAGTTCAAGGACAGTGACACTGTTTACTCTCCCTTTTTCTTCCAAAGCCGCATAAACTGGTCCCAGTCTTACATTATTCACAAGACACTCCAGGAACGAAGTCCAAGACACTGTGGACAGAGGCTAACAAAAGACGTGCTTCACAAGCAGGGGCGGATCAGTTCCTTCCGGCCGAGGGGTGAAGTGGAATCTTTACTGTTCAATTGTGAATCTAATGATTCAAGTCGCTTCCTTATAATACTTCTTTTTTTTTTTAAAGTTAGATTTCGCTGGTTCGAACATTGAAGGAAACGCAGGTATTAAACGAAGGTATTAAAAGAAATGCACCGGAAACACCCGAAGGGGTTGATTGGCGCAAAGCGCTTTAATCACCCGTAGGGACTGAAGGAAACGTACCGGAAACACCCGAAGGAATTGGAGGAAACGCACCGGAAACACCCGAAGGGATTGCATGATATCATAAAAGGATAAGTTCGACATCCCTTGCCTCATGAATTCCCAATTTCTTATCAATGTTTCTTTCGTCACAAAAAAAGACTGCTTGAAAGCGCGACCTGCCGACGGAACCACATAGTTATGTGCCGCTTTGTCACAACTCTGATATTTTACGAAGGACGACACTGTCGTGAGCAACTGGCTAATGGAAAGTACGCACTTGTGAGCGTTTCTGTTGCTGCCACTTTCAGTTCGCCTTTTGGCTGTCGGTAGCGGTTTTTGTCGCAGCGATTCCTGCAAGAATCGCTGCGACAACACCTGCTACCGACAGCCAAAAGGCTGTGCCTTCATATTGTGTGAATCCAGGAAACGACCACACAAAAAACCAACAGCCGGGAAACGCACGAAACCCCTCAACTGATATTTGACGCAGACGCCGTTTCCGAAATCTTTGTTAACCCGTTACATTCTGAGGCTTATTTAAAAAAAAAAAAAAGATTCGTTTATAGTCCTATGAGGCTACATTAAAAATTAGGAGATAGATCAACCATTTTAGTTCAAGGATGGTGTCAGAATAGCTTGGCGCCTCAGGCGCCAAGCTATTCTGGCACCATCCTTGGACTGCCAGAGGACAATTTATTTCAAGCAGTAGTGCATCAGGATGAAAAGGGTTCATTAAAACAGCAAAGAGCCCCAGCCTCCTCCAGGAACATGGACGCTTGGCGGTTTTTAGTAAGAGTCACAGATCCTCATGAGCCCCCGCAACTCAGGAGGATCATCAGTCTATGCCTCTTGCAGTTGGATCGTGATCACTTTTCTCGGCAGTCCAAAACAGACTATGACAGAACATTTCACTTCAAATGTTTTTGTCATTCTTAGTCTTTCGTACGCGTGTTTCTTTTTGTTTTTTTTTGTTTGTATTATTTGGTTCAAGCTTCCTCAGAAAGCATAGAGCTCTCTCTTGTCTCGGCATTTCAGTTGGGTTTTTTGTTGTTGTTTTCTGGCGGCCGGTGACTGATCCGCCCTTGCAGAGAAAACATCGAGCGCACACTGGATGTCTCAGTAGCGAATGGAGGGAGGCAACCAGTGTGAATCGTACGCCACCTGTGCCGCTTGTAATGTTGTCAGTCACTTTGGAACTTTTAGAGACACACGTCGGATTTCCTTTGTGGGACAATGGTTTGAAGTGAACAAAGCACTATTAGTCTTGCAGATGCCCGTCATAGACGATCAGCCGTTTACGAGATAGTTGTTTTTCTGAGTAGCAAAGGTTTGGGTATATCAAATTGAAGTGTGGGGTAAATACATTGCGCCCATGTCAAAATTGTGCCGTCGGAAGATGGAGACATGTTTCTGTTGCTAAGTTTGTACCGACGTTACCGACAGACGATTTTCCGCCATTTGCAGTTTTATTTTGGGGGACCGCCTGGAGTCATTGTTAAATACAATATATTGTGAACTCTTTGTTGGAGGTGATAACTCACAATAAATGACTGAAAATGATTTGTACTTTTCGGAAAAGAATATGTGTTAATGCATTAGCGCTCCTATTTGTTTACACTCGGCATTCTCCGCATGTGGTCCCGATGGCGCAATAAGCGGTAATATGCGGGGAGCTAACGGCAAGCATATCCTCTCAAAACAATGTGATTAATTTTGTTTTATGTAATGTTCCGAGGGAAATATAATCAGTACTTGAAAATTTGACCGCCTGGAGACACAGTAAAATATAATAATATTGTGAACTTCTTGTTGGAGATAACTCACAATAAATGATTGAAAATGATTTGTACTTTGCAAAAAACAACATGTGCTAATGCATTCAGATAATTAGATCTCCTGTCTGTTTACACTCAGCATTCTCCGCATGTGGTCCCGATGGCGGTAAAATGCGGGGAGCTAACGGCAAGGACATCCTCTCAAAACAATGTGATTAATTTTGTTTACTTATGTAATGTTCCGAGGGAAATATGATCAGTACTATTCAAATAGTGATTATGTCGCTGATATTTGATTTACACAGGACATTCGGACTCAAAATGTTGTGGACCATCATACCACCCATACGATGCATGTGTCAGTCCCAATGCAATATCCCCATACGAAACGTATACGGATGGACATTAATCATCAATAGCTGGCATTTAAAATGAAGGTAGCTGCACATCAGTCCTTACGCGAGATTAATTCTTGCCTTTCACTGTCACAGCTAAATTACATTGTCAAATGTGTTTACCTAACAAGCTGACCTATTTTATAAAAACCGAGAGAAGTACAGCCCATTCATCAACACATGGCCAAGCACATAGTTATTAAATTCATGGCAAAGGGCCACAACTGCCACCTCAAACAAAACGCTACCTACACACACATATCAATGAGACAGTCAACCTCCATGTGCGTTAGTCGGGACAGGCTTAAAGTATGGGACTGTAAATCTTACAGCGAAATAATATAACAGCAGCAAGTACATGTATTTGTAAATCACTCAAATAAAACATGAGAACTCATCGAGGCCAATGGTGTTATGAGTGGGTGATGGAAACACTGAAAAAATACGTGCACATTATAAAGTATGTGCCCCCCCCCCCCCTCCCTCTCCCTTTAACTAGCTGTTCATCATACAACATATCTCATTCATTTCATCACTTGACTGAGTGATTTATTAAGTCATCTCTGTGTTACCTGTCTCCGTTTTCTTTCTCGTATTGAATCCCAATAATATATGAGTGTCGGTGCTAATGCCAGCTGTTAAGAATCCTTGCAGCAAACTGCAAATGTCTATATGCAGACAAACTGAAAATTATGCAGCAGCAAAATAGTTCCTCTTGTGTGCAGTAGGCTACTGCTAGCAAGATAGGGTTTAATTTTAAACAAATCATTGCATGAACTTCCAAGCGTGTTCACATTGTGCTGTGTATTGTGAAGTGTACTGTACCATCAGTGATCACTGAGGCTGCATGACACTGATCGCACATCACAACATAGCTTGCCAGTACAACTGATTGAATTAAGTGTTACAGTATAATAATAATTAATCAAGTTCCGAAACTTTGTTCAGCCATGACAGTGAAAACCAAGTGGTGTGGCACTCTTTATGCAGCATTATGCACTTCGGACATAAGTTTCGAAGATATTTTTTTGTTTTGGTGCTGTGGTGTCGAAATGAAACGGGCAAAGCGATGGTAAAGTGAATGAAAATAAACTTGACAAACCTTTATCAAGAGTCCGAAATAGCTCAAGCGGTTAAACGTCGGAGCAGGAGAGCGAAAGGAATTGCCGGGTCGTGGGTTCGAATCCCGTCCCGGCCCCGGTAGCTGGACTCACAATCCAGGGGGGAAAAACGAATTTGTTCAATAGCATGTCCTTTGAAAGGTCCTGGTAAATTAAAGTGGCACAGTTGGAGTGCGCCTGAGTTGATCAGTGTTCAGGTCGTACTCCATAGGCAATAGATTTCCCTGTCCCCCATAACCCGCCCGTCAGGGCCGTCCATGATCACCTCGGTGCTGTGGTCGTTAAACCCGAACTAACCAAGCAACCTTTATCAAGACGTAAACATGCACAAAGCAACGTTGCATGTTCGCCTTTTTGGGAAACAAACACGCTTCTGTAGAACAAATGAAAAAGAACTCGCCGGCACACCGAAATTCACGGCAACAAATCCGCGTGTTATGTTGATCATGTTTTGATCACGTGATTTGGGATACCTAACGATATTTCAGTTCAAGGCAAGCCTTTTCGTAATTTCTTCTTCCCTTAATATACCTAAGTGTGAAAATTTTATTTAAAAATAAATGAAATCCTTTTAAGTGACATATAGTGCATACTATCACTGAATACGGGAACACTGAGACCCGTGTAAACTACTGGATCCCCTGTGAACATGGCTGCGACTACAGTCCCGGTTTCGTCTGCAGCCGAACTAGAAACAAAATTAATGTGCTATAGAAGAAAAATGTCTCCATCCTCCGGCGGTTTAAAACGAGTGCGCACTGCTTTTATTCAAACTAGACTTCATTTGATATACCCAAACCTTTTTACTCTCTAGAAAATCACTATCTCGTAAACGGCTGATCGTCTATGACTGAAGGGCAGCTGCTGGACTACTCTAGAGAAAGTCAGACAGTGGCGGTGACGTAAAAGAGGCAACTTCGTCACCACGCAGACACTGACATAATACTCTAAATATGATGTCATTCTCTCACTCGCGCGCGGTTCTTTCTCTCTCACACACAAACATGCGCTCCAGGAGGAATGGATCCTCATGCGCCCGGAGAGCGCATGAGGATCTATGCCTCTTGGAGATGTTTGAGGCGGTCGGTGGCGCAGTGGTTAAGGCGCCTGCCACCAATGCTAAAGGTGCGATGTTCGATTCCTGGTTCCGGCGTCGGACTTTTCTCCTCAGTCTAGTAAGTATCACCGTTAATTCGGGCGGATCGTCGGGGGTTCTTTCTCCGGGTACTCCGGCTCTTCCTCCCCCTCCACTTTGGTATCAGTTTCAGCCAACTTAATAAAATTTCAAATACAAACGATTTCCAAATAAAACTTCAGTAGCTCGCTTGAGCATGCCCTTAGCACCACGTGAATGTTCTGTGTTTACGTACAGTGTGTGAGTGAATGCGCGTGTTTCACGTGAGCGTGCTTTTGAATGCAGTTCGCGGCTACATTCTGCGCATTGAATTATATTATAAATATGAGAAATGCGCCATATAAATACCATGTAATAATAAATAATGTTTGGAGCGCGCGCGCACGCACTCACGCACTAACACACACACACACACACACACACACACACACACACACACACACACACACACACACACACACACACACACACACACATCGACGCGCTTTCATAAGAGCATGCAGGTGACCCGTGTACTTAGTATATCATGTAGCTAGGTAATGTCAACCTGCTTTCACACAAATTATAGCAAGACTGAAATTGTACTGTCAAGTTTTAGTATTGTCACCATTTTCTCAAGCCTATGAAGCGAACGTGAAACTCCTATCACGTAAAATATAAAATTACGTACAAACTAAAACTTACGTCATGACAAATGACGTTTGACAAATCAATGACGCATACGTTCTGCGCCCCTTATAGAACTCACTGACGCATTTGTCAGATAGTGAGTGGGGTGTAATTTATCTATCTATCTATATCCCGTAGTCTTGCCGACCGTTGGGGCACCACTGATGACTTGGCAACCGGCTCCCTCCATTCCACTCTGTTCTCTGCCATTCTTAGCGTATCACCCAGCCTCAGTCCTGTCCACTCTGAGATATTGTCCTCCCATCTTTTCCTCAAAGTGGGGTGTAAACTTACCATTAAAAACGGATGATGCTAGGGTTAAAGGGGGGTGGAGGGGGGGGTGAGAGGGGGTGGGGGAGGAAGTACGATTCCCCGTTCCCTGTTTCGCCGTTCCCCGTTTCGTCGTTTCCTGTTTTGCGGTTTCGTCGTTTCCTGTTTTGCCGTTCCCATTTCGTTGCTTCCTGTTTCGCCGTTCCCCGTTTCCTGTTTGGCCGTTCCCCGTTTCGTCGTTTCCTGTTTTGCCGTTCCCCGTTTCGTTGCTTCCTGTTTCGCCGTTCCCGGTTTCCTGTTTTGCCGTTCCCCGTTTCAAGTCCTGCTTCACCGAGATGCGAAACGCCTTTTTCAGAGCCGTCGTTTTACAGGTAGTGGCTTTTCGCCGTTTTTGGAACACAGTCAAATGGCAATACTGTTTTGCTTATTTAACCTGTTCAGTACCGAGAAAATGTGAACAACAGCCAACTACAAGAGGTACAGATCGTCTTGACCCCCCCCCCCCTCAACCCGCCCCCCCCCCCCCCCCCCCCCAGTTGCGGGGGCTCATGATGACCTGTGCCTTTCGCTGACACACTTTGATTCCACATTCCTGGGACAACTAGTTGGGGTTTTTTTGGGTTTTTTTTTTTTTTTTTTTTTGTTTGTTTGTTTTTTGTTTTTTTGTTTTTTTTTTTTTTTTTTTTTTTTTTTTTTTTTGGGGGGGGGGGGGGGGGTTCTGTTTGGTGTTGAACTAATAAAGATTGCAGAAACCCAATCTGCTGTCAGCTGGCTGTGAACGGGTTATAATAATAATAATAATAATAATAATACCGTTATTATATGGGCGCTTTTTCTCAATTTTGGGACAAATCGACTCAAAGCGCCGCGAACTGAAACCCAACACGCACACTCACATAACAGGCACGGATTTACGCCATTTGAGACAAACACAGTACAAGACAGACGAAGGGCCAGTTCAGCTACTGAAGTTACAGAGATTTTTGATCGCTTGTATTTGAAATTTGTAAAGTGGCCTGGGGGGGGGGGTGGAGGGGGGGGTGGAAGAACCGGAGTACCCGGAGAAAGAACCCCCGACGGTCCGCCCGAATTAACGGTGACACTTACCAGAGGAGAAAAGTCCGACGCCGGAACCCGTTTTCGAACCTCGCACCTTTGGCATTGGTGGCAGGCGCCTTAACCACTGCGCCACGGACCGCCCCGATTTTCAGATGTTAACTCTTTCGAGACGTGCCGCATCCGGTTTCGCGGCGTTACGCCGCGAATCCGGCTGCGGCACGTCTCGAAAGAGTTAACCCCTTCCCTGCCGCTGAACGCCGCACATTTTTGTTTGTGAAATCTTTGTTCATTAACTATATAGCCTGGCATGCATATAATGCAAAATGCACAAGAAATGCAAATATAGTCCCATCCATTTCTGTGATTTTTCATCCAAAACATATCTCTCATCAGGTCAGAGCAAAAAAAAAAATCAGGTGGTTTGACGATGTGATTTTCAGCTTCAGTATTTATCAAAGTTCTTTACAGAGCGTGTCAGTATTACAAACGAGCATCGCTTCATTTTGTTATAAATTCTTTCAAAGCACACTACTGCACTATGCTTGATTGTTTATCTGTTTGTTTGCTTGTTTTGTCACAAGTTTGTTTTTCAAGCAAATAATGATTACAGCGTTTATTGTATTTTTAAGAACAGTATTCATAACAAGCACACAGTGTATACACAGTGCTTTCCAACCCAAAAATCGAAAAGCAAGAGGGGCGGGGGGGGGGGGGGGGGGCGGCAGGGTGGGGGGGGGGGGGGAAGGGGCGGAAGTGGGGGGGGGGGGAGGAGGCGGAGACGGCGCGTGCGTGTTAAGACTCTCACCATTCGCCAAAATATCAAACAACGGGTGGGCGAGGGAGGGGGGGGGGGTCCAAACACCCCGAAAAGGGACTTTGTTATGTCATTTTAAAGAATTTGGGTCGGGGGTGAGGAGGGGGGGGGGTCCGAAACCCATTTAACCACCCCCACCCACCCACCCCCCAGATCCGCCCCTGAAACGGGAAACGTCGAATCGTCACCGTAAAGGGTCGTTAACGCCTTATTTATTATATTATATTTTATTATTATTATATATATATATATATATATATATATATATATATATATATATATATATATATATATATATATATATATATATATATATATATATATATATATATATATAACAAAATTTAAATCCCGATAAGTCACTCATTCAGCCCGATCCATCTGCAGGAGGCATAGATTCTCATCAGCCCCTGCATCTGCAGGGTCTGAGGAGAATCGATACCTCTTGCAGGCTTGCTGATAGGGGATCTTGAGATTAAAGGGAAACCATCTCGTATTTAAAAGCGAGCAAAAAAGCAAGCAGATAACACTAGTGTGCACTGTCTCAAAGGATCGCACAGGTAAGAGATGCAGAAACTGATTTGGCACTGCTGTTGGAATAACGAGGTTTGCTAACCCATCTTCTCTGCTGAGGTGTTGTTAGTTTGAGCGAGTAACTACTTGTACTGTCCTAATATGTATTTATTTATTTATTTATTATTAATTTATTTTTTATTTACATCTATTATTAATAATTTATTTTCATTGTATTTTTATTTTTTTTATGTATTTTGTATTATTTTAATCTATTTATTTTTTAATATTTATTTATTTATTATTATTTATTAATAATTTATTTTCATTTCATTTTCTTTCTTTTAAAAAAAATTAATGTTTAGTTCATTATTTGTTTCATTTATTTATGTATTTATTTATTTATGTATTTACGTATGTATTTATAATTAATACTGCTTCACGTTGATGTGCAGATTGTAAATCAAATGCCTGTGTTTTTGAACTCTGTCGGGTAGACAATCGCTTAATTACTTGGCTGGCTTCTTGTCCCTCAAGCAAATGGTCCCCGGGCCGACGTGGGCCCGAGGACCTCCGCATAGTGGCTGCTGGCATCACACCAGCCTGACAATCACGACGTCAGGGCTACAGGACTAATTATTTCCTACCATAGCACGCGAAAGGTCCTGTAATGATTTTGGATGTTAGTGTGTTACTGTTGATACTGGCAAGTTGAAAGAGTGGTTGCCTATGGCACACATGGCCGGGTTGTGGGGCACTGGGACACATGCGGCACAGCCGTAAGAACGTTAACTCATTCCAGACGAACGGCATCCGGATACGCGGCTTAAGCCTCGTATCCGGAATCCGTTCGTCTCGAATGTGTTAACGTTGCCGGAGTCCGATTCACTAGGCTGAAATGTCATCGGACAAAAGAGTTTGCGTAGCGTAGCCGCATGTCGGTGACAGGGGCAGCTGTTCAGTGCCGGCTTCTAAAGAAGACCACTCTGCCCTTGTCATTAACAAAAGCCATTATGCACAGTTTTTAGGAAATCGAGATTTTCATTTTTACAAAATGAGTACTGCAGTTATTTGGCGGAAGCCAGTATTTTTTTTTTTTTGAATACATATACTGGCTACCGCCGCAAATAACTGCAGTACTGCTGCCTGAACTACTCATCGTGCACACTGCAACCGATGCCATGAGCCACGGTTGACGTGCGACAGAGATCCTTTAAATAAATAGAAGCTCATCTTTTCCTGCCTACATGCACGAGTAAATGCGTACAAAAGCGCTTAGGAAAGTCTGGTAAGAACCGCGTTACATGTATTTTCAGTTCTGCTATGAATAATGCAGACCTTTCGGATTATATCGGAGATGGAATTGCGTGTGCACGAGTTTTTTGCCGCAGGGGAGTTCTCTCGAGTTTTGCTGGTCATGCGCGCGCAGTTATGACGATCATCACAGTAATTTCCCTTAGTTGACAAATGATCTAATTGTTATCAGGGGTAGATAGGTCGCAACCCAATGCAGACTGGGATAATTCTTCTATCCTCGACATGATTAACCATCCTACTAGTGGAACGCAGCCAAACTCAAGCAAAAAAAGTACACGCAAAATACACGGATTCTCATTGGCCCCCGCAGTCATGGGGGCAGAGTACTTGCAAGTCAGTGCCTTTAGCTGGCATTGCGCCCGCCTTTATACATGGCAAAAGCGACTATGGCCACTTTTGAGAAAAGCTAGATTTTCATTGTATAACAATAAAAATCTCGCTTTTCCCAAAGTGAACGTACTAGCGTTTGTCATATGACGTACTAGATTTGTCTGCCGTTGTTTCAAAGCCATATCCATGTTGTTAGAAAAGCGAGATTTTCATTGCGTATCAATGAAAATCTCGCTTTTCTCCAAAATATTTTGTAATAATTATTACGGCAGAAGACTGATAATGGCTGTAACATCCTGTTGATTTGTAAAGACAACTTTTTCACGCATTTTTGAAAAACAGCCATGTGAGCACATTCATGTATGTTCTTTTGTCATTTTTATCATGCCCCCAGCGGGTCCAAAATTAAATAATAGAGTACCAGGGGTCAATTGCATGAGCGAGCTTAGTCCTGCACCAGCCACTAAGCAAGGTGCGCCGCTATAGCGGCGCACCTTGCTAAGTGGCTGGCGCAGGACTAAGCTCGCTCATGCAACTGGCCCCAGGGGAATGTGGTGGGAGCTACCCACTGCACCATTCTTTGTGACACAATGACCTGCACCATGTTGAGTTCTTGAGAGCAGCATTGGTATTGCTTGGTTTACGGGCCAGAATGGTGCAGACTATGTTGTAAGCACTTTGCCAGCCCAGCACTGTATTTTGTCGACTGTACAGCGTTGAGTTTATATTAAGAACATTACAAGTTTCGCAGAGTATGTGACAGTGCACAGTGCATTTCACTCTTGTTAGTGGTATCATTTCATGTTGATGTCAGCATCGTGCAGTGTAATTGACACTGCATTTCACTTTGTTGTCAGTGCTGCAATGGGACGCATACGGTAGGCGGGGTGGCAACAGTATTGTTTGATGTGCATGCCAACATTGTGCAGGGTATGTGTGCAGTGCGGTTTGGGGGCTCGAAACTGTGCATTTCACTGTTATAATGCAGTGGGATGTGTAATGTTGAGTTCTATCCTACAGCCTGGGGTGGCATGGATACTATATAACGGGATAGGAAACGGCCTCTCTGCGATACCAGACATTTGACAAGGGCCCTTTATGTTTGGGCCAGCCGGGCGCGCGGTGATGCAGAACATCGCCTACCCACCTAGTTACGCAATCCGCGCGAGTCGCGATACAATTAGTGACTTTGTGCGCATGCTCCAAAGCCGGACGCAACCGGTTTTAAGATCGGTGTCTGTTTTATTATCGTCCTTCCGAATCCGAGTCTGAGGTTTGATTCTATTAATTAACAGTGTAGTACATATTTAGTGTCCTTTCACGTTTCTTTTCTGGTGGCATTTGTAGCTTAGCGTCACACTGGATCACTATCTCAGGGCAGTCATTATGCCGCGCAGGTGTGCATGTAAAACCTGCTCCGCTGCTACTTTTCATCTGTAGATGCTTGTCATGAACTAATTTGCTCTGAGGCCAATCAAAAAATAAAAGGTTAGGTGTGAAGAGACGTTATCATTATGTGTTAAGATAATGCAACCCTGAAATAAGGTATAAGTGTCATGAACTAGGTGTGAAGAGACATTATCATTATGTGTTAACTCATTCTACCCCAACACCGAAATCCACAATTTCGCCGTTGTTCTCTGAAGACTGCATTGCAGTGCAGGACACAGATCGACCATGATAGTTCAAGGGTGATGCCAGAATAGCTTGGCGCCCATAGGCGCCAAGCTATTCTGGCATCACCCTTGAACTATCATGGTCGATCTTTATCTTGCTGTGGTGTGTCTGGGGTAGAATGAGTTAAGATAATGCAGCCCTGAAATAAGGTATAAGTGTCATGAACTAGGTGTGAAGAGACATTATCATTATGTGTTAAGATAATGCAACCCTGAAATAAGGTATAAGTGTCATGAAGTAATTTGCATGGGGCCAGTCAAGAACTAAACGGTAAGGTGTGAAGAGACATTCCATTATGTGTTAAGATACAACCCTAAAACAAGGTGCAAACCAAAAGATTAAGTGTTATGGACTGATCTGACCTGAGTAATTACGGTATTTATAATGCGCTTATCTTATAATAATTATAACTCTAAGCGCGCACTCACAACTCGCGCACGCATGCGCACGCTTTAGACAACGACTCACGTACCACAAATAGTGAAATACATTACGACAGTCTGCTTAAGGTGGGGAGTGTGGTGGTATAGTGCTAGAACTGTTGAAAGAGGTGAGTTTTGAGAGCGGACTGGAAGGAGGAGAGAGAGTGTTTCTGACGGAGAGAGAGTGGGAGAGTGTTCCAGGTGGATGGACCGTATACTGAGAAGGAGCGGGGGCCGAAAGTGCTGAGTTTGGTGCGGGGGATGTGGAGGCGGAGAGGGTCGGAGGCGGAGCGGAGGGAGCGGGGAGGAGTGTAGGGGTGAAGTAAGTTTGAGAGATAGGCGGGAGCGCAGTTGTTCAGGGATTTGTAGCAGAGAGACAGAATCTTGTATTGGATGCGTTGGGGGATGGGAAGCCAGTGAAGGTGTTTGAGCAGGGGAGTGATGTGGTCGGATTTTTTTCTTTCTGAGGACGAGGCGGGCAGCATTGTTCTGGTCGCGCTGGAGAGTGAAAGTGGTGGAGTGAGGGAGGCCGGAAAGGAGAGAGTTGCAGTAGTCGATGCGAGATAGGATGAGAGAGACAGCAAGTTTGGTGGCAGCTTCGGTAGTGAGGTATTTTCTGATCTGACTGATGCGGAGGAGGTGGAAGTAGCATGCCTGGGTCGTGGCGGAGACGAAGCTGGTCATGGAAAGAGAGGAATCGAGGATAACGCCGAGGTTTTTGGCCGAGTCAGAGAGGGAGATGGGGGTGCTGTCGAGTTGAAGGTGGAGGGAGGGAGGGAGCTGGGAAAGTTTCTGGCGAGTGCCTACCAGCATGGCTTCCGTTTTGTCGTCATTCAGTTTAAGCTTGTTTGCTGTCATCCAGTTTTTCACGTCTTCGTAGCAGTCAGCCGTGCGAGTCAGTAGTGACTGAGTGTTGTCGAGTTTGTCTTTGTCTAGCAGTTGTGAGTCGTCAGCGTAGAGGTGGTTGTGTATGTGGTGAGACTATATGATGTTGGACAGGGGAGAGGTGTAGAGTGTGAAAAGGATCGGGCCCAGGACGGACCCCTGTGGAACTCCGCAGGAGAGCGTGACTGGGTTGGAGGAGTCGCCGTCGATGGTGTCGGAGAGGTAGGAGAGAAACCAGGAGTGAGCAGAGTCAGTGATGCCAAAGGAGTGGTGAAGGCGGTGGAGGAGGATAGAGTGGTCTATAGTGTCGAAGGCGGCAGAGAGGTCGAGTAGCGTAAGAAGGGAGATGTTGCCCGAGTCGGTGGAGAGACGCAGGTCGTTTAAGATATGTAGAAGGGCTGGTTCAGTGCTGTGATGTTTGCGATAGGCAGACTGGAAGGGACTGAGGAGGTTGTTGTCGGCGAGGTGGAGGTTGAGCTGGTTGAGAACGACCTTCTCAAGAAGCTTGGACAGGAAAGAGAGATTGGAGACTGGGCGATAGTTTTTGAGTTCGTTTGGGTCGAGGTTGTGTTTTTTGAGGAGAGGACGGACGATGGCGGACTTGAAGATATCAAGGACGGAGCCGTTCTCTAGAGATGTTGATGATGTCGGTAATGAATGGCAGAAGTTTTGGAAGGCCGTCCCGGTAGAGAGAAGCTGGAAAAGGGTCTAGTTCGCAGGTTTTGAGAGGCATGGACTTTATGGTCTCGAGAGACGGGCCGGAAGGACGAGAGGGGGGTGCCGGAAAACGGGGTGTCGGGAGGGCAAGGCGGAAAAGGCAGAGTGTCGAGTGTGTTGCGCAGAATTTGGATTTTGTCGGAAAAATAGGTGGAAAAAGCGGACGGGAGTTCTTCTTTGCTGTGTGTGTTGGGAAGAGGAGAGTCTTTAGAAATGCCTAGGAGTGTGTTCATGGTAGCGTAGAGGGTTAATCAACAACTAAATGGTTAGGTATAAAGAGGCATTGACCATTATGTGTTAACATAATTCAGTACATGAAGGTGGGTCATGGTCAGGTGGAAGTAAGGCAACGGGAGTCCCCTTATCATACGTAACCAAGGTAACATGTGATAAGTAGACTCCCTTATTAAATGTTACGATGACAACGTTACTCGCTGAGCAAAGCGTTCTCCCCTAAATAAATATTTGGCCAAACACATTTCTCGACACAAAAATACACTAATCTTCATTCAGTCAAAACTCTAAACAAAAATATGCCAATAAATAAATGATTTAGGGGTTTTGTGATACCGCTGGTACCAGCTTCATACAAAACATAACTGAATAATTGGATAAGTTAGATAATATCGACAGGAAACTTCAACCGAAGCGAAGGCCCTATCACCTACAGACCGCATTCAAAACGGCGAAAAAGCTAAAAGTTGGATAAATAACAGCGCCGAATCAATCAGTTTTCAAGGGGGGGGGGGGGGGGGTGTTAGGTGCTCAACGGCAATGTAAAACTGTACACTGTTTTAATTGTGACGGTACTGTGGAAAGAGAGGGGGGGGGGGGATAGGGGTGCTGCAATAAAATTAAAGTACCCCCGCTCCTTCCCGGACCATATTGTGGACTGGCAGTGAATGATTTTTATTTTTTAAGCCGAGGGAGGGGGGGGGGGCGGGGGTGCTGTAGTACCAAAGCACACCCCCTCCCCCCTGGATCCGGCCCTGAATAACAAGATGGGATGAACCATAACCCACAAAGTCCCTTCTATATGAGAGCTGTCCTCGCTGTCAATTGTCTCTACCTTTTGTCTTTGACCATATTCTCATGTTTAATTATCTCCTATTGAAAAAGTCTCGCAGATCTGCAAATGCGTCAGTGAGATCTACAAGGGGCGCAGGTCATACGCGTAATTGATTTGTCACACGTCATTTGTCATGACGTAAGTTTTAGTTTTTACTTAATTTTATATTTTACGTGATAGGAGTTTCACGTTCGCTTCATAGGCTTGAGAAAATGGTGACAAAACTAGAACTTTACGGTACAATTTCAGTCTTGCTATAATTTGTGTGAAAGCAGGTTGACTTTACCTAGCTACATGCTATACTAAGTACACGGGTCACCTGCATGCTCTTCTGAAAGCGCGTCGATGTGAATGTGCGTGCATGCGCGCGCGCTGCAATCATCCCCAAGAGGCATAAACATCCCCCAGGCGCATGAGGATCTATTCCTCCTGGAGATGCGCGCATGTTTGTGTGTGTGTGTGTGTGTGTGTGTGTGTGTGTGTGTGTGTGTGTGTTTGTGTGTGTGTGTGAGAGAGAGAGAGAGAGAGAGAGAGAGAGAGAGAGAGAGAGAGAGAGAGAGAGAGAGAGAGAGAGAGAGAGAGCCGCGGCCAAGAGAGAGAATGATGTCATATTTAGAGTATTATGTCAGTGTCTGCGTGGTGACGGAGTTGCCTCTTTTACGTCACCGCCACTGTCTGACTTTCTCTAGAAGTAAAGTTTTTTTTTTAGTGTTTTAATTCTTTTCTGAAAAAAATTAATTTTTACTAAAGAAGTTGAAAGGATACAAAGCTGGCTAACGAACTCATCCAATGTCTTTCTCCAAACTAGCTATATGCAAAAGGTTCAAGTAAATATAACAAAAATTACAGTCTCTAATCTGGGTCAACCGACTTCCTATAAACGGTTGTTTATGTCTTCAATGAGACATTCAATTACAATATGCTCGGAGGCTCTCTTAGCCACCCACTTAAGAAAGTAATTCGCCAAGTTTCAAGCTTGTGTGTACAAAAATATCAGAGATTCTCTTGTTTACACATACGCACACACTTTCGCACATACATACATACTCACATACAGCGCTTCGTGCCAAATGTACGTTCAGCAGCGAGGTTGACGTAATTTTTTTTTTTTTTTTATCTTGTTACTTCAATTGTTAGAGGTTTAGCCTGCCCGCCTTTGACATCATGAACATGCTATTTAAAATCGCCCCACCGCGACCCGTCCTAAAACGTCCCTTCTATAAATAGAAGGGACTTTAAAATTGAGGGGGTTACGCAACAAAATAACGATATGCACGCGTTGTGTTCGGCCTACATACCCAATTTCATACAAAAGAACGACTGAAAATGGGTTAAATTAAAAACGTACCTGAGAGAAATTCCAGGGGAATACAGTTCGCGCGAGGCTAAAACCCTCGACTCTTACCTCCGACATTGACTCTCCTGACCGGACCCTCAGGCGATAAGAACCACTGGCAAAACCTAACTCGTAATACAACTAATAGTGTTACCTTGGTGTATTGTTGTCATCAAAACGGTTGAACACAATCAAAATGCTTGACGATGAAGTAAACGCACTAGTGCAGCCATACACTTAACCCATTCAGCCCTGACGCACTACAGCAGGAGATGGGTCGAACACGATAATTCAAGGGTAGTGCCTATCGGCGCCAAGCTAATCTGGCACTACCCTTGAATTATCATGGTCGATCCCTCTCCTGCAACACTGGGTACATAGTCGTTAGATGACGCCTCCAAAGCTTTGGGAAATACGTGCGTCGGGCTGAATGGCTTGAGTTAAACCGAATAACTCCCGTTATTGGAGGCCCCGAAGCAAATGAAATCTCTGTCAGCATGCGAAATAAGTTTTCGAGTCTCCGCGGGCGTGGGCTCTTGAAAATAGTGAGGTTTTGTTTTCAACGAACGACTCCCAACAACGAACGAGAGTGTGGTCACGGCGGATCACTAGTTTTTACCACTGATAAGCATAAACAACACTCCAAACATCTTCCAGAGGCATGAATCATCATGAGCCCATACAACACTCCAAACATCTCCACAGAAGAGACATAGACCCTGTGCTTTGTGGTAAAATCTGGTTTTCTTACACACCTGCTTTGTTGCTGCCTTTGAGCGGAAAAGCTGTATCACACACGTGTGTGATACAGCTTTGCTGCGTAAACGGTCAAGTGTGCACAAAACTGTGTTGTAGAAAGTCTGGTCAACAAAAAGGTATGGGCATACGCGATATTGAAACTTGACCTACTTTCAGCTCACCCGCAATGACATCATTTCACAGTGACGACTGGCACTATGGCGTCATGTTGCGCTATTAGGAACATTTGTCTGGCATCCCGGCAAAATATAGTCGTCATATTAAATCTTTGCCAAGACACAATGACGGCTGTGTTGTGACTAAGTGTGTGCCGAAAACCAACTCACGTCGGATTTCTGCAAAGAAAAAAGTGATTAAGAAATAGATTCTTACATCGGTGTTTAGGTGATACTGAGAATCTCACTGAGAATCTCACTGTCGTGGTCGTAAAACCTTATCCTACTCGCTTTCGCTCGTAGAATAAGGTTTTAAAACACTCGATAAGTTATTGGTCGGAGGGGTTCGCTACACGGACCTTTGTAGGCCTGAGGGAGGTCAAAGGAATCATTGTACCCCGAATGCCGAAGGCCTGAGGGGTACAATGATTCCTTTGACCTCCCGAAGGCCTACAAGGGTCCGTGCAGCGAACCCCTCCGACCAATAACGTATTTGTTTTCATTCCTCCACTATTTTCATAAAATAAATCAAGAAGACATCTTGCGACCTGGATCACGCCAGACATGACTGACGTCAAAGGAATATAAATTTATACAAAATAGACTTATGACGTAATTTAAAATATGTCATGACGTTGCCGTCTCCATTCCTTAGTGTGCTTGTTGTTTCGAACAACACTAAGTAACTTTGTACCTTGGAACGTCTGGCGATCTTTTTATAGAACAAAACTGGCATCCAAGATGCGTCATCGAGAGGGCTACAAAACGCCCGCCATTTCACGGTCACATGGTACGGTTTGCGCTAAAGTGACTGGTCGTGTGACGTGGGGAGGAAAACAAGAATCTTTGTTTTCATCCCTACGTCACATGACCAGTCGCTTTAGCGCAGACCGTACCATGTGACCGTGATACAAAAACCCTTGTAGCGACAAATGGCGGACTTCTTGTAGCCTTCAGTCTTTGTGACGCATCTTGGGTGCGAGTTTTCTTCTATAAAAGATCACTAAAACGTTCTAAAGTAAAAGGTTGCATCTCTCTTGGCTTGAATTCGCGAACGAAGATTCTATAGGACTTGCCCACGTCGTCTGCAGGCATTTTCGTGGCTGCGGAGGTCAATCCGGGACAGGCAGGTTCGACCGCAGTGGCTGCAGGGGAAGGTCTGGTCAGGGTTCTGAGTTACGACAACTCCGTTTTTTTCTGAGCCGCTTGTCCTTAAGGTTAGCTCTGCGAGAGTCCTCAAAGGAGACGGCTGCCTTGTGAATGGTGGAGCGCCAGGTGTCACGGTCCGCAGCAAGCGAGGACCACTGGCGGTGGTCGATTTGGCAGGCACTAAGTGACTTCTTGAGACCGTCTTTGTATCTCTTCTTTGGTGCCCCTCTGTCTCGGTTTCCAGTGGCGAGCTCGCCGAACAGAGTGATCTTGGGTAGGCGATGATCCTCCATCCTGGAGACGTGCCCCGCCCAGCGAAGCTGTGTCCGCAGCAGCAAAGCCTCGATGCTCACAGTTTCAGCCTGTTCAAGGACCTCGACGTTGGTGACATAGTCACTCCAGTGAATGCTGAGGATGGTACGCAGGCAGCGCTGGTGAAAGCGTTCGAGGAGTCGTAGTTGGCTGCGGTAGAGGGCCCAGGACTCGGAACCATACAGCAGGGTGGTGAGGACGACAGCTCTGTACACGCTGATCTTGGTGCCTTTTTTCAGCTGTTGATTGTGCCACACCCGCTTGAATAGTCGCCCGAAAGCACTGTTCGCTTTTGCCAGCCTGTTGTCCAGCTCCTTGTCCAGCTTGGCGTCTGACGTGATGATGCAGCCAAGGTAGGTAAACTGGTGTACAGACTTCAGTTCGGACTCGCCGATGGTGATGTGGGGAGGGCGATGTTCTTCCTTGGGTGCCGGCTGATGAAGGACCTCTGTCTTTTTCAGACTGACTTCAAGTCCAAAGAGCTGGGCGGCATCTCTGCGAAGCAGGACGTAATGCGCTGCAAGGCTCTCTCTGTGTGTGCAACGAGGGCAGCGTCATCAGCAAAGAGCAGCTCACGAATCATTGGTCTATGGTTTTAGTGTGGGCCTGCAGTCGTCTGAGGTTGAACAGGCTGCCATCGAGACGATACCTGATGTACACTGCGTCGTCATCGTCGAGGTCCACTGTGGCCTGCTTCAACATCATGCTGAAGAAGATGGTGAAGAGGGTCGGTGCCAGCACGCAGCCTTGCTTCACGCCGTTGCGAATGGGGAATGGTTCTGAGAGGTCACTGTTTAGTCTGACCTGGCCTTGCTGGTCCTCGTGGAGCTGGACGATCATGTTGAGGAACTTTGGGGGACAACCTAGTCGCTCCAGGATCTGCCACATACCTTGCCTGCTCACAGTGTCAAACGCTTTTGTCAGGTCGACAAACGTTACGTACAGCCCTTTGTTCTGCTCGCGGCACTTCTCCTGAAGCTGTCTCAGCACAAAGACCATGTCGGTGGTACTCCTGTTGGCTCTGAAGCCACACTGGCCCTCTGGGAGGTGGTCTTCAGCGATGGCAGGTACCAGCTGATTCAGGAGCAACCTTGCGAGACTTTTCCCGGCAATGAACAGCAGGGTAATTCCACGATAATTAGAGCAGGCAGACTTCTCTCCTTTGTTCTTGTACAGGGTGATGATGACTGCATCACGGAGATCCTTTGGTAGTGTTCCTTTTTCCCAGCAGCAGAGAAAGAGGTCATGGAGCTTGTTGTGCAGTGCTTGGCCTCCATGTTTCCAGATCTCTGGCGGGATTCCGTCAATGCCTGCTGCTTTGCCACTCTTGAGGTGGTGGATGGCTGTGAGGGTCTCTTCGGCGGTGGGCGGTTCGTCCAATTCAACCTTTAGTGGAAGGTGTGGGATTTGGAGGATGACTGTTTCTTGAACAGTGCGCTCAGCGCCGAAGAGTTCCTGAAAGTATTCCGACCAGCGGTTCAAGATGGATTATCTGTGAGGAGTGCCTGTCCATCAGCGCTTCGCAGTGGACTTTGTACCAGGTGCCTAGGGCCATACACTGCTTTCAGTGCTTCGTAGAAGCCCCTGTAGTCACCGTTGTCAGCGCAGAGCTGGGTCCTCTGTGCGAGTCTGGACCACCACTCGTTCTGGAGCTCTCTAAGCTTGAGCTGGAGACTGCTGCAGATGAGTCGGAAGGCAGACTTCTTCACAGGGCAGGAAGGCTGGGCTAGGTGGGCCTGGTGGGCGGCTCTTTTTTTTTTTGCTAGAAGTTCCTGGATCTCTACGTCGTTTTCGGAGTCCTCGGCAAGCATGGCGATGGGAACTGCAATGACAATGGTCGCCTACTGTTGGAGCTCTGTGCAGAGCAGCAACTTGTCATCACCAACACTACTTTCCAGCAAAAGGACAGTCGAAAGACCATCTGGATGCATCCTCGCTCCAAGCTATGTCCTAGTGCGTCAGAGGGACCGCAGTGACGTCCTCCTCACCAGAGTGATGCCCAGCGCAGAGTGCCACACTGACCACCGCCTTGTTGTTCGCTGCAAACTCAGGCTCCGCCTCAAGCTGAAACCCAAGAAAGGGGGCCCCCCAAGAAAAAGCTTGATGTTGCCAGCCTTCAGCGTGACGACAAGAAAGCTGCCCTTCAGGCCGATTTACAGCGCATGCTCAAAGACACAGTTGATCCAGCAGACTCCTCCCCTGAAACACTCTGGGAACAACTGAAAACTGCTATTGTAAAATCCTCTGTGGAAGTCTTGGGCTTTGCTAGAAAGAGGAACAAAGACTGGTTTGACGAAAACGACGTAGAAAAGGTTGCATAGTGTTGTTCGAAACAACAAGCACACTCAGTACTGGAAACGGCAACGTCATGAAATATTTTAAATTACGTCATCAGTCTTTTATGTATAAATGTATATTCCTTTGACGTCAGTCATGTCTGGCGTGATCCAGGTCGGAAGATGACTTCTTGATTTCTTTTACGAAAATAGTGGACGAATGAAAACAACTACGTTTCGGGAGGTCAAAGGAACAATTGTATCCCTCAGGCCTTCGGCCTTCGGGATACAATGGTTCGTTTGACCTCCCTCAGGCCTACAAGGGTCCGTGTAGCATTACTTATAATATATCCGCAATGTCTTCTCTGCTGGGAGTCGTTCGTTGTAAATGTGACCGCTCTAATCTATGCCTCTTGCATACGCCACGTATCACCTGACTAAAAGACTGATGACTCCGATACTTGTCTCAGTAGCAGCGCCAGCATCGGCCGTGAGCGACAGTTCAGCAAGTATCAGACCTGCAACGGCTCGACGCAGCAGTCCGACATCAATAAGCTTGCTGCCGTCATTAGGTAGTTTAACACTTTTAGCGCCAAGGTCCCATTTCTCAAATTATGGAGGTGTTGCCTAACGACTGTGTGCCAGTTGCAGGAGATAGATTGACTAGATAATTCAAGGGTAGTGCCAGATTAGCTTGGCGCCTGAAGGCGCCAAGCTAATCTGGCACTACCCTTGAATTATCATGATCAAGCCATCTCCTGTTGTAGGGATCGGGGCTAAAAGGGTTAAGATATATGAATACATGCCTGTCAAGTTTTGAAAATGGGAAATCTGGAGATTTTTTGCGGCCTTTCTTTTTTTCGCGACGTAACGGCGTTTTCTTACATATGACAATAACTCTCAGCATAAAAATTGTGCACACACTATGTTCAGATTATTACTTTTGTATGTGTGTTTGTTGTATATTTTACCTTGAATTTACACAACACCATTTACTCATTGGAGACGTGCCGTATCCGGGTGCCTTGACGCCGCTTATCCGAATGCGGCACGTCTCCAATGAGTTAAATATTCCGCGGTTTTTTTTGTGGTGAAAATCTAACAAATAATGCGATTTTATTTGAATTATTTCAAATTTCTGGATCTGATGCTGCTATCTGATGTGCACACAGTAAGACTTGAACATGCAGAATAAGAGCACAACACTGATACGCTTCCCCCCCCCCCCACCCCACCCCCCACCCCCACCCCCACCCACAAAATAAAATAAAATAAAATAAAATAATAAATAAATAAATAAATAAATAATAAATAAATAAATAATAAATAATAAATAAAATAATTAATTAATTAATTAATTAATTTTAAAAAAATTAAAAAAATATTGATACTGCACGATTTTCCTTACATGCATGATACCTGTATTCAAATTCTCCTAAACTGATTGAAAAGGACATGCGTGCAGTTTATATGTCTGCCTACTGCTACCTGCGCTCGGAAACAGACAAAGACAACTTGAAGATAAATGCCTGTAGTAAGACTTGCTGTTGGGTACTGCACTCCGCCCCGCGTACATTATTTAAAAGCCATTCGCACGTTTTACTTAGTAAAATCTGCTAGTAACTGGCCACGATTTCTGTACTCGTCGTTGTCTTTCGCTAGATCCATCCGCATTTTGCCTCTGATTTTGAGAAATAGCAGACGATTTCTTTGCTCAATTAAAACCGGAAGCAGCCGGAAATAACCGGAACAGGTGGGTGATCTCCCTTCATTCCGAAACTGCCATTATGCGGCGTTCAAAGTTTTCAAATTTTCTCAAGTCGGGAAAATGGGTAGGGAAAGTCATGAAAGTGATGTTCATTCATTCTTAACCAGTCATATTGTGAGCGTGTTGCATTCATTCAATCATTCATTGATTCACTTATTTAAAATTTCAAACCAAAGAGTGGCCGGTATCACAGAGACTTTTTTTTTTTTTTTTTTTTTTTTTTTTTTTTTTTTTTTTACTGGCATCAGTCGTTTACAATCATTAATAGGTCGATTGCGAGTTCCCAAGCAGCGCGAGAACGCTCGCTAGATTACGCGGCTTTTACCCGAGACAAGACTTGGCTAGCCACGAAATGTGGGCAACTCGGCCGGCGGCTAGCTGTTACGCTTTACTGTTACCATATGCTGTTCTGCTGTGAATCATATACAACATGCGGGAAATTTAAGCTCATATTGACAAAGAACTGTCGACGATTGCGTCCACCCCTTGAATAAATTATTGCGCCAAGTTTCAAGCATGTGCGTACAGAAATATCGGAGGTGATTCTCAGTGTTTACATACATACGCGCGTGCACGCACGCACGCACGCACGCACGCACGCACGCACGCACGCACGCACACACACACACACACACACACACACACACACACACACACACACACACCTACGGCGCTTCGTGCCAAACGTACGTTCAGCAGCGAGGTTAGCGTAACTAGACTCATGACGTAATGTCTAGTTATTTCCGGAGGTTTAGGCCTGTCCGCCTTTGACATCATGGATATGCTATTAAATTCGCCCCACCGCGACCCATCCTAAAAAGTCCCTTCTATAAATAGGAGGGACTTAAAAACACACGTGCCGCACGCACATTTATTCCAGCGCGTTTGTTTGGTACTAACGATAGCGCACGCGCAGTCGTAACTCCGGATAGGTGTACTGACGCTTCCTAGTCCATCCTAGTCCAATTCTTGCCATACTAAACAGCCACAACTTCGGCTTTCTCCCCCTTTGATCCTACTACATACTGACAATTGTTCTCACCGCCAAAACCGCAAATGAAGGACCAGCACACATTATCTGTTGATGCGCTTTTCCAGGTAAAGCTGTATTTCAACCATCACGACAACTGACTGAGGCAGTCGAGAGTCATGACACTGAAATGGATCCACTGCCACTTTGTCCTGTTCATTCTGCTGCTCCAGCTCTGTCTGGTCCCATTATGTGAGGGCTACCGCTCTTTTGAGGCATGCGTGGAAGAATGCGACTGCGACTTACCACTGTGCACGGGAGACAATCCGCAGCCATGTAGGGACGCGGCACGCAGGTGCATGGAACAATGTGAGAGGGGCTGTCCAGAACAACGCAAAAAACGGCCCGCGGATCCCGGACCACCTGAGTAGCTGAACACTCTACCGTTTCGACTTAAACCATTGATTCATATTCAGATTTTTAGAACTCTGTTGTCACATGTCAAGCTGAGTTGGGAAATTTGTCTTTTGATCCGAGAAACATTGAATAAAAAATGGTGTCTCCCATTTTTCCGCAGTCAGTTTACTTTTCATATACACGTATATAATATAGTCTAGCATCCCAATGCGCAAAAGGCCATCGGGCCGGCGTCGGCCCGATGGCCTTTGAGCAGTGGGACCACCAACCTGAAAACGCCTCTAGCGCGGGTCTCACCGGATTTTGCCTCTCCGATACCTGTATAGTTCAAAACCATGATGCCTTTCATTTACCTTCATTACACCAAAGATCCTACATAGAAATATTATATAGGATCTTTGATTACACGTACCATAGCAGCTGCCAGAGAGCCGAACAGCAGTTAGAAGGTCAAGGGGTCAGTAGTAAAGATGGTTTATGTGTATTGCCTATCCGCTGACATAGGTGCCGCCGCTGATTGACTGTGTTTGTTATCTGCGAATATAACTTGCTTGTAAATACATATTCCATGTATACATGTTCAAATGTGTGTCTTACTGAGACTTGCTTGTAAATACATATTCCATGTATACATGTTCAAATGTGTGTCTTACTGAGACTTGCTTGTAAATACATATTCCATGTATACATGTTCAAATGTCTGTCTTACTGAGACAAGACACTGTAATTCCACCTTGTCAATGTGGATTCATATATGCTAAGTATATGTTTAAATAAGACACTGTAATTTCTCATTTATGCATTATTAAATTCTCTGAATCTTCAAGGGCGGATCTGGGGATGCTATAACAAAGTCCCTTTAAGGGGTATAAAATTTTGGCGAGTCCCTCCTCCCCCCCCCCCCACCACCCGTTGTTTGATATTTTGGCGAACGGCGAGAGTCTTAACACGCACGCGCCTTCTCTCTCTCCCCCCCCCCCCACCCACCCACTCCCCCCCCCACACCCGCCCTATTGTGAGCCTTCTTCTCCACGTGATGTGCATTGTGCGAAACTGAAGTTTACTTCATATCGGTCTTTATGCTTTCGTCTTATCTTCTTTCCAGTTTTTTTTCTAGAAAGCTAAGCTGTTTTGGAACCACCGATACAGTATTATTATGCTGGTAGATATGGCTCAGTTTCTGAACTGTAAATGTAGGCATGATATAATTATAGTCTTTCGAGGACAGACAACATGAGTAGATGTTTTTTCGCCCGGCATTCTGGCATCACCCATGAACTGTTTTGGTTAATATGTCTCCTCAACTGTAATGTAGTTTTCAAAGGAGATATCCCAAATTTGGGACTACCCACAGACCAGCTGGAGGCAAGCGGCGGTATATAACACTGAAACTGCACACCGACACCAAGGCCGGGAAATTACACAGCCGGCTGGCCAAACAAACAGTGAAATCAGGGGATCTGTTTGTTCAGCGCTGAGTAATTCGCCTTGGTATCCCCAATCTGGGACTGAATCTCCCCCTCTGAGCTCCACGTGCTAGAGAACCTCCTGCTTGATACGGGTAGGGCTCATATGACGAGTCAGTGACGCGGGGCTCTTGTCTCCCTTGCTGCTGGAGTTACTCAGTGCCCACCTCGTCCATCAGGGCTACTCTAGACCCACTGCCTAGCGCGTCCCCTGTGCTACTCGCGGGTGACAGCGCATCTGAATCCAGCCCCGGTATGTGAAGGGCGGGCTGACCTTACCGCGAATAGTGCGCCATGTCCACTCGCAAGTACTGGAGGAGCTGCATGTTCTTCTCGGTCAGCTCCGCCGCAGCTTTCCGCTGGAAACGCCAGTACACGCGGCCGTTCGTCGGGTGACGGACCTGCTCGAATCCTAGTCCAAGGTCAGCAACCTGTGGAAGCTTAATTAGATGTAAAACCGAATGATGACGCAGACGCCCCGCCCCCCCCCCCCAGCCCCCCACCCCCTTCCTGCGCCCGAGCCCCTCCTTCCCTCCGACCCCCGACCCCTTCTTTGGCCCGACCCCCAGGTATCCATCCCCTCGACACACACATCTGACGCCGCATCAGTGCTGATCACAGCTAACCATTGTACAGTACGCGTAGATGCAGGAATGCACGTGGAAGCGCGATATTAATTACGAGACCGTAACGTGACAAAGAAAAACGCACGAAATGTCTGAATACACAGAGAGTTTTAAGTAGGCAAACAAAAACACGCAAATTTTGTGAAAATGGAGCACTCTCCTGTTTCTTTGCCGCTTATAATATAAAGGTTTGTTTATAAGCGGACTCGGCGGGGCCACGGGGACTGAACAAAAAAAAAAAAAAAAAAAAAAAAAATTTTTTATATCCGAAATTGTGTTATATCAGATCTAGTTATAAGCGAATTCATTTTACAAAGACAAAGAACAGATGTGGCCGGGACCTCACCAAAAGCTGTGTTATATCCCATTTTATTTTTTATATGTCCGACCTTGTTATAAGCCGACTTGACTATAGTAGTAGGGGACATCTTCCGAGGAAACTCCGCACTGATTAAAACCCTTTTCATCCTGATACACCCATTGCTTAAAATAAATTTGACTGCTAGTTCAAGGGTGGTGCCAGCATAGCGGCTTGGCGCCTGAGGCGCCAAGCTATGCTGGCACCACCCTTGAACTAAAATAGTTTATCTGTACCCTAATCAATCCAGACCACATTCCTTCTGCATCTGAAGATAAGTAGCAAATAATGTCTCTGTTTGTTTGTCTATTTTGACAAAGGGTATTTACCCGAAATATTAATAAATTGTGTTGTACCGTTTTTTCTAAGCGTGTTTCTTTCTCCGTTGGGTACTTCTTTGTACCCTAATCAGTAATGTAGCCTTTGTAGGACAATAAGCAACTTTTACAAAATCAGCCTCAGGATGTAATGGGTTAAGTAATAGAACTTTCGCCGTTGTCAATAAAGGCTCTCTCTCTCTCTCTCTCTCTCTCTCTCTCTCTCTCTCTCTCTCTCTCTCTCTCTCTCTCTCTCTCTCTCTCTCTCTCTCTCTCTCTCTCTCTCTCTGCTGAAGGACTTTGACCCGAATACCGCAATAAACTAATCCCAAAGCACATGCATTCAAACAATAACTATGTAATCAGTGCCAACCTCGGATGTTTGCAAACAGCGGCAAAGACTGAAACCCCCGCCCACCTCCTCCCTCTCTGGATGTCAATGGGGCCGGATCTCTGCGAGCAAGTGGTACAGATTCTCATGAGCCCCTGCGGTCGCAGGGGCTCATGAGAATCTGTCACCTTGAATGTGAAAAATCGGCGTTCGCAAACATATCATCGGCGTTCTCCGTCTCTGCCTGTCTAGACAATTATTAGTGTCCATCCCCACGGGGTATTGCTCTCCGATGAGAGGTGACCTGGAGTGGGGGAGGGGTCGAGGGGGGGGGGCAGAGAGGGGGGGGGGGGGGGCGGTGTCGGAAGCCGTACAAGTGCTGTCGTTCTGTGAACAGTGTGTTACGGCATGTCCGTTGAAAGGTCAGTCCTCATCATACTGGTTGCCTCCCTCGATTCGTTACCGCTGATCGGCGGTAGCGAATCTAGGAAAGCAACCAGTGTGGGTCTTTTGGTAAACAGAAGTGGCACAGTTGCAGTGTTCAGGTCGTATGCCATAGGCAATAACTGCCCCCCCCCCCCCCCCGACACTCCCATACCCTTAACGCTAATCATGAGGGGAAGGTCACAACAAGCCGCGGCCTAGCTGATGTAATTGACGTCATTTTGAGTTTCACGTCACCACAGGTCGCGAATCAAGGAGTGATGATGCATTTTCGAATAATAAAACCAAAAGAAGAACCCCGCAATGAATGACTTCGAATATATGTCTATTACTATATATTATATGAGCCTGTGCCAAAAGGTGTCCCGAAAAAGTGGGACATTTGCCTGCAGAATTAAACTGAACTGTGCATTAATTTGCAAGTGTTGTACAGTCTGAAATAGTAATATTTATTGTATTTATATCTGTGTTTAAAAAGGTGACTGCCTACGCCGTTTTCCAGAATCTGACTAATGCAACACAGTGGGAATGGCTCATGCGTAACAATGAACATTGTGTATACCGTATTATTTTGGTAAATAACCTTCATTTCAGATCAGAGATCATCTCTAGTAATGACATGTAGGTTTACTGAGCGATCTGTGATAAAGAATTGCATTGTTCAACTTTTGTTAGTGACAAAAGTTACCTCGTTAAAACTAAGATTAACGTATTTGCTAAAGCTAAAATTAACTGCTGAAATATTGAACACCTCGTTAAAAGCAAGATTAACTGCTGAACTACTCAAACAAGAATAAATAAATAAATACTATGGTAGGAACAACTGAAGAATAAATAATCATCAAGAGTCATCCATTCACAGTATCTCCTGGTGCGTGCGCCTTGTCGAAGCAAGGAGGCGTGCATGTTCCTATGATTCTAAGGCACCGATGCGTTCCACCGCATGATTTTCATTCACAGCCATCATCTGCAACCGTGCATTTACATAGAGGTACACATATGCCTGACCTCCCTGTTAGGTAAAATAATGGTTAGTGCTCAGTTAGAACGATACTAAAAGAACTTGAAACGGACGCTATGTAACTATAAAACTATCCATTCACATCCATGTACAATTAGCATCCCTACTCAACCATGCCTGCGTCCTACTTGTCACAAAAAACTAACATTTTCAATAAATATTTCATAAAGCAGGCCAGACGAACAATCAAACCATACTGCTAGCACCACTTTCACATGACACAAAACATTGCGGTTCATTCTACTGTAAGATAAAAATAACAAAATATCTTACCGGCAGAGGTCACAGGCACACCCTCAACGAAGGCTGTGTTGAGGGTGTTGACATCCTCTGCCACAAAGCTGGTGACTTCGGAAGGGTGGACAGGCAACAGAGACACGAAGCGGCTTGGAGTCCAGTTCTCCGTTGTCTGGTCTTCGCGAAAGGAAGTCCAGCTTATGAAGCGGGGTTGTGAAAGGTTGCTGCAGTCACAGGGAAGCACAGTTCTTTGCACAGTATGCGTTTGTCAGGCTCGCCCATGTCAGGGAAGACTGACCTTAGCGGTGGGCTGTTTATGACATTTGCAGCGGCATAGATTGCACACACCCCACGGTCTTGGTAAGCTTTAATTGTCATTAGTGCTCCTTCCTGCAGGAACTGGAGAGGTGTCAATTTGGATAGGTCGATGTTGTTGCCTGGTTCAACATACCGTTGCAGTGTGCGCAACAGGGTGTCATCACTAGCTGGAGATCCCGCCTTTGCCAGGTACAAAGGGTCAAGACAGATTTTTGCGTTGACAGCTAGCTCAGTGGTGACCCTAACCCGCATCTCTATCTGTTCATCTTCACTTCCAAAAACCAGCAAGCTGAGTGTTCTCGGAAGACAATTCCCATCTCGCCCGATGTTCGTCTTGGGGGAAAAGAAACAAGGCTGTGCAATCAACTGTGGCAGAGAACAGGGATGTTAAATACAAGTCAGGAAGGTGTGGGAGCGTGAACTGTCGCATGTCCAGTGCATTTTGGGAGGCAGTCTCATGCAGTTTCTAAAATTAATCTGAATTCTGCATTTTCTTCTGCATATTGTTGAAAAAGCGTCAATCTCCGTGAAGTTGCAGATGGGGCCATAGTACTGGGTTCGGAAGATGTATCAGGTTGCGGTGGTTCAGAGCATGCCTCAGGTTGTGATGGCGATGGTTCCTTCAGTTGGTTCAGCTGCTGCCGATTGGCTGGGTCTTCCCTCCAGGACTTAGTGAAGGTGACTCGATAAAAAAAAAATTGTCTACGTGAAAGCTGGAAAATTTTGTATTATGGATGAATGCTATGCTTTACACACACACACACACACACACACACACACACACACACACACACACACACACACACACACACACACACACACACACACACACACACACACACACACACACACACACTTGATTGTTTAGACATTTTTACTATTAGTTTTTGTACTGACTTGAGGTGGGTTGATGGTAACTGACAAAATGCAGTGCAAGACAGCTGTGTGTCATACGCAACACAGACATAGCCGCCAACTGTGTCTTATACTACAAAGCCGTCCTTCACGCTTCCACAACAGACTGTCAGTGTGTAAACGTTTACTGCGTAGTATTTCATCAAAGTCTTCATCGAATCGAAGGAGAAACAGGTAGTGTGCTAAATGTGTACAATTATATATGTACGCTTTTTATGTCGTTTTTAACATTTATGTCGTGCGCAACAGACAGGTACATCTTGACACAAATTGGAATTCACGTACCTTGTCACCGCCTCGTCGCCATTGTGAAAGAAACTGCCGGTGAAAGGATTGTGGACAAAATGGCTGCCGTGAGAAAATCAGCATGCAGAAGGATGTGCACTCTGAGACCAATAAGTCAGTGTATTAAACGATTTTAAGAGAAAAACCTGAATACAGTTAACACTTATTGATATTTGCGGCTGTTTCAACCAAAAAAAGGTCACTGACAGGCGATCTTTTTCACCGGCATCAGTAGTGGTGAAATGACAAAGTGGGTCAGTTGCGGATGACATACACGTTTTTCCATTGCAGGCGTCAGTTCTTGTGAGGCACCGGGAAATGTCCCACTTTCGGAAGCGCCATTTTCGCCGCTTCTCGGACTTTTTGGAACATTTTTCTTGGTGTAGTGTGTGGTTATTATACTCTCTCGGATAGACATAACACAGTTTGGTAGGGTTTTGGTTATTCAGTTATGCAAGTGGCCAAACACCGATGCCGTTCCAATGAGCACCTTTTGGCACAGGCTCATATAGGCGTCAGCTGGCACCGAACGGGTTAAACCCCAACTAACCAACCGCAACCAAAGCCAGTCATTCCGGCACTAGCTGCTATAGAAATGCATGAAGGGGCTGAGAGAGTTGAGTAAAAGGCTGGTTGAGGGGGGGGGGAGAGGGAGGAGGGGAGATGGAGGGGGGAGGGGGTTGATGCGGGAGCGGCTAACTTGTTTATGAAGCTCAACCCGTTTCAGTTCCCGGCTTACCATGGAATCCTTGACCGGCAGCGCTGATTCGAAGGCCGGAAAGAGTGCAGTGTCTACGCGGGGCTCGCTTTTTTTCAGCTTGACTGAAATGCCGCTGAGAGCGGGGACCTCCGCTTCCCCGTGCGCAAAGACCATCGGGCCGACGTCGGCCGGTGTTGGCCCGCGCACGGCCGTCGTCGGCCCGATAGCCTTTTGCGCATTGGTATTCTAGACTCTATGTTAGTAGTGCCGCAAACTGAAGATGCTTGATGAAAATCACAGTATGGATTCGGGTAGTAGTGAAACCATTTCACTTGCTGGTTTACATTCCGTCGTGACATGGCCTTAGTCGCCTGCTCAGCGTTTTACCCAAATAACTAGCTAACTAACTGCGTTTACAATAGGTTGACTTAGGCAAGAAATTATGAAAGAAGAAACATAGGAGGAAACAGGCTTAAAAAGAACAAGTTGTCTTCTTTGAATCTCGTTTCTCTCTTTCTTGGGTATTAGTTTGCATTTTCCTCACCTGGTTAGCTTAGCTTATTTTTACTCACGTGAGGAACTTTCCATCTGTTGACGAATGAGGCTCATCGTTGATCAGTCATGAGGCTCATCGTTGATCAATCATGAGTCAGTCGTTTTTTTATTATTATTATTATTTTTATATTATTATTATTATTATTATTATTATTATTATTATTATTATTATTATTATTATTATTATTATTATTATTATTTCAAAACATTATTATTATTATTATTTTAACTATATTATTGTTATATTATTATTATTATTATTATTATTATTATTATTTACCAGAGCTTGCTTGCGATTGTTTCAAGTCAGTACTTGCGACTGTGTCTTAATTAACACTGTGGGTGCCGGTAGCGGTTTTAGTCGCGATGATTCCTGCGGGAATAACAACACCCTGACATCCTGCAGGAATCATCGCGACTAAAACCGCTACCGACACCCAAAGGCCGGGTTCACTCGTGCAAGGCGTCAAGCACCAGTAGCTACCAAAGTGTCGTATAGCGTTGCCTCCGCCGGCAACACAATCAGCGACACTTTCAACGTAGCTACTGATGCGGAGAGGTATCCAGTACGCTTTGTTCTCGGCACAGCACCTCGCGCTAGATGAGTATCAACCCAATGCGCACAAGGCCGAATCGGCCCGATGACATTTGCACACTGGGAAGCGAGCTCCGGCACCACGAGTCGCGGAGTGGCAGACTGGCTGGCACAGGCCATGTGATGTGGCTACTGACTCTTCGCGGCTTGATTCGATACAAACCGCAACGCCGCCAGCGGGCTCAGAGACTGCATACTAAAACTCTGGCAGTTTTGTTTGGAGTCAGAAAGTTTACAAGACAGTCGCTTTAGAGAGATTGATTCCCGCAACAGCCTGTGTACAGAAAATTGGTTCCAGCAAAGCCTGCCGGCCTGGTTTGACTTTTGCTGTCATAGACCGTTTGGACGGCCTCCGCTGCCAAAGATCTGCACCGCCGGTTGCTTTGACTGATTTCACTGTCAAACATTTCGACTTTTGGACTGTCAAAAATTTCAATTTAGCTGTCAAACGTTTTGACTTCATCTGCCAAACGTTTTGACTTCAGCGGCTGTCCAAAAATTTACATTCGACCGGAGTGTCAAGCGTTTTGATTCAATTTGCCGCGTCACTGGTTCAACAATATTTGACTCAATCAGCTACCTGAGTGAAATAAGTTCATTTGCCAGCAACAACAGAATCCGACAAAGTCTTGAACCTCCGTTTGCTTACGTATTTGAGTCCATGGTAACAGTGGAGTTGGCATGGTATTAGCGCTGACCTACTTACAGACGCGGCGCTGATTTTTCTGATCCCGAGTTGATTTACACACTGACTAAGAAAAGCCCGTTATTTCAGAAGCGACTTTGGTTCAGAAGGTTGACGTTCAAAACTGAGATCAAGACCGCCGCTACGTGACAGCGCCATTTGAAATTCCAGAAGAAAGAAAAGAACTTTTCGGGCGCCAAACTTACTCGGCCGCTATACCAAGGTAAGTGAAGCAAGATTCGCGTATTTTTAAAAAGTGATCTTAAGCGAAGGTCCTCGGGCCGACGTCGGAAGATGTGGGCCCGCGCAAAACAGTGAGTGCGTTCACTGCAGCCAACGACGGCTCATAGATTTTGTTTGGCTTGGTTTCTATTTTTTAAATTATTTATTTATTATTATTATTATTATTATTATTATTATTATTATTATTATTATTATTATTATTATTATTATTATTATTATTATTATTATTATTATTATTATTATTATTATTATTATTATTATTATTATTATTATTATTATTATTATTATTATTATATTTTTATTATTTTATTTTAATTTATTATTATTGGGTTGTGTGTTTTTTGTTGTTTTTGTTTTGTTTTGTTTTGTTGGAGTTTTGTTTTTGTTGTTGTTTTTTTGTTTGTTTGTTTGTTTGTTTTTTGGGGGAGGAGGGAGGGAGGGGGTAATTGTTTGTTTTTTCTTCTTTCTTTTCGCTTTTTGTCTTTCGTTTTTCTTTCTTTCTTTTTTTCTCTCACGTTTTCTGTCTGTTTTGTGCTTTTTCTTTTCCTTCCCCTTTGTCTCAAGTTTCCCTTTTTCTTAAGGGACCCGCTCCAAAACGGTTAATAGTTCATAATATCTTCATTATAAATGCACTTTGTTTGTCTTACAGTAACACTGGACAAAGGGCTAGCTGAACTTATAAGTTGAAATGTCGTGAAATGAAAGAAGTTTCAGCATCAATATATTCCCCTTTGTGCGGTGAAGGGTTCTTCTGTGACTGACAAGGGGCAGTAGGAAACGTCTGCCTGCCTTCACATATTGTGAAAGGACGCTTGACCCTGATCATTCGGAATACACCAGTGTGTGAAATAAGTTTGACTAAAATAGTTCAAGGGTAGTGCCAGAATAGCTTGGCGCCTGTAGGCGCCAAGCTATTCTGGCACCACCCTTGAACTAAAGCCATTGGTCTATATCCTTATCTGTAGGCCTAAGTACTGTAATGTTGCTTGCATATGGCAGTGTACAAATTTGACACTTTTAGCCTCAGTATGATATGGGTTAACAAAAAAGAGTCTTAGGTGAGGCAAGATTATATTATTGATATCGGCAAAATTTAGCAATCCGAGCTCTCCATTATTTGAGCATATATCACTTAGTGTTTTTGTATCTCTTGCTGTTGTTGTTTTTGTTGTTGTTGGTGGTGGTGTTTGTTTGTATGTTTGTTTGTTTGTTTTTGTTTTGTTTGTTTGTTTGTTTTGTTGTTGTTGTTGTTGTTTTTTGTTGTTTTTTTTGTTGTTGTTGTTTTTTGTTGGGGGGGGGGGGGGGGTTATACTTGATTTGTTCTATATGTGGGTGATTTATTTTGGGGTGACTGCCCCGTCTGACCTGATTTGTTCAATGTGTGGGTGGTTTGTTGGGTGCCGGACTGGCCGTCTTATCGTGGCTAATAATAATCTTCTTTTTTGTGGGTACTTGGGAAAATCCCTGTAACATGATCACAGAGAATAAAGTCAACGACATTGCCAAACAGTATTATACTGTGCAATAATGCTTTGTTATCAACTCGACACCATTGCATCCCATGGTTGCTCATTCACCTACGAAATACCACAGTGAGAAACTGGTCGGCCATGATAGTTCAAGGATAGTGCCAGATTAGCTTGGCGCCTTGCCGGGCGCCAAGCTAATCTGGCACTACCCTTGAACTACCATATCTAAATACCATACCATAAGTTATTCTGTTTGCATTTTAAACGATATACCTTTAATTAATTTTGATTTCCTAGATTAATAATCGTGTGTATTTGTGTGTGTGTGGGAGATGAGCGTGGGTGTGTACGGTACGTATTGGTTTGTGAGATTAGTTGTTTAGTTAAAGTTTGTACAGTGTGTGTAGGGCATTGGATTGTGTGATAGAGTTTTTTTTAAATTATTATTGTTGACTGTGATGTTTGTAATTGTAACGACACCAACACACACTCCTATGCTTTATGTTCTTAAGGCAAATGGCAATAAACGGTATCTATCTATCTATCTATCTATCTATCTATCTATCTATCTATCTATCTATCTATCTATCTATCTATCTATCTATCTATCTATCTATCTATCTATCTATCTATCTATCTATCTATCTATCTATCTATCTATCTATCTATCTATCTATCTATCTATCTATCTATCTATCTATCTATCTATCTATCTATCTATCTATCTATCTATCTATCTATCTATCTATCTATCTATCTATCTATCTATCTATCTATCTATCTATCTATCTATCTATCTATCTATCTATCTATCTATCTATCTATCTATCTATCTATCTATCTATCTATCTATCTATCTATCTATCTATCTATCTATCTATCTATCTATCTATCTGTCTGTCTGTCTGTCTGTCTGTCTATCTATATATTTATCTATACCAAATCAGGCCATACCATATCAGATATCTAACATACCAGATATGTCTTGCACAGAGATCAAAAGTCATAAAATGCAGTTGCACAGTACACTGTAACTCTGTGTCTGTCGGTAGCGCTTTTGGTCGCGATGATTCCTAAAGGAATCGTCGCGACAAAAAGCGCCACCGACAGCCACAGGATTAATTGGTTTATGTGCTGGAATATCGATTATGCTGAAACTACCATCTCTTGAATTTTTAACAGCCCGGTTTTTTTTATATGGCAATTGAATCGAATTGTCCCACGCAATGTGCTCGTTGCTCTTCTATAATGTCATAGACCATAGCCATATTTATTTTAAAAAAAGAAAATGTTTAGAAATGAATTCACACGAATTTGTATAAAGGTAGTTTGATAGAGCGTTTGTCAGCCATTTTTACTTTAGCTAGCGAGGCTGAAACATCAATTGTCCCAGGCAATGTGCTTGTAGCCCTTTCTAAATCAGGTCAGACGGACAGTCACCCAAAACAGATGATTACCACTGCAACCAGAGTAACCCACTCTTCGTGTATTTTGATTGACCACATCT
Source organism: Semisulcospira habei (assembly GCA_036245525.1). Classification (NCBI taxonomy): domain Eukaryota; kingdom Metazoa; phylum Mollusca; class Gastropoda; family Semisulcospiridae; genus Semisulcospira; species Semisulcospira habei. The sequence goes on from BTPG01000004.1 coordinate 165,175,932, forward strand.
ATACTAACAACCCTCAAGCTATCATTGAAACTGATGTCCCTTCACTAGCTGTCAGTGACCACTTTCCCATCACCATCATGTTATGTTCCTAAACAGAGCCGAACCCAACATTTATACATTACTTATAGATGTTTTAGAAAACTAGATAGAGATAGTTTCCTTCATGACCTCAGTTTTTTGCCGTTCCATGGAGTTTACAATCACAATGACCCTGATGTAGCGCTCTCACTGTGGCTTGAGCTGTTCCTCGGAGTGCTAAATAAGCATGTCCCTTTAAAAGGAAACGAGTCCGGTGCCGTGAGCCCCCCACCTGGATTACGGAGGAGATTAAACAAACCATGGAAGCCAGAAATCGAGCCAAGCGGGACAAAGATTTTATTGAGTTCAAAAGGTTACGTAACAGAGTCAAATACCTTATCCGGGAGGCACAAAATTCACTGGTAGAGAAAACCATACGCGGCGGGAATCCGTCTTCAATAATTATGGAAAGTTTTAAACTTACTAACTAACAATAGTAAAAATCGTTCTGCAAATACGACTGCCAACCTTACAGCCGATGCATTTAAAAACCACTTCATTTTAGCCCCGAAATCTTTACTACATGCTGAAGGTTTGGGTCAGGTGGAACATGTCGCATCGCAGAAGCTTACTGACTTTTGTAAGCAAAGACTGTCCGCGGGCGATGCTTTTAATATCCCCTGCATCGCTGTACATGAAGTGGGCAGATTTATCTCTAGTCTCAAGAACAAAACGTCAGCTGGCATTGATGGTATCAATAGTTTTATCCTCGAACTTTCTCTTCCATACATTGTGGAAAGCTTAACCTATATTTACAACCTATGTACTCAAAATAATATTTTTTGCCGGCGGCTTTCAAAAAATCTAAACCCAAAACAAAAGACACACCTGATCCAAATAATTTTCGGCCTATATCCATATTATCTATTCTATCGAAGCCTATTGAGAAGCATGTACACAAACATCTTTTTGAATTCCTGGAAGAAAAGTCTCTCCTGAATAAATATCAATCTGGTTTTCGCCCTAAACATTCGTGTCACACTGCCTTGGTTCATATGATTGACACTTGGCTGCTCAACATCAACAGAAACAAAATGTCTGGTGCTGTCTTTCTAGACCTAAAAAAAAACGTTCGACCTTATAAACCACGAAATTTTATTACAGAAACTAGACTGCTACTTTAACAATAACAGCCCAGGGACACTCTCATTCTTTCGTTTTAGGGAGAATTCAAACTGTGTACATCAATGCTACCTTCTCTTGTTGAGTATGGCGTGCCCCAGGGATCCATAACTAGGACCGTTACTTTTCTGTTTGTGTATAAATGATCTTCCATTTCATATATCCAATCCAAATACCGAATGTGACATGTTTGCCGATGATTCAACTTTTCACGCTGGCGGGGAAACTGTACCTGAAATATCAAGCAATCTTCAGCTTAGTCTTCAGGAGCTCTCACTGTGGTGCAAAAATAATCAAATGCTTGTAAATCCATCCAAAACGAAAAGCATGCTAATCACAACACGCCAAAAGCATCAGCTCCGCCCCCATTCACTTAACTTCTCTTTTGATTCAGTTCCCATTGAGCAAGTCAAGGAATATCGCCTCCTCGGGGAAATTGTTGATGACCAACTGTGCTGGTTGCCCCATCTAACACAACTAGAGAAAACATTATCAAAGAAGCTACTTTTACTGCCAAGATTAAAATCTATCATTGATACTAAGTCACGAAAGATTTTTTTCAACTCCTACATAAAATCTCACATTAACTACGCATCTACTATTTGGGACGGCTGTAGTAAGGCTAACCTTAAGCGGATTAATTCTCTATACAATCGCGCAGTTAAACTGATCCTCCCAATCCCCTCTCTAACTTTGGAGGAAAAGCTTCAGGCAACAGGGCTCCTTCCTTTACACCAACACCTTACGTTTAATAAGTGCGTACTTATGCACAAAGCACTGAACGGGAAAGCCCCCCCCCCCCCCCCCTACCTGGCTAAGCTTTTTACTGAGAGCGAAAGGGTTTACAGCACTTTGAGGAACAGTCTCGTCATTTAACTTACCCGAATTGATTTGTTTAAATCCAGCCTTTCTTACGCGGGTGCCTATTTATATTCACTTCCTCCACATATACAGCAAACGAGACATCTTCCATTGTTTAGGACGAATGCTTTTAAATACATCTCTTAGCAAACTTGAAAGAAACGTAGATAATATGTTTAAAAGAGCCATGTCAATGATTTCCTGTGGTCCTCCGTTTTGCACTTGTTAGCTTTTACATAATATCTCTTTTTATCGTAGTGTTTTGCCTGCTCACTAAATTTTTACACATGAGTAGCTGTATCATAAGTGTGCAGTCGCTTTATATAAACACACTTTACATCGCACCCCCCCCCCCCCCCACCCCCAAGACCCTGTCATTTTGCTGTGTGTGTGTGTAATCTTCAGCGACTTTGGAACTTGTATCGGAATGTAACACAAGTGACCTGTGGGTGTAGCCGCTTGTTTTGTGCTGTTAACATATTGTTTTAATGTTGCTTTTAATGTTGTAGCTTAGCAAGGACAAACATGAAAAGAGGCCTGTGCGCCTATTGTTTCCATCTTTGAGAAATAAAGTATCATTCATTCATTCATTCATTCATTCATTCATTCATTCATTCTAAAATGTCAAATGTCAAAGCTCATAACCAAATTTGGTAAGAAGAGAACGTTTAGAAATAAATTCATTTGAATTTCATTAAGCCAGTTTGGAACAGCGTTTGTTAACCATTTTGGCTCACGTGCTATAGCAAAAGTGAATCTATGTACAGGGTCATCCGTCGTCTGTCCTTCGTCTGTGGTAAACTTTAACGTTAGCTTTTACTCGGAGACTGTTCTAGATACAGGGTTTCAAACTTCAAAATTTGTGGGAAAAAAAGTTTCTAAACATATCAATTTGAGTGACTTTGCTCAAAGGTCAAGGTCACAGTGTGTCAATAAATATGTCAATAATTGCACTTTTTAAAACAAACATTTTCCTAACCCTTTGGGTGTCGTTAGCGGTTTTACTCTCGATAATTCCTGTAAGGGTTAAATGTTGAAAATACTATTTATAGCTTCAGAATCAGACTTGGTATGCAAATACCTGATTGAAAGACTTTCCTGTGCATACCAAACTAGGCGAGCCCGCTCAAAGATCAAGGGTCACAAGAGGTCAGGAAGTGCGTGAAAAATGCCCCTTCTTTTTTTTTGGGATAGAATTTAAACTTTGATTGCCACTTTTGCAAATATTTCGATCGAACTTGGCAGAAGGCTAGTTGGTGATAAAACCTTTCTATGCATGCTATAATTTGACAGACCAGTCGTAAAGGTCAAGGGTCAAGGGAGGTCGACATATGCGTAAAAAAAAAAATGCAAATAATTATGTTGACAAGACATAGGATTTTGCAGGTACTGTTTCCATTTGCCTTTAAACACCTGCGCATGTGAAGCGACTTGTCAGAAAGATCAAAGTCACTGAAGGTCAAGGTCACAGATGGTCAGATAAACGATGCGGCTCAGCCATGCACGTGAGTCGCGAGAGCTTTTGCCGTTCTTGTTATTTTAGCCGGTGAGGCTGTGACACGAAATGTTTCAAGCAATGCGCTTATGCGCTTAATGACCTTCTACAAGAACTACATCCTAAACTTCGTAAGAAGACTGAAACGTTTACAAGCTTAAGCCCTTCGCTGCCAATGACCACGGATTTCGCGTCTGAAACCTTTGCACAATGACTGACATTCGCGTGAACAACACAATGTAACTGGGGCAAAAATAAGAAAAAATAATTTAGGACTATCAAGAGACATAAATCCTCATGAGCCCCCGCGAATGCGGGGGCTCATGAGGATTTATGTCTCTTGCAGCTGGGTAGACGTTCGCCTTAAGGGGTTAATTCGCCTGAATTTTTAAACAGCTAGTGTCTTGGTTTACCCACGAATCGAATCGTCCCACGCAATGTGCTTGCTGACCTTCAATGATGGCAAGATCTTGTCAAGATCGTAAGAAGAACACTTTCAAGATTAAATTCACTCAAAAACAACACATTATCTTTGATTCACTCGAATGTTTTCAAAAACCGTTTTGTTAGAACGTGTGTTGGCCAGGTGTCCCACGCAATATGCCAACTGACATGTTATCTCTAAATCAAACACATTTCGTTAAAATTGTGTTGTTGGTTTTTTTTTTTGTTTGTTTTTTTTAAGTGTATTCCATCTTCAGAATTTAATGTGGATTACGCAATGGTCAGGCCGATATTTCGTAATTTTAATGTCAAAAGCACTCATGCACGCACGCACGCACGCGCACGCTCGCTCGCACGCACATACCCAACATAATGGAATAAAAGAAGTCGGGTTTGTGTTTTGCCATATCATTCCCATTAAGCAACAACTGTGCGAGGGCCCACTGCGGCTGACGTAGGCCCGAGGGTCTTTTGGCTTCCTGGGATTGTGAAACCTTTGGAAAGCGTGTGATCGGAAATAATATAATATAAAGCAATGTCCTTTTTCACTAGTAGCTGGACTCACAATCCAGGGGGAAAAACGGATTTGTTCAATAGCATGCCCGTTGAAAGGTCCTGGTAAATCAAAGTGGCAAAGTTGGAGTGCGCCTGAGTTGATCAGTGTTCAGGTCGTACTCCATAGGCAATAGATTTCCCTGTCCCCCATAACCCGTCCGTCAGGGCCGTCCATGATCACCTCGGTGCTGTGGACGTTAAACCCGAACTAACCAACCAACCACTAGACATTATAAAAAGCGAGTGGTGCGCGTTGAAATTATCCGAGATTACTTGTACCGACGTGTTAACACCGTCATTTTATTGCGCAATAGAGCCTGTGTTGACCCACTGCCGGTGTTTCTGTTTTGCGAGAAGGGAAGACTTGAAGGCCAGAAAGTGGCACCTGTCATTAAAGACCACCATGTACAGGAGGCTGCAGCTAGCCGCCTAAATCATGGTCTTTAATGACAGATGATCTCTTCTACGGTCTTTAACTCCTTGCGCCCCAAGACCGAAATCCCCAAGTGTTGCCGCTGTCCTCTGAACTGACTGCCTTGCAGTGCAGGACGCAGACCGACCATGACAGTTCAAGGGTGATGCCAGAATAGCTTTGCGCCCGTAGGCGCCAAGCTATTCTGGCATCACCCTTGAACTATCATGGTCGATCCATATCTTGCTGTCTGGGGTAGAATGAGTTAATGACAGTTGATCTCTCTCTTTCGGGTGGTCGCTATAATTATTAGCCGCTCAGAACTATTTCTACTGAATTGGTTTATCAGTTGTATATTGACTGGCCGGGATTTCGTCGCTGTTTTAATTTTGCTTTAACTCATTCTACCCCAGACACACCACAGCAAGATATGGCTCGACTATGATAGTTCAAGGGTGATGCCAGAATAGCTTGGCTGATCACCCTTGAACTGTCATGGTCGATCTGTGTCCTGCACTGCAATGCAGTCTTCAGAGGACAACGGCAAACTTTGGGGATTTCGGTCTTGGGGTCTGTAACGCACGCAGACTTGCCCACAGTCGTACGCACAGACTCTCACGCAACAGACGCATACACCGCCACTGACTCAGACGGGCGCATTCATGCGGTAAAACACAACACACGGGCTCCCTTTCTAAAGTAACCTTTATACACTATAAATGAAAAAGAACGACTTAAATGACTATCAACTATATACACTGTTTTATTATCACACCACACACGTATCACAATATCTTTGCCAGGTTAGGTCTTAGTCTCACATTGCCTCCAACCTGTTTGATGTTGTTGCCTGGTTACGTTGGTCCTTCTCACGTCTAGGCGTGAAAGTCCTTCGTCGTACGCTTGTTGCCGTCCTGTCTCTCTTTGGGCACGGACGTCCTCGTTCTCGTACGGTACTCAATTCTCGCTTGGACTTGGGTGTCTTGGTCCCCAGTCAGACTCACTCTCAGAAGAGCTGGAGGGATGACCTCACGCAGGTCCCACCTGCGACTCGACGTCTCGGCGTCCGTCTTTCCACTCTCGTTACAAGAACTCTGAATAGACAAAAGTCCCAACGTAACACTTGCTAAACACACAACATATTGGATCAATGAGAAACGTCACGTAACCTGGCTGATACAAATAACCCACACGTTCATTCACACACACACACGTGCTTCATAAACTATTTTCGTATCACCCCCATATCTCTGTCACTATCTTGAAACAGACTATAGCCTAACTGACACTCTTGCTATACCTTACTCTATACCCTGGAAAAGACTATGCTTACTCAACCACGTACTATCTTCATAGCGGCTTAGACATACACACTTCATATTCCTTTAGTCATCTAACTCGGTAAACAACTGTATACAAAAACACCGGTTACTTCACCGAATTCTAAACATACTATAACTAAACCAAACCGGAACACCGCTATACAACCACATTAATCTTACCACGCATACTGTCTTTAACTAAACAACTATCAATACTACGTTTATAGAAACATACCTCAAATCTAGGCTTCAGAGTCTTGGAATGCGGGCTAGGTAACTCAAACACAACCGTTCCATACGACAAAACAGCCCGCACTCCCGATCTAGACCTCTGACAGTCACAGCTTCCGCCTAGAACTCACTAAACAGAACTCACTAAAAAATCCCGTGCTAACCATGTCTTACATATTCCACGTGGGCAGCAGGCCCCACGGACTTTCGGCACAAACAAACCGTTAACAAAAACCGTACCGTACTAATCCTATTGTGCGAGCACTATGCACAAGCATAGAGCTTCATCACAGGGTCGAATGAGTTAACCCGTTCACCGCCAGCTGACGCAGACTGTGTTTTAACCCTTTGGGTGTCGGTAGCGGTTCTAGTCGCGACGATTGTTGCAGGAATCATCGCGACTAAAACCGCTACCGATACCCAAAGGGTTAAGAATTGCAATCTTTGGTAATTAAAGACTTAAACATCCTAGCTGCCCCAGGCACATGGACTCAAAGTGGTGTCAGCGAGAGGCAGAGATCCGCATGAGCCCCTGCAACTGCGGGGGCTCATGAGGACCTACACCTCTTGCAGTTGGGTGGTTTTCAAATTTTCTGAACGGTTTAACCCTCCGAAATATGACACCGAGAGTCGTACTGACTCTTTACCACAGAGGTGTGGGGGTGAAAATACCTTTCCATAATTAAAAGCTGTTGACAGATACTTCCCATCAAGCGGCCGTGCCAGTGAAAATTACTGTGTGTGGGAATGCTGGTTTTATTGCATTATAATGACTCATGACTGTTACAATGACAGTATGTGTTATAAATGATGTTGACGGACTTTGTCGGAGCGGTGCCCTCTGAACACCGGCGCTGCACTATAGCGACGGGCCTCCAGGTGCAGCTTTGACCGTTGTTTTGTGTTGCCTAGATGGGAAATTATTTTCCTTTCGACGGTAATTTGTTTCTGTTGTTAAGTTGTATTTTTATGTACTAACTTTAGTCAAGTAGGAATTTAACAAACGAGCATATACTAGTGTGTTCAGGAGACATAGGGCTGTCTTAGCATTCTGTTTTTGTCAGGGAGTTTCAGGTCGGGATGAGGTCACTGGCGCCGGCCATTAGATGCCTAGGCGACGGGCCTCACCCGTCCCGACTCATTGTCCATTTCCTAGCTCTGTTATTGTAATTTGTGGAATGAGCGAGTGAGTGAATGTGAGCAGCACCTGCGGTGGCAAGACAATTTTTGCTGTGTATGATTATTTTCTATAACAGCAACAATAAAGTCATCTTGAATCGTGAATCTTGAAAACAGGGGTCAAACCATCCCTTATCATGAAAATCATTATGGAGTCCTGGTACTCAGTCAGCTTGATATTTTGGCTGTCGGTACTGAGCGGTTCTTGTTGCGATGATTCCTGCAGGAATAACAACACTCTGACATCCTGCAGGAATAACAACACTCTGACATCCTGCAGGAATAACAACACTCTGACATCCTGCAGGAATAACAACACTCTGACATCCTGCAGGAATAACAACACTCCGACATCCTCCAGGAATAACAACACTCTGACACCCTGCAGGAATAACAACACTCTGACATCCTGCAGGAATAACAACACTCTGACATCCTGCAGGAATAACAATACTCTGACATCCTGCAGGAATAACAACACTCTAACATCCTGCAGGAATAACAACACTCTGACATCCTGCAGGAATAACAACACTCTGACATCCTGCAGGAATAACAACACTCTGACATCCTGCAGGAATAACAACACTGACATCCTGAAGGAATAACAACACTGACATCCTGCAGGAATAACAACACTGACATCCTGCAGGAATAACAACACTGACATCCTGCAGGAATAACAACACTGACATTCTGCAGGAATCATCGCAACAAGAACAGCTACCGACAGCCAAAGGGTTAAGATAACACAATTTTGTAGTCACCGCTGATTAAAACACAAAACAAACAACAACAAACAAACAAAAAAGAAGTCTTATGTGTTATATCGCCCACCTGACAACCAGTCATTTTTAAAGTTTCATATATTCCACAGCTGACAGCCAAACAAATAGCAGTATGTTGCGTTATCTGCATCTATCACCCAGCCTGCGCCCACTCATCTTGTACGTTTCATGTGTCACTGTTCCGTGACAGAAAAACCGTTTTCTAACTTCATATATATCTGCAAGCTTGAGAACGCTGTTTCCAATTTTGGAAGCTTGTTCCATGTTGTCTTGTATTATTACCCACCCGACAACAGATCAGTTTTTGCGTTCCCTATACAGATATCCCAGTGCGCAAAAGGTCATCAGGCCGACTTCAGCCCGATGGCCTTTGCGCACTGGGTATTTCACACAGCTGACAGCCAATCCACTTTCACATTTTGATTATGCTGATTTCTTTTTGGCTGTCACTTGATTTTGTGAATGCTGGTAGATTTTCATTTATACATGTTTGATTTATGTTATCGTAAATTATTACCCACCCGGCCACCAATCATTTTTCACGTTGTGTATGTCATGCAGCTGACAGCCAATCGGTTTTGAGATTGCTGATATAATATAGCGATTGGCTGTCAGCACGTCGACATTAAACAAACTTGTATTCATAATTGAAAATATTATTTTCCATTATGAATACAAGCTTGTTTAATGTTGACTTGTATTATTTCCCACAAGACAAACCAATCGTTTTCTGCGTTTCGTATATCACATTACCGACAGCCAATCGATTTTTCAGATCACTGATACGTCTTCAATTATGCCTGCTGGTATTGCCGTCTTCCGGTGACATTTTTCTTTTGCACGCTTCGATGCGTTCTGATAAAGATTGTTTTGTGGGATTCTCGTGATCTCTGTCTCTTTCGCTTTCAGAACCAAAAAGGTTCTCATCTTAGATTCGTATTTCGCTTCCTTCTCCTTGCCCGCTTTGATAAGTCATGATACAAACAGTGGCATTCTCGTGATATTAAAATCGTACTTCGCACAGAGATCCCACCGAAAGGTTTCTCGGCCATGATAGTTCAAGGGTAGTGCCAGATCAGCCTGGCGCCTGGGGCGCCAGGCTGATCAGGCGCTACCCTTCAACCATCGTTGGTCGGTCCATCTCACGCTGCAGCAGTTGATATCGGAGGCGACATAGCTGTCCACTGATTTACTATTTATCATGCTTACACTTCTCGGCTCGCGATTCTCTGGAATATTCATGAGGTGATGGTGTCGATTTCGATTTGTGACGCTTTCGCACTATGTGACGGTGTGACGTTATTTTGAATGTCACGACACTACTGGTCAAGAATCCAGGTGAGGTGTCGCATTATGGAAAAATAGAAAATAAAATTGCAAAGACTGACATCAAAAGAATGTTGTAGGTCGAGGCGACCCAAACAATGATGAGGTGAAGGTCCCAAGATGCCTCGCTTTTGCTCGCTCATTAAGGTCGAAGTACTCGGATGCACTGTGGTTTCAAACAAACGGAAATGCTTTAGGAATGACTTCTTTACGTTCCATAGGGCCCCAGCCCTTCACTAGACACAACGTCTACCCTGCCCTAGCTCTCATAACATTCGTTATTAATGTTTAAAGTACGTAAGTATGCATTCGTATTTTTGTGTTTTGACAAGATAGTCTTTCTTGTCAGCATCCTTAAAACCAAGTGCATGTTTGTAGGGTTACTTTGGCGTCCCTGGTGGCTTAGTATGGGGCTAAATTGCCTCGCTATTACATTCTTCATATAAAAAAGCTAGCACGGGCGTATGTCCACATACTGATTTTACAATTATTTCATGAAACCGCGATGTAAATTAACGAATTATAGTGGGATAAATTATCCCAGTACAGTTTCAAGATACATACAGTGAATATTGTGAGCCTGCCCACAAACCTAGCAATGCCTACTACAGTCATTTAGAACAGGCTAGCTGAAAACGCAGAGCTTGGCTGTTTAATTATGGGTGCAGAAAGCATTACACAATGACAATACTAAAGAAGATGTCATTTGCGCGGGGATGGGGGCGCTAATGATTTGAATGCATCAGCAAATAATGTTTTCCGCTAAGTACAAGCTATTTTCATAACCGTATCATGTGTTATCTACTACAAATCGTTCAAACTATTGTTATAATATAATATCGATCACATGGAGTTACAATTTAAATATTATTTAAATTGTGACTCCTTGTGATCGATTTATTGAAGCAAAGTGTCTAATGTCGATGGCGCAGCCAGATGGTCCCCCCAAAATAAAACTGCAAATGGCGGAAAATCATCTGTCGGCAACGTCGGTACAAACAGAAAAATGTCTCCATCCCGCCGTGGTGGTACGATTTTGACATGGGCGTAATGTATTCATCCCATACTTCAGTTTGATGTACACAAACCTTTGTTACTCAGAAGAAAACTACTATCTCGTAATCGTCTGATCGTCTGTGAAGGGCATCTGCTAGACTATAAAGCATTTTCGTTGATTTGAAATCACAATGCGTTTGAGTGCTGCGACCTTAAGAATATTCAATAGGCTGTTGTGTAAAAGTCTTGTTTCTCTTTCGGATTCCTCTGGAGATGAGACAGCAGCATTGTTTGTTGTCTTTGCTTTTCTTACATTATGTTGGGTTCACTTTTGCTTTTACTCTTAGTGCACTGGTTTTCCTCATGGGTTTTCTCTGCGCGGCGGAATACGTACACTGCATTCAGGGTTATTTGTGTCATTTACGAAGGTGGTAGAGTAAACATCCGACTCGTAACAAACACGTGATTTAGTTGGCGCCTTGTGCAGGCGTCCAGCTAATCTGGCCCTACCCTTAATTTTATCAAAGATATGTGTATTCTGCTACACGTATACAATAACGATCAATTGTGTCCTGTGTTGCGTTGTTTTGCGTTGCGTTGCGTTACGTCATGTCATGTATTGTTATGTTATGTTATGTACGTTATGTTACGTTGCGTTACGTCATGTCATGTCATGTCATGTCATGTCATGTCATGTCATGTTATGTTATGTTATGCTATGTTATGTTATGTACGTTACGTTATGTTACGTCATGTCATGTCACGTCATGTCACACAATACCTAGAGTTTCACAGCTGGTTTCACAAATTCTCCGCGTCGTCGTGACAATGCGGCACGACGGCGGTCCCAGCGGGTGCGGCCTTGAGGCCAGTCAGCAAAGTGGTCCCCGGGCTGACGTCGCCCGACGTCAGCTCAAGGGACCTTGTGCTGACTGGAATCCATCTGCAAAGCCATAGACTTTTATCGATTTGTTAAAATCTGAATTGTGTCGTTGTGTACTGAGCTCTTTCCCATTACAGCAACGCTTTGTGCGAGTTACCTCATTGTGCCCGAGGTACGAAATACCAACATTTTGCAAATAATTATCCTCTGAGGACTGCTTTACAATTCAGGAGAAATATCGACCATGATAGTTCAAGGGTGGTGGCAGAATAGCTTGGCGCCTATAGGCGCCAAGCTGTTCTGCCACCACCCTTGAACTATCATGGTCGAGCCATATCTTGCTGTGGTGTGTCGCGGGCAGAATGAGTTACGTGTGTGGTATTGCAAGTGTGTGCAGTAGGTTGGTTGGTTAGTTCGGGTTTAACGTCCACAGCACCGAGGTGATCATGGACGGCCCTGACGGGCGGGTTATGGGGGACAGGGAACTCTATCGCCTATGGAGTACGACCTGAACACTGATCAATTCAGGCGCACTCCAACTGTGCCAATTTGATTTACCAGGACCTTTCAACGGACATGCTGTTGAACGAATCCGTTTTTCCCCCTGGATTGTGAGTCCAGCTACTGGGGCCGGGACGGGATTCGAACCCACGACCCGGCGATTCCCTTCGCTCTCCTGCTCCGACGTTTAACCGCCTGACCTATTTCGGACTCATCGTGTGTGCAGTAGGCGGGTGCGACCACCTATAACGGGTTTGTGTGCGGTGCTAGGGTATTTAAATGTCGCAGAGCCAACGGGTTTAACCCTGAGAGTCCGAAATAGCTCAGGCGGTTAAGCGTAGGAGCCTGGGAGAGCGAAGGGAATCGCCGGGTCGTGGGTTCGAATCCCCGTCCCGTCCCGGTAGTTGGACTCGCAATCCAGGGGGAAAAGACGGGCTTGTTCAATAGCATGTCCGTTGAAAGGTCCTGGTAAATCAAAGTGGCACAGTTGGAGTGCGCCTGATTTGATTAGTGTTCAGGTGATACTCCATAGGCAATATGTTTCCCTGTCCCCCATAACTCGTTCGTCAGGGCCGTCCATGATCACCTGGGTGCTGTGGACGTTAAACCCGAACTAACCGGGGTGGGGGGGGGATGTAGGGGGGGATGTTAGTAAGGTACACACACACACACACACACACACACACACACACACACACACACACACACACACACACATAAGAAAAAACACATATTTCCTAATACGCTCTTTTATACTATTACAGATTTCCAGAGCAATCCAGCAAATTCACACAATACAACCAATCAGAAAAGAAAACGTAACCAAAACTCATTAATATTCATAAATAGAACACTGTAGATCAATCCAGAAGTTTCTACTAACGTCTAGGTGAATTCGATAAAACGTTGCGAAATGTAGCCGACACTTTGACGTCATATCTGAGATCACTAGAAGGATCGCGACCCTGCTCGAACCTTCCAGGTTCCAGGTAGGTCAAACTTTACAACATCAGTTGTACTGCGAACTACGCATCACAACAAAAATAAATCGATCGCAATTCCCCATGCAAAAGAAAATAAATCCTACTAAAATGGTACGTAATTCTTATCCAAAATAACTCAAATGAATATCGAAGTAAAAGTAAAGAAGTACCCAACGGAGAAAGAAACACGCTTAGAAAAGCCACATTAGCCGCTACTTATCTTCATTCGCAGAAGGAATGTGGCCACATTCCTTCTGCGAATGAAGATAAGTAGCGGCTAATCTCTCTGTTTGTTTGTCTATTTTGACAAAGGGTATTTACCCGAAATATTAATAAATTGTGTTTTATCCGTCTTTTCTAAGCGTGTTTCTTTCTCCGTTGGGTACTTCTTTGCATTTTACACGCTTGGCAGTCACCTTTTTGGTCTGGATTGCAAATGAATATCGGATCTTTTTTATGATCAACACACACATGCAGTCTCAAAGAATAACACAACCACAAACGTAACACATACAAGTCGTGGTCGATAACGTAGCGAGGCGTTGCTATAAACTCTCCACGCCCACCGTATGTGCAATGATACAACAGCCAATGTGCTAAATATTTCATGAAATAACAGCTTCCGTGGGCCGGGAATTCCGTAATCAGACACAGTGTATAAAGGGCATGTACACCGCTTCACCGCCCCTCTAGTGCAGTAGAACCTGCTTTGACCAACCACCTTGTTTGCAGGACCCGCGGTCGTAGAAGGGTGTGACCCGAGAGTCTCGGGGGACCATGCATCGTCCTCTCGAGGTCTCGTACAGAAACACTGTTTTCAGCGACCGTCTGTTTGCAAGAAGAAAAAAAAGCGGTCTTAAAAAGAGAAGTCTGGAAGGACAAAAAGTGTCACCTGTCTTTAACTCATTCGAGACGTGCCGCCTCCGGATACGCGGCATGCGCCGCGTATCCGGAGGCGGCACGACTCGAATGAGTTAAAGACCATCATTTCGGTGGCTACAGCCACTTAAATGATGGTCTTTAATGACAGGTGATCTCTCATCAGGGTGGTCGCTCAGAACAGGTTCTGTTGTAAGTGTCGTCTGGATTACTAACGTTACGGTGCCTTCTACAGGGCGAGCTCTTGAGTGCTTAACATTTGCCTAGAAGACTGGTTCGCGGTGTTTTTCCAGCATTGGCTAAAATTGTCCTACCCTTCTTTTCACAAGCCAAGCGAGTAGGCACACATAGCCGTGGAGTCGTCACGACATACCGTGCGCCACAAAGAACTCGCCTACGTGGCAAAGGGAAAAGAGCAGACGCGTCTCCATAATACGGCATTCAAGTTTCATAATTAAGCAAACGTTACCGCTGCGCAACAATATCAGCCGACATACCAAGAAGATTTACAGAAGAGATTTTGCGAATTATTTAACTTGGAGAAGATCGCTTTAACCCCTTAACTGCCGAGTAAACATGAACACGACCCGTCTGCAAGAGACATCCTCATGAGCCCCCGCAGTCGCGGGGGCTCATGAGGATCTATGTCTCTTGCTGAAACCACTTTGTGTCCATGTTCTTTGGACAGCTGTGGCTTCTGGTTGTTTAGTAAACACACATTTCAGGACCAAAATGTACTTCCGTTGGCACGGAAGGGGTTAATCATTAGACAAAATATGTGAAATCTAAATAGAAGAACTCGACGGAGAAAGAAACACGCTTAGAAAGACAGTCAGTTACAACACAATTTTTTATATATTTTTTTCAAAATAGACAAACTAGTATAGAATTCAGTCGCTACTTATCTTATCAGCGGAGAAGGAAAGTGGCAACTGAAGGATGTGACGTCATACCAAAAACAAAGTCGAAGAAATAAAGTGCGTTAAAAAAAAAAAAGTAACATAAAAATGACGCTAAATAAAAATGTCAAAAAATCAGAGCATAATTATCTTTTTGTAACTGGCCTTTTTCAGCGTGTTTCTTTCTCCGTTGGTTCTTTTCTACTTTTTACACGCTTGGCAGTCACCCTTTTGGTCTGGATTGTGAAAAATACAACATTTTATTGCATCCTATTTGCAAGTTGCGCAAGCGGAAAGAACAACTAAGATCCATTTTAAAGCCGGGTTTTAAACAAATAAGTAGTTACTCACGCAAAATTCTTGCTAGTATTCACATTGAACTTTGCGTATTTGAGTGGCGTCTTAGAGTACTCCCCAAACAGACCCACTTGGAGAGTACGCCACAAGTACACTTCTATTCAAATGAGATGCTTAGCATCTCATTTGAATAGAAGTGTACTTGTGGCGTCATTTAAACACTCATAGAAGTGTGCGTTTGGCGTACACCCCGAGGACTCCCGCAAACGGTAGGGCCTACGCGGTAGCCATGGAACGCTAAATGCTTTTTGCTCGCGTGCGTGTGAGCATTGAAAGCGTGTTGTGACGCACAATAGAAGCAGTTGCTCTGACAATTACAAAAAAAGACAAAGATCGAATTTCGCAATTATTTCACATTCTAACTGCTGTCGTGTAAATGGCCTGGAGAACGTAAGTGTGTTGCAGAGAGGGGAGCGACTTGTGAGGGGGAGGGGAGGGGGGTACAATACTCAGGCGTCTGCATGCACAAAATGGTGAACGCATTGGTCGGAGTGTGTGTTCAGGACTAGTCTTTGCTGCGGATGTCGTGGTAGCTTCAGTTTAACTCTTTCGAGACTACGTTCCGCAACCGGATTCGCTTCATAAAGCCGCGAATCCGGATGCGGCACGTCTTGAATGTGTTAAACGTTCATAATTCGAGATGTCAAACGAAGTCGTTCAGGACATCTGCCCTAATTTGGCGAAAGACGGTTTAGTCCATTGTTGATTTCATCGTTAACTCATTGGGTCTCAGGTACCAGATCCCCACATCAATTTGGAGTTGTCCTCCGAGGACTGCATTACAATTCAAGAGACAGATCGACCATGATAGTTCAAGGGTGGTGCCAGAATAGCTTGACGCCTATAGGCGCCAAGCTATTCTGGCACCACCCTGAACTATCATAGTCGAGCCATATCTGGCTGTGGTGTGTCGGGACTGAATGAGTTAATACAGTAAGTCATTGTCGTGAAAAGCGAGGCTTTATTGTACGGAGAGTCAGTCCATTTTTTTTTAATTATTTTTATTTATTTATTTATTTTTTGTGGTGAAAAGGGAGATTTATGGTAATACAATGGCAATCTCGCTTTTATCAGCAACGGACTGACTGTGATTAGTGCACTCCCAACCGTGTGCATTTTCCTGCTGCAATTTATAACAAAATAAAAATAGTGTTTATTGTACATTACATTTTAGATGGCCGTCACATGATTTACATCTGTCTTAGTATTTCTAAACGTTCACTGTCGGTTGATCGCCTGATGTGCGACGTTAAACAGCCTTGGATATTTTTTGTACCTGCTGGCTTTTGATAGAGTTTTATTTTTGTGCTGAAGAAATCATCTCGACACAAAGCGCTACCGACAGCCAAAGGCTTATAGAGACACTGAATAGAAAGAATAAAGGTACTTACCCCAGTAGCAAGACGTCTTCGGTCGCACGACGGCCGCAGTGGGCCCACGCACATCCGTGCGCGGACCCACTGCGGCCGTCGTGGGCCCGAGGACCTTTGCTTACAGGGTATGCTTCTGCTGCATGTTTGGCCGTCAGCAAGAATCCGACAAGAAGGCATGTTTACTGTGCAATTGCTGCGCGCTGCCTCGTAAGATAAGGGATACAGAATACAACATTTAAAAAAATAAAATTAAAATAAAAAATCGCCCTTCCTACCCCCTCACCCCCGAAAATGACTTGAAACATCCCGGGTTCCCACTCCCCACGTGCCTGTTGACAAACCTCTGAGTGGTGATGCTGTGTTCGTTCCTTGACTATCGATCTCTACTCTGAGTACTGCATAACGGTTTCCGGAGGCTGGTATTGTACTGTACACAACCTGTGCACTGCTCTTGGCAGGTTGCACGATGACCTTTGGGCGTTAACCAGTTCTGCTGACTTCAACTTCACCGCCGATCTCCGCCATAGCGGAATGACAGATGTCAGTGTATTGTGCTGGTCTGTGATTTCGGACCTTACGGCTGTAATGCCGTGAGGTCCGAAATCACAGACCAGCACACGTTTGATGCTAATCGATGCCGCAGTCAGAGGGACGAGTTTTAAGACTCAATAGCTGCACTGACGTCCGTCGTGATTAGGGCAAAAAGCCAGCATGTCCATTCCGAGAAAAGAGACAATTTCATTGTTATATATTTTCTAACGATGAAAATCTTTTTTTTCTAAAAACTAGACATACTGACTTTCATGAAAATCGTTGGTTTGTGTGTGTGTGTGTGTGTGTGTGTGTGTGTGTGTGTGTGTGTGTGTGTGTGTGTGTGTGTGTGTGTGTGTGTGTGCTAAATCTTGTTATGCAATGAAAACTCAAGCTTTTGTCAAAAATGGTAGCTCTTATCCTACGGCTGGCGGCTCCAGTCACCTAAATACAACTTCCCATAGCACACTGTTGGCGGCGAGATCCGTCCAGCCATGTTTCGCCATAGCACACTGTTGGCGGCGAGATCCGTCCAGCCATGTTTCGCCATAGCACACTGTTGGCGGCGAGATCCGTCCAGCCATGGTTCGCCATAGCACACTGTTGGCGGCGAGATCCGTCCAGCCATGGTTCGCCATAGCACACTTTTGGCGGCGAGATCCGTCCAGCCATGGTTCGCCATAGCACACTGTTGGCGGCGAGATCCGTCAAGCCATGGTTCGCTTGCAGTGGATATTTTTTTTTACTTCAGAGTCTGTGGTTTCAAGCCATTACTTGGCATGCGCAAGGGAGCCTGGAATTAACTCTTAACTCATTCAGCCCGACGCACGTCTTTCCCAAATTTGGGAGGCGTCGTATAACGGCTATGCACCTATTGCATGAGACGGACCGACTATGGTAATTCAAGGGTAGTGCCAGATTAGCTTGGCGCCGACCCTTGAATTATCATGGTCGACCCATCTCCTGCTGTAGTAGTGCGTCAGGGCTGAATGGGCTAACAGAATTATTTATAATACAAGAAAGTTACTTACAGAATTATTTATAATACAAGAAAATTACTTACAGAATTATTTATAACACAAGAAAGTTACTTGCAGAATTATTTATAATACAAGAAAGTTACATAGAAGACAAAGAGTTCATAAAGTTTTCCCTTCTCTAAAATCTAAAACAGTGGACACACTGGCTTTCAACCCATTTAGCTCCGATGTACTACAGCAGGAGATGGATTGACCATGTTAATTCAAGGGTAGTGCCAGAGTATCTTGGCGGCGCCAAGCTACTCTGGCACTACCCTTGAATTAACATGGTCAATCCATCTCCTGCAACTGGTACGTAGTCGTTAGGCGAAACCTCTAAAATTTGGGAAATACGGCATCAGGGTGAAATGAGTGTCAGGCATAAATCTAAAGACACATTTCAGCACCATTTGTGTTTGTTATTCCTTGTCGACACACCTAATGAACATTAACAGCAGTTTGGACACGCAGCAAAAGCACACGCGTAATCGTACTTATTTATTAGGCTGTGCAGCTGTTAGCGTGTCAGTCTATATTTAGCTGTTTCTCTCACTGATACCGTTGTATTTTTAGAACGGAGTGCAGTCCTGTTACTTCATTTGAAAACCACGTGTGCTGATCTGGATTCTCCTGTGTCTAACAGAACCATAACTAGACCTGCGTGTAGCGTTTCGTAGCCATCTGTAACAGAAGTGTATCGTTGAATAGTTACGGCGGTAGTGGGTCTTTAATAGCTGCACGACTTGGCAAGTCTGCCGTGATTTGGCAAAAAGCCGGTATCTCCATGTGTGAGAAAAGCGATAATTTGATTGTTACGTATAATAAAATCTCGCTTTTCTGGAAAAAAAAGCTTTTAGTGAATTTTTGTTTGTTTGTTTGTTGCTTTTTTTTTTTTAAATCTTGTTATTCAATGAAACTCACGCTTTTCTAAAAAAATGGACGAATACTTGGCATTTAATGAAATTCGACGAATACTTGGCATTTAATGAAATTCGCGCTTTTCTTAATAATGGACACACAAAATTTAACCCATTCAGCCCCGACACACTACAGCAGGAGATGGATCGACAATAATAATTCAAGGGTATTTTTCATGGTCGATCCATCTCCTGCAACTGGTACATAGTCGTTAGGTGACACAACCAAAATTCGGGAAATGCGGCCTTGGGATGAAAAGGGTTACAAAAAATCGCGCGTTTCTCAAAAAGTGGACGTACATGCTTTTGTCAGTTACGACAGGAGCGTCAACGGTTCCGTGGATGGGTTGGAAGGGGAGGGGTCTGTCGAGGACATAATGCACATCTCGTCCTAAGCGCGAGACAGATCCTCGTGGATCCATTGGCTAGAGGCGCAGATCCTCATGAGATCCTGCGTTCCTGCTGGGTCCCTTGAGGATCTGTGCCTCGTGTATATTTAAGGCTTGGTTGGGAACATTGTACGCGTTGCCATTTCCTGGTCACAATCCCGGCCACGTCCTGCGCGTTGGAAACAGGAACATCCACCTGACCTTCTAAGCAAGTGGGGATAGATGCATCTATCTTGTTTGTTGTTTTGTTTGTTTGTTTGATCGTTCGTTCGTTCTTTCTTTCCTATCCTTTTCTGTTCTTTCCTATCCTATCTCCCACGCGAACTGAGATACGTGGATTTGAGAGATGCGTTCATGTGAGCCTTAAAGACCCAACTCTTTTCTGTCTGCTACAACTGATCTGTCACTGACTTGCCAATATTATGTTGAAGTCCGTTCTATTAGTGTGTTTGTGTGTGTGCGCGCGTGAGTGAGTGCGTGTATGAGTCTGTAAGCGCAGCACCTCCTTGAATGAATGATGTGCATTTTGAATGGTAATTGTGTATAGATTGTTTATAGAGTTTGTTGTATTTTTGTTTTCATTTTTTTAATACGTTTTGTAAATTGCGTTTTTGTGATTATTTATTTTTGTACAATTAGCTTTTGTTAAGCGCCTAGAGCTGTAATTTCTGAGGTTAGGCGCTATACAAATACTCATTATCATTATTATCCTTTCCTTGTGCTTTCTTTTCTTTCCTTTCCTCCTTTCCTTTCTTTCCTTTCTTTCCTTTTCTTTCGTTCCTTTCTTTTCGTTTGTTTTTTGTTCGATCGTTCATTCATTCATCCATTCATCCATTCATTCATCCATTCATTCATTCATTCATGCATTCATTCATTCATTCATCCATCCATCCATTCATTCATTCATTCCATGATTTTTTTTTACCACGAGTCGTCGGTATGTGGACTGAGAATCCGCTGCACTGGGAATTGTACGCACGTCGCGAAGTGAACATGCAAACGAATCGATACATTAACAGTGAACTTCGGCTCTAACAAACGCCACGGCATCCCAGCTTATTTGCCCCCCCAGCGGCAATAAGTCTTCGGCCCCACGACGGCCGCTGTGGGCCCGCTGCTGCCGTCGTGGGGCCGAGGACCTTTGCTTACTGGCTGGCTATATCCGCAGTTTGTTGTAAGCAAAGTGAGTTGCCTAGAAAGAGTGCTGTTGGGACATCTCAAAAAGTGCTGTTATATCCGACTTTTGCTATATCCGACCTCGCTATAAGCGAAGCAGACTGAGGTGGCTGTTATTTATCGGACGTAAAACGCCGTGCAAGCAAGGGAGACTATCTCACGGTGGTTGTCTCCCACGCTGAATCCCTACCGCGGATTGGCGTAGGAAGTGATGGACATCCTCAAAATATCGAACGCTGTTATCAGCAGTATAAACTCATTCGAGACGTGACGCATCCGGATACGGCGGCATGAAGCCGCGTATCCGGATGTGACACGTCCCGATTGTGTTAACTGTTTTTTTTTTTTCCGTACAGTTGTTACTGTACTTCCGGTAAACGGTTCTCCGCCGAGCGCGTGTGTGTCTCCTGCGCACAAGACAGGAAGAGACTAGCTGCGGGACTGGTGACTGTACGGCCATCTCATGTCAACAGCACTTTCACCTTTCCTGTTGACAAAGGTCAAAGAAGCATGGGTTGGACAGGGCAAGTGACAATGCTTCTGGAACAGACCTTCCCTTTGGTACTGGTGTTGACAGGCAATCACGGGGCCCGAGTCAAGAGCAGACGGTTGTTTTAATGATGATGATTGTTAATGTTATTATTGTTAGTAGTAGTAGTAGTAGTAGTAGTAGTAGTAGTAGTAGTAGTAGTAGTAGTAGTAGTGTTATTATTATTATTCCCGATTAGTTAGCAGTAGTACTCGGGGAGTACACCCGCACAATGCACTTCTATTCAAATGAGATGCTTAGCAGCATCTCATTTAAATAGAAGTGTACTTGTACGGGCGTACTCCCCGAGTGGGTGTGTCTGGAGAATACTCTCGCAAACGGTGCGGGATTATTATTATTATTATTATTATTATTATTATTATTATTATTATTATTATTATTATTACATTTACTCGTATTATTGTTATGTGTGATTGTTCCTTGCACGACGTAAAAATGATTTAAACTCAATTTTTAACATAACATGACATAAAGTAAAATAACGTAATAAAACATAAGAAAACATACCAAAACATAACATGAACATCACACAACGCAACACAAGACAACCTGACAAGACAACACAACACAACATAATATGATGGCAATAGAGATTTATAAAGCGCCAATACTAATTTATTAAATCTGCTCTAAGCGTTCATTAAGACATCTCGCATACGTTATTCTACACACGCACGCACTAACAGAAAAGTGGAGAGAAGGAACATCTCCCCCCCCCCCCCCATTCTCTCTCTCTTTCACACACACACACACACACACACACACACACACACACACACACACACACACACACACACACACAGAGTGACACACACACACACCATTAAAAAAACATCTCCCCCTTCTCTCGCTCTCTCTCTCTCTCTCTCTCTCTCTCTCTCTCTCTCCTCTCTCTCTCTCTCTCTCTCTCACACACACACACACACACACACACCATCACACACACACACACAAACACGCATACACACACACACACACACACACACACACACACACACACACACGCACGCACGCGCACACACACACACACACACACACACACACACATTTGGCTTCAAACAATTATTGAAATGACTTTCTAGCAGTAGTGGACGTGTTTTAATTCCATGGAGATTGACTTAAGTGCAGTGCCCGTCGTAAACGAGGTCAAAACAAGTATTTTATTAAGCGCAGTGTACGTTCGAAACAAAGTAATCATCGTTGGCAATTCTGTAAATATGTTAACCCCTCCACTGCTGAGACTGACAAAGAGAACGACGACCCAACTGCAGGAGACGTAGATCCTCGTGTACCCCCCGCAGTTGCGGGGTTCATGCTGATATCTGCCTCTCGCTGACGCCACTTTGAATCTATGCTCATTGAACGGCTGGAATTCTCTGGCGTTGAATTAACAAACGATTTGAGAAGCACCGTCTGAGTCACACTGGCAGTAATGGGTTAATGGACATTCAGGGGTTATTGATCCCCAAACGAGGGCTAAGTTGCATGAGTGAGCTTAGTCCTGCGCAAGTCACTAAACAAGGTGCTCCGCTGTAGCGGAGCACCTTGTTTAGTGACTTGCGCAGGACCATGCTCACTCATGAAACTTATCCGAGGTTCTTGATCCAGTTTTGGTTTGCCCGTCTCCGTGTTTACTAGTCTCAGAGGACGTGTCTCCTGGCCAGCAGGCCCCATCCGCAGGAGACATAGATTCTCACTAGCCCCTGCAGCTCATGAGAATCTATGCCACGTGCAGGTGGCTTCATTTACGTAAGGCGACTGACCTGCTCCGGTTAATAAAGCATCTCCTTTAGAAATATTCTTAACCCATTCAGCCCTGACGCAAGCTACAGCAGGGGATGGGTCGACTATGATAATTCAAGGGTAGTGCCAGATTAGCTTGGCGCCTGTCGGCGCCAGCTAATCTGGAACTGCCCTTGAATTCTCATGGTCGATCCATTTCCTGCAACAGGTGCATAGTCGTTAGATGACGCCTGCAAAATTTGGGAAATACGTGCGCCGGGCTGAATGACTTAATATTTGCGACAAAAATGCTGGTGGTAGAATTTTTACCTCGGTTACGTGTGCCATAGTCGCATGGATTGTGAAAAGAAGGGTACCCAAGTCTTAGCTGTGACTTGACCTTAAAAAAACTATCTGCAATAAGGATATCCCATTTCTTGACAAAGGTTCTGACGCAACAGAAAGTTGATCGCTTAAACGTTTGGCATAAATAACCTCTGACGACCGTGTTATGTGATCATCGCTACTGAACGACGATACTGGCTTGTCCTGTAATGGTATCCCCAGCAAACAGTCCAAACAGGAGTGGCTGGCCGCTGATGAGAAGAGCATAGGGGCACTTTTGTCAGATTTTCAGAATTCACAGTAACATTTTCTCTAATTTTTAAAACTTAGAGGTCCGTATCATTGTTCATAGTTTACCAGTGGAACGTCCGGTCAATGCAAAATATCATGTAAGAAATTATTTTCTTACACATCTACTTCTTCGCTGCCTTTGAGCGGAAAAGCTGTATCACACACACGTGTGATACAGCCCTGGTGTGCGAACCGACACGTGTGCACAATATTGTTTTGTAGAAAATCTGGTCAGCAAAAAGGTACGGGCACACACAATATTGAACTAGACCTACTTTCAGCTCACGTGCAATGACGCCATTTCATAGTGACGACTGGCACTCTGGCGTCATGTTTTGCGCTGTTACGTCATCATATAGGAACATTTGTCTGACATCCAACATATCCCGCATGTCACATTACAAGGGTAAATGACGCCATGTTCTTTGCCAAAGACGCAATGGCGGCTGTGTTGTGGTTAGACGTGTGCCGATATGCCTAGAAAAAAAGGTGAGTAAAAAAAAAGATTTTTACGTATATCGGTTTAGGTGATACTGAGAATCTCACTCTTGTGGTCTTAAAACTTTATCCTACTCGCTTTCGCTCGTAGGATAGGGGTTTTGAAACCACTCGAGGGAGATTCTGAGTATCACCTAAACACCGATATAAGACTCTATATTTCTTACAAACCTCATACTTTGCTGCCTTTGCGGAGCGGAAAAGCTGTATCACACACGTGTGACAGCTTAAGCGTATCACACGTGCGTGACCCCCGGGCGCGTGAACGGCCCCGTGTGCACACAATTGTCGTATAAGGTCCGGTCAAAAAAAGGTGGGGGTACACGCCACACTGAAACTTGACCTATTTTAACCTCACGTGCAATGACGTCATTTTATGTGACGACTGGACTCTGGCGTCATATATTGCGCAATTACGTCATCATATTGGAACATTTGTCTGGCATCCAAAAGTATTGAAGCCACATTACAAAGTAAGTTACGTCAACATCTTTGCCAGGACACGATGGCGGCTTTGTTGTGACTAGGCGTGTGCCGAAAACCAGATCACATCGGATTAGCGCAAAGAAATATGTGAGTAAGGAATAGAAAATGAAAAGAAAAGGGGAGACTGCCAGTGCTAATATTTTAGGAAGGTTACAAAGTAAAGTAGATTATAGCACTGTCAGGGGAGAGAAATGTGCATGATCGACCAGTGATCATAGATCTACTGTGGCCAAAGCACAAAAAAAAAAAAAGATAGGAAAGAGAGGGGGCGCTAAAAAAGTGACTGAAAGCAATGCATATGGAAGCCCCCCCCGAAGGGGGGCGTATCACATATCCCACTGTTCCAGCCACTCAGTGCATGGAAATTTAAATCTAGGTCCCCCCGAGGGGGGTCCAGATATTTAGCCGGTGTGGACAGCTGTTTCGGTCTTGGCGACCTCCTCAGCACACCATCGGCGATACTGGAGGAGGCAGGAATTTCTGCCTACCTGCAAAGACAACCACATTTTACTGTGGTGTCTGCAAGGGCATACATTCCATGCCACCACCTAGAGCCAAATTTCCATGCACCCTAAAAGAGAACCTACCAAAAGGGGGGAAGGGGTTGCAGTCGATATTGTAGTAGTAAATGAAAAGAAAAGGGGAGACTGCCAGTGCTAATATTTTAGGAAGGTTACAAAGGTTATATGTGATACGCCCCCCTTCGGGGGGGCTTCCATATGCATTGCTTTCAGTCACTTTTTTAGCGCCCCCTCTCTTTCCTATCTTTTTTTTTTTTTTGTGCTTTGGCCACAGTAGATCTATGATCACTGGTCGATCATGCACATTTCTCTCCCCTGACAGTGCTATAATCTACTTTACTTTGTAACCTTCCTAAAATATTAGCACTGGCAGTCTCCCCTTTTCTTTTCATTTACTACTACAATATCGACTGCAACCCCTTCCCCCCTTTTGGTAGGTTCTCTTTTAGGGTGCATGGAAATTTGGCTCTAGGTGGTGGCATGGAATGTATGCCCTTGCAGACACCACAGTAAAATGTGGTTGTCTTTGCAGGTAGGCAGAAATTCCTGCCTCCTCCAGTATCGCCGATGGTGTGCTGAGGAGGTCGCCAAGACCGAAACAGCTGTCCACACCGGCTAAATATCTGGACCCCCCTCGGGGGGACCTAGATTTAAATTTCCATGCACTGAGTGGCTGGAACAGTGGGATATGTGATACGCCCCCCTTCGGGGGGGCTTCCATATGCATTGCTTTCAGTCACTTTTTTAGCGCCCCCTCTCTTTCCTATCTTTTTTTTTTTGTGCTTTGGCCACAGTAGATCTATGATCACTGGTCGATCATGCACATTTCTCTCCCCTGACAGTGCTATAATCTACTTTACTTTGTAACCTTCCTAAAATATTAGCACTGGCAGTCTCCCCTTTTCTTTTCATTTACTACTACAATATCGACTGCAACCCCTTCCCCCCTTTTGGTAGGTTCTCTTTTAGGGTGCATGGAAATTTGGCTCTAGGTGGTGGCATGGAATGTATGCCCTTGCAGACACCACAGTAAAATGTGGTTGTCTTTGCAGGTAGGCAGAAATTCCTGCCTCCTCCAGTATCGCCGATGGTGTGCTGAGGAGGTCGCCAAGACCGAAACAGCTGTCCACACCGGCTAAATATCTGGACCCCCCTCGGGGGGACCTAGATTTAAATTTCCATGCACTGAGTGGCTGGAACAGTGGGATATGTGATACGCCCCCCTTCGGGGGGGCTTCCATATGCATTGCTTTCAGTCACTTTTTTAGCGCCCCCTCTCTTTCCTATCTTTTTTTTTTTTGTGCTTTGGCCACAGTAGATCTATGATCACTGGTCGATCATGCACATTTCTCTCCCCTGACAGTGCTATAATCTACTTTACTTTGTAACCTTCCTAAAATATTAGCACTGGCAGTCTCCCCTTTTCTTTTCATTTACTACTACAATATCGACTGCAACCCCTTCCCCCCTTTTGGTAGGTTCTCTTTTAGGGTGCATGGAAATTTGGCTCTAGGTGGTGGCATGGAATGTATGCCCTTGCAGACACCACAGTAAAATGTGGTTGTCTTTGCAGGTAGGCAGAAATTCCTGCCTCCTCCAGTATCGCCGATGGTGTGCTGAGGAGGTCGCCAAGACCGAAACAGCTGTCCACACCGGCTAAATATCTGGACCCCCCTCGGGGGGACCTAGATTTAAATTTCCATGCACTGAGTGGCTGGAACAGTGGGATATGTGATACGCCCCCCTTCGGGGGGGCTTCCATATGCATTGCTTTCAGTCACTTTTTTAGCGCCCCCTCTCTTTCCTATCTTTTTTTTTTTTTGTGCTTTGGCCACAGTAGATCTATGATCACTGGTCGATCATGCACATTTCTCTCCCCTGAGTAAGGAATAGATTTTTACGTCGGTGTTTAGGTCTGGTGACACTGAGAATCTCACTCTCGTGGTCTTAAAAACCATATCCTACTCGCTTTCGCTCATAGGATAAGGTTTTAAAACCATTCGAGTGACCTAAACACCGATGTAAGACTCTATTATTTCCAAAAGTGTTCAAATCTGTTCATGAACAGCAGCCAACTCTCAATGACTAGAACATCTTGTTTTCCTTGAGACTGCCAGTGACCACAAAGCCAAGGTCACTACGTCCTACCAGAGGAGCAAAACATCCTTGTTCTACCTCAACCATCATACAGTTCGGGCCTTGACCAATGCGACTTTTGGTTCGTCCCTTAACAGAAAAAGAAACTAGCAGGATGGAGTTTTCCCGCACCCAGGACTTAGCAAAAACCGTAAATTCACAGGCCCGACCCTGACCTTTATCAGAATACCACATTGCCTTTTAATCTTGCCTGAAGTAAGTGTGTATAAGCAGTGGAGGATAGTGTCATTACAAAAATGGAAAATATCAAATAAACTGGGCTAGCGGTTTCGCTTTTACGGCACAACTGTCATTCTTTTCTGATCGTACCTCGTATGGAAGGGAAAAGTGTTTGGTTTTGGCGTCAGGCGGTTTTTAGGCCAGGTGGTATTGACAGAAAATACCCGGTTGTCAACAACCCCATCGCCAACACTGTGCCACTTCCTGGTTGAGATCAGCGTTGTGTATATGTGTAACTACATCCTGCCCCTAACCCCTTCCCTGCCAGTAGACGCGCGTCTTGTTTCTGAAATCTTTGTTCATTCAACGACCAAGGAACGTGGATACAAATTGGTCTTAGCAAGAGGCATAGATCCTCATGAGCCCCCGCAATTGCGGGGGCTCATGAGGATCTATGCCTCTTGCAGTTGGGTTGGTGTTCACCTTTTTCTCGGCAGACAAGGAGTTAAACTGAGGATGTGCTCTCCCCTGAATTCACGTGCGTACGCGATTGATGGACTATTGCCAAGGGACGTGTCCTCTCTAATTTCAAAGAACATTAGACTCCTACCCCCACCCCCCTCCTCCCCCCACCCCACCTCACCCCCTCCTCTCTCTCTCTCTCTCTCTCTCTCTCTCTCTCTCAAACACACACACACACACACACACACACACACACACACACACACACACACACACACACACACACACACACACACACACACACACACACACACACTTCACTATCTTTTCGACCACAGCCCTAAAACATTAGTCTTCTAGCCCCTCCCCCCTCCCTCGCTCCTTCCA
Source organism: Semisulcospira habei (assembly GCA_036245525.1). Taxonomy (NCBI): domain Eukaryota; kingdom Metazoa; phylum Mollusca; class Gastropoda; family Semisulcospiridae; genus Semisulcospira; species Semisulcospira habei. The sequence continues at coordinate 165,204,226 of BTPG01000004.1, forward strand.
TTCGGAACTCTGAAAACATTAGCTCTACCCACGGCTCTAGAAGGGTGTGACCCTGAGGTCCCGGTGGACCCATCATTCTCTCATGATTTGGTACAGTGGAACCTGTTTTGAGTAACCGCCTTCTTTGGGCAGTCAAAAACTGGTCTTAAAAGACAGGTGCATTGCCAAGAGAAGTCTTGAAGAGCGAAAGGTGTCACCTGGCATTAAAGACCATGATTTAAGGTTCTGAAGCCACCTAAATCATGGTCTTTAATGACAGGTGGTCTTTCGTAAGGGTGGTCGCTCAAAACAGGTTCTGCTGTATTCTTTGGCAGTCCACGCACAACGTTCACTGAAGCGTCCTCACTCAGCTCCGATACACCACAACCGGAGGTTGGAGAACCGTGATAGCTCAATGTGCCATTGAAAAAAAAAATATTGCAAGCACAACTTTCACTGAATTAATCCTTGCAGCCTTGGTATACTGCAACCGAAGTCTCTTCGACCATAAAAGTTCAAAGGTGGCGCCAGAATAACTTGACGCCTGTAGGCGCCAAGCTGTTCTGGCACCACCTTTGAACTTTCATGGTCTGTCTACCCCCTAAATCCAAATCGGTATGAAGCCTTTTGGAGGACAACTCCTTCAAAAACATAATCTGTTGTGAGCGATCACAATTATGATTGTGACCGCTACATGGCTAAAGACAGTATGTCCATCTTTTATATAGAAAAGCGAGAGTATCATTGTTATATAATGAAAATCTCGCTTTTCGAATTTTTTTTTTTTAATGGCTCGGTGTGGAAAAACTTTGAAAAAAAAAATTCTATCACAATTTGGGGCATTTTCACACATTTGTTGACCTCTTTTGATCCTTGACCTTTCGAAGGGGTCATCAGATTAATATGCATAGAAAGTTTGGGTTTGAAGCTAAAATTAGTATTTCAGAATAAAAACAACCAACTATTTGTTTGAAAATATGGCTATTTTGGACCAATTTCTGGACCTCTTATGGTCCTTGACCTTTCGAAGGGTTCAACCAAACTAGCATGAACAGAAAGTTCTTACCATCTCTGTACCAAGTTTATGTTTGAATATTTTGGACCTATTTCTGAACCTTCTGTGACCCTTGACCATTCCTAGGGGTAATCCAAATTAGTACATGTATGCACAGGAAGGTGTTACCATAATAATAATAATAATAAAAGTAATTTGTATAACGCCTAATCACCATGGTGCTCTAGGCGCTTTACAATCACAGTAATGAAACACAAAGCAAAATACAAAAACAAACACATATAACAACAACAAAACAACAAACATACATTGATTTGCAAGGAGCAAAAAATGCGCGCGCGCACGCACACACACACAAACACACACACACACACACACACACACACACACACACACACACACACACACACACACACACACATGATGAGCCAGCAGACAAAATGGTCTTTTAGTATATGCAACAGAAAAAAAGGTGTGTTTTAAGCTTGGATTTAACAATGGAGAGAGATGATGAGTGACGCACGTCAGCTGGGAGAGCGTTCCATGTAATGGGACCAAAATACGAAAATGCACGATGACCTTGAGTGACCTTATTACGTCTAGGGATACGATTACACGAGTGTCTGAAGCAGAGCGTAGTGAGCGGGACGGTGTATACAGCTGGACAAGATGAGATAAGTAAGGAGGGGCAGAACCAGAGATGATGTTGAAACAAATAACACAGACTTTATACTGAATTCTGTATGAAACTGGCAGCCAGTGCAAATCAGCTAGTAGAGGCATAATGTGTTCACTTTTCGGTACACGAAAAAATCAGACGTGCAGCACAGTTCATGACTCTCTGGATTTGGTCGAGAAGATTTTGCGGAACACCGGACAAAAGAGAATTGCAATAGTCTATTCGGGACAGCACAAGGGAGGTAACAAGTGTTTTAGTAACTTCAACAGTCAGCAGATGTCGAACAGTCCTGATCCTTCTGAGTTCAATGAAAGCAAGCTGGCAAACTTTCTTCACTTGTTCCTTCATTGTCAGCCTGTTGTAAAAAATAACCCCCAAGTTACGGGCCGAGCTAGAAAAAGAGATGGTGCTCTCGCCCACCATCATTGACTCAGGAAGATCAGCATGTTTAGGCTTGAACGTGAAAAAATATATTAAAAAAATCAAATTTTGTCAAAATAGGCTAATTTTAACCTATCCCGCCACCCCCGCCCATACCATCCCCCCCACCCCCACCCCATGTGACCTTAGCCTTTGAGAAGGATCATTGAATATGGAATGTTTAGAAAGGTCTTGCCAAAAGTATTCTTGGGCCAAGTTTAAAGACTGTTGCTTGTCTCCGAGACTATCCTCCAAGGCACTCTCGAAGGAAGTCGTCGGCGAGGTCGTCAGAGAAAGAGTTGGGTCGCAAACATAAAAGAATGGACCGAACTCGAGATGCCAGACTTGCTTGCCACCGCCCAAAATAGAACTCAGTGGAGAGCACTGTCTGTTGCTGCTGCCTTTCAGTCCCCCCAACGCCCAGTTCGGGCAAGGGACTGATGATGATGATGATGATGCTTGTCTCCGAGACAAAATGCCAACGTTTAAGTTCATCACAAACGACGGACGGACGAAATAGACTCACTTCAGCTTCGCACGTGAGCAAAAAAAAAAAAAAAAAAAAATTCACATTTTAGCTTTTGTCATGTAACGTCAGACGTGCGCGGGCCCACCGAAGCGGATATTAACCCGATGACCTTTTGCTTTGATGGTTTAATCCAGGTGAAGCGCATAACGGCGGGGAGTAAAAACAGAAAAATCAGGAAATTGTGACAGCCAAATGCGCAAAAGGCCATCAGACCGTCGTTGGCCGCCTTGGGCCCTCGCACGGCCATGCGCGGGCCAAGGGCGGCCGACGTCGGCCCGATGGCCTTAGCGCACTGGGACATGACCTTTCAGAATATCTGCGCTAGAAGTAGGACGCGCGTTACATTGCCATTTTATTCTGGCTGCAGGGGATAATTTGAAAATGATCTGGCCCGGCCATGGGTGGATTATTGGGTGGACGACTATAAGTTAACATTTTAACCCCTTGACTGCTACATGATATCGCTGGGTAAAAAAGGCCTGGGGTTAAAGGGTCAGGTCCCGAAAGTGTACCTTCGGTTTAGCCGCAGAGCAGGCGGCGTTATGCTTTCGTGCTGACGGCTAGGATTCAGATGACTCATCACATACTGTACCAGATGCCAGTCCACCCTAAAAATAGACATGTGACTCGCGAGCGTGGTGTGTGTGTGTGTGTGTGTGTGTGTGTGTGTGTGTGTGTGTGTGTGTGTGTGTGTGTGTGTGTGTGTGTGTGAACTAATAGTGGTTTAAACAATCGTAGAACAGTTGCCTTTATTTTCTAGAACTTACTGCTGTCGTAGCCGTTGTTTTTTGAATGAGTGATTTCTTGTTCATTAACCCTGCCTTGGTCACTGGAAATTATTTTATAAACTGACCGTTGCTTGTCAAAACCTTGTCTGGATTGCATCATCATCATCATCATCATCTCTCTCTGTCTCTCTCTGTCTCTCTGTCTCTCTGTCTCTCTGTCTCTCTCTCTCTCTCTCTCTCTCTCTCTCTCTCTCTCTCTCTCTCTCTCTCTCTCTCTCTCTCTCTCTCTCTCTCTCTCTCTCTCTGGGACGGTTGCAGCGAAGTTCATATGAAAAAAGTAAATTCTCTGTATCGTCGAGGTGTTAAACTCATACTTCCTGGACCCGCCCCCACAGACAAAAAGAAATCAAATCTCTTCAATTGCTGGCTTTAAGACAAACAATTCGAATTTAATCGGTGTGTATTAATGTACAAGATTCTATACGAGATAGCCCCACTCCATTTGCGAACTCTGTTTTCAGATAATCATAGACAAAACACGAGAAACAGGTCGCTCCACCTACCAAGAACAAGACTAGATATATATAAAACTAACCTGGCCTTTTCAGGTGCAAAAGCATGGAATAATTTACTCCAGCATCTTGTCTATTTCTAAATTTAGTATTTTTAAGGATCGCCTTTATCGCTTTTTACTTCTAAACTAATACCACGATTCATTTCTCCTCTATTGATGCTGTACTCTCAGAGACATATTCTAATTACAAGATGACCTTCAGCTTATGTCCCTGTTATTATGTTTGTTTGGTTTTTTTTTCGCCTTTTATGCTTTTCGTGCACTTGACTGTTCTTGACACTATGTTTGTTTATTTGTTTGTTTGTTTTTAAATATTTTACTGTGTTGCTCGATCTATATTTATGTGTGTAGATTAGCAGGACAGTTTGTAAGAGAGGCATACTAAAATAATAATAATAATAATAATTACGGTATTTATAATGCGTTTATCTTATAATAATTCTAAGCGCGCACACACAACTCGCGCACGCATGTGCACGCTTTTGACAATGACTCACGTAATACAAATACACTACGACAGTCAGCTTGGGATGGGGAGTGTGGTGGCGTTATAGTGCTAGAACTGTTGAATTAGTTATTTGGGTTTAACGCCGAGCAGGCGACAAAGGCCATCTCACGGCGGGATGGGTAAAAATCTGGTCAGCCAGACTAAAAGCAAGGTCTTAAGACAAGATGTAAATATATGTCAGGGCTAAAATGTCGCACATGTCTTTAAAAGAAACGTCTACAGACTCTCAAAAAGGGCAAATAAAAAAATTCACATAGTCTATGAATGCTCAGATCTTGTTAAAAATATTGCATTCTCTCAAGAAATTGAAGATTTTGTCTGGGGGAACATCTCGGAACAAAACCTTCAAGGAGTCTGCTGTGAAGTGTTTATACCTGTGTCAATTAGATCAGCACAATACAGCAAAAAGTGTCGAACAGAAAACTGCTCATCACAGGCAAAACACCATGGACGCTCATCCTGTTTAAGTAAGTAAGAGTGCGTAACATACGTGTGTCCGATGTGGAGCCGAGTAAGGACACTCTCCTCACGGCGGCTGCCGCAGCGGAAAGGTCGACTGTCGGACACCGTAGGAAGAGCTTCATGCAGCTTGTTCCCTTCCTCTTTGTCCCACTCGGACTGCCACTCGCGGGCTATGTACGCACTAATCACAGGTTTAAAATCACTATAAACAGTCTGTGTGTCAGGGACAGGGTCACTGCGGGCACCGTTGGCAGCAGAATCTGCGATTCTGTTGCCTTCGATGCCCACATGGCCCGGGACCCAAATACAAATGATGTCATAATACTCCTTCATCAAGTCTGCGTAGAGCTCTCTAATCTGCACCAGCAGTGGGTGGTCTGTCCCCGCGCCCTGAAGGGCCTGCAGGGCAGAAAGAGAGTCAGACAGAATCAGGAAGTTCCTTTCCCGAGACCGATAGGCATGCTTGAGTGCCAGCAGAATTGCCGGTAGTTCTGCACTAAATACAGAGGAATGGTCAGGGAGGCGGAGCTTAAATGGGCGTCTAGGATGGCGAGAGGACACTGCAGCCGCAGCCACTCTCCCATCCTCAGACTTGGACCCATCCGCATAAAGACGACAATAGCCAGGAAAAATTAAAAGGAGTTCATTGAGGCTCTGTTGGTATATGGCTGGTGGAGTACAATCCTTCTTGTGGGCGGTCAAGTCCAGCAAGATGTCAGGAACTGGTAGTAGCCAGGGTGGAGTGACGTGTTGCAGAGATTCCAAAACTTTGTCCAGGTCTACTCCATCCGCCTGCAGATGAGGTCGGACACGGAAGGAAAGTGGACGGACAGCTCCCGGATGGGCATCGTAAATCTCTGCAAACGACGGGTTAAAAACACAATCATAGGCAGGATTGTCTGGATGAGCTTCAGAACGTAGCTGAGCATGAGGCGGATGCGACGGAGCCTGAGAGAAGGCTCACCTGCCTCGGCATACAGACTAGGAACTGGAGATGTCCTGAAGGCCCCCAGACATATGCGCAGACCTTGATGATGAATTGTGTTCAGACACTGTAGAACAGACTTGGAAGCCGAGCCATATACCACAGAGCCGTAATCCAGTTTGGACCGAACAAGGGCCCAGTACAGTCGAAGTAAGACAATGCGGTCTGCACCCCAGTCAGTACGACCAACGACACGAAGAATGTCGAGGGCCTTCCGACAAGAGGTTCTAAGGTAGTTAACATGGTTGCAGAAGGTCAATCTTTTGCCAAAGATGACCCCAAAAAACTTTGCCTCTTTGGCCACCTTAATTGGCACTCCAGCAATGCTCAGGCTAGGTTCTGGAAAAAAAATTCGTCTGGTTAGCACACAGACTGTCTTGGAGGGCGAGAACCTGAATCCGTTGAGAGACATCCACCCCTGGATGCGATCAACGGACAGCTGCAAGCGCCTCTCAAGGGACGCAAGTCCTCGACCTCGTGCACACAAAGCAAAGTCGTCCACAAACAAAGAGCATTCAGAAACATCCTTGACGGCCTTTACAATGCTATTTATTTTAATGCTAAATAAAACAGGAGATAGAATGCTGCCCTGCGGGACACCCATCTCCTGTTCAAAGGAGTCGGAGAGGGTGGAGCCCACACGGACATAGAACGACCTGTTAGACAAAAAATTGTGAATAAAAACGGGCAGGTGCTCTTTAAAACCCATGTCCGACAAATCATACATGAGTTATACCATGCTTCCAGGTAGTGTCACATGCCTTTTCAAGATCAAAGAAAATTGCATAGACATGCTGCTTGTTGACAAAAGCATCTCGGATAAAAGACTCAAAGCGGACTAGATGGTCAGTTGTACTACGGAAGCGCCGGAAACCGCACTGGAGGTCTGTGATGAGACCCTGTGACTCAAGATGCCACACCAGTCGGGCGTTGACCAAGCGTTCCATAGTTTTTCATAAACATGATGTCAAAGCTATTGGCCGGTAGTTGCCCGGGTCGGAAGGATCCTTACCCGGCTTGGGGATTGGCACAACTACTGCCTGGCGCCAAGATGGCGGAAAATGATCGGTTATCCAGATATGGTTAAAGACCTTGAGAAGTACAAGGAGTGAATCCTCAGGAAGATGTGTTATGAGCTGATAATGGATGGTATCTAATCCAGCAGCAGAGTCAGTACATTTCGGCATGGCTTGCTGCAATTCTGAAAACGTAAAAGGGGCATTCATAGTTTTCCGAGTTATCCGATATAAAATCACAAGTACAAGACTCTCGCTTCTCCTTCTCTCTCTGGAAGAAAGGTGAATAATGCGCTGTTGAAGAATTATGGGCAATGGTGGAGGCAAGCAAATTGGCCACAGCCTTTTTATCCGTGACCAAACTGGCACCATCTCTAAGATGGCCGACAGAAGCCGAGCCACCCCTGCCCGTAATTCTTCGAACAGCCTTCCAGACTTTTTAGGATGGAGTCCTAGAAGATAAAGATGAGACGAAGCGTCTCCAGGAAGCACGGCGTTCACGTTTAAAAATGTAACGGGCCCGCTGTCTTTTAAATGTTAAAATATTCGCTTGCGACGGATTACGAAAAACACGTCGCTGAGCAGATTTGCGCATTTTTTGGGCCTTGCGGCACTCTTCATTGAACCATGGTACTCTCGGCTTCCGAGGGAGTGATGTGGAAGTTCTAGGGATGGTTTCACCCCTACGTCCAACAAAACAGAAGTACAACAAGAAACAGGTTCCTCAGCTGACATGACCACCTCCTTGTAAGACGAGACTGACAGAGGGAGGCGAACAGAGGCCAGTTAGCTTTCTTGAGATTCCAGCGCCCCGCTGGCGAATCCTCCTCACAGCTGATCGATGACAGGACTACTGGGAAGTGGTCAATACCACACAGGTCGTCGTGAACCTTCCAGTCAAAGTCCAGCATGAGAGAAGGATCACACACAGTGAGGTCTAGAACAGAACTAGATCCTGAACCTGAGTTAAAGTATGTAGGTGAGCCATTATTAAAGACACATAGGTTAAGTTGAGAAAAAACATCTTCTAACATCTGACCTCTGCCATCATAGTGGTCACTACCCCAAAGGTGAGCGTGACCGTTAAAATCCCCCATGAGAATAAAGGGAGGAGGCAGTTGATCTACTAAGTTAAAAATATCATTACAACAGACCCGCAGGGATGGTGGCAGGTAAATACTGCATATGGTTATGGTCTTCTTCAAGGTAACCCGAGCTGCGACAGCCTGAAGACAGGTGTCGATGCTAACGGGGCTACATAAAATTTGGCTACTAATGACATGATTGAAAACAGGTCTGTGTACCTAATCAATCATTTATCCTTGAGAAATAAAGTTTCATTTCATAAAGTTTCATTTCTCTCTCCCCCCCCCCCCCCTTTCCCGCCTACAGTAATTAGTCCTTATCATTCGGAATACACCAGTGTGTGAAATAAGTTTTACTAAAATAGTTCAAGGGTAGTGAAAGAATAGTTTGGCGCCTCTAGGTCTCGATCCTTATCTGTAAGTACTATAATGTAGCTTGCATATGGCAGTGTACAAATTTGACGCTTTTAGCCTCAGTATGATATGGGTTAATAAATCTCCACCAATACACTCGTTCTAGACAGCCAAACATCGACGTGGCATATTGTTATCCCGCCGCCGGTGCATAATTAATCCGCATAATGAATCCCCATGACTAACTTCCTTCAGCTTGAGGATGCAAACTGGACCCAGCAAGAGCCATAGATTCTCATGAGTCCATGCAGGATGCAGAGAGCTTGAGAGTCTAGGCCTCTCGCAGGTTGGAACTGTCAGGCTAAGCGACCATGTGCTGCGTTGTCTCTGTTCTCTGGAGAATTCGCCTCCGCGCCAGCGTAGTCCATGAATCCCAATGCGCAAAAGGCCTTCGGGCCGACATCGGCCGCTGTTGGCCCGCGCACTGCCGATGGCCTTTTCGCCCGTTGGGAATCTTACCGCTTCCAGCACTGAAGAACCGCCGGGCCGTTTGGAGGTGGATAGTAGTACCTGAAGCGTCTTCGCTCCTGAAGAGTAGTGCTTGCTTAGTTTGGCGCCTGAAGAGGCGCCACACTGTTTGAGCACTACCCTCTTGCTGTTATGCTCTATCCGTACACTGTGCATCTTGTAGTCAGTGCCG
>BTPG01000004.1:165218259-165350823 GCA_036245525.1 Semisulcospira habei
AGGGGGTGGGGGGGGGGGGGGGAGTTGGGGAGGAGGGGGGTGGGGTGGGCTTCAGTAGCAAAGGTCCGGCTTCGGGCCGTCGTCGGCCGCAGTCGGCCCGAAGACCTTTGCTCACTGGGTGATGGGAAGGGGAGAGCTATTGAAGTCTTTTGATGCGTTTAATGTTTGCTCGTCTGTGATTCGGGACCTTATGGCGCTCCAGTACGTGCCGAAATGAAATGCAACATTTCAACGAAACGAACTCGTTTCTTTCCATAACTTCTTCTTCATTTGAACCTTTTCTTTGACATGCGAAACGGCCCATTTCCATCGAAATGCGGTGACAGAACCTGTCTCTGTACCAGGAGTATTTCGCAGCAACATTTCCACCAGCAGCCCAATCAGCGTCATCCCGAGTCTGTCACGTGTTATCTGACGTCATTTACACGCCAGTCGTGACAAGATGGCATTGGAATCTTCATCCGTGGTTATGGTGGCCTGGAACACAGCCTATTTTATTGAGATGTTCCTCGAATTCCCGTGTATTTGGGACGTATTGGTAATCGGACATATTTCGACTGTCGTCTCATAGTGAGGGCTGTAAGACCCACTATTTGATGAAATGGGGACAGAGCTGACAAAAGTACCATAATTTTTCAAGATGATCTACATGCTTTATGCTTTCAGATTTTGATGTTTCAAGGTAGCACAGCAATAGGTTCCGAGAACCAGACTTTTCAATTCGCAAAGCGTGGCGAACGCGAACAAATTATTGGTTGTGGTTGTGTCTTAGACAACCGACATTAATTAAATGATAAAAGACTCTTCAAATTGATTAATTATTTTCAATGAGTCATCCAAGAAGCCACTGGACTAAAAAAAACCCATAGAATTATACTTTTGTATGGTCCCATAATTGTTTATTTGTTATAAAAAGGTGTTTATTTTTAGCTTGTTCCAAAGTTGACCTACAGTGGATGAAAGATGGATTGGCAAGCCTGTTTGATTTGCCAATAAACAACTAAGTGAAGAAAAAAGGTTTCTCTTTGCCCGACGATTTCAGTCTTGTGCCAGCTGTATCCCTAAAAGAATCTGCAGCTGAAGTTCCAAAGAAGAACCTCAGTCAGACTGTCGTGACAGATAATATTATGGAGGAGAAGGAGAAACTATGGCTAAAAACTGCTCTGGATCTGATTGAGAAAGACAAGCTGGACAAGGGGGACTGCGTGTCTTGGTCAGCTTAGCATGCATCTCAGTAAGATGAGACGTCTTTCGAGGAGAAAGGACGTCCTCTGTCCCAACTGTTGCCTTTCTTATATGAAAAGGCAGCTACAGCTGCAATGGTCAAACACGGCATGGACATTGTGCGTCATTCAACAGAATTTCTCAACAATGGACGAATCCTGGTGATTGCAATGGATGCTCCACTGTTTGCTCTTGCCAAGTACGTCCAAAGGAAATGGCCTGAGACACATAGTGAGGACAAGATTGTAGTCATGTTTGGGGGCTTGCTTATTGAAATGGCTCTGTGGAAGACTGTCGGTGATTACCTAGATTGCTCTGGGTGCACCAATGCACTAACACAAGCAGGGATTGCTTCAGAGTCGTTTCTGAGCTGTTCTCACTTAACCAGAGCACGCCATGTCTATAAAGTTAACGCTGTCGTTTTGAGAAAACCCCCAAAAGAAGTATTTCTCACCTTGCAGCCGGAAGCAAAAGAAGAGCCAGAAGACGCTTGGCTACAAGAAATGGTTGGAAAGAGCCCCATATTTCAGTATTGGGACACCATACTCAGACTTGAACTCCTTGTTCGTCTGTTTGTCAGAGCACATCGAGAGGCTGACTTTGGGTTTAAGTGGATTCTCTGAAAGCTCTGGCCAGTGGTTCTTTGCCCTGGACCATCCCAATTATCCCTGCTGGGTTCCTGTTCACATCCGAGACATGGAAAATCTGCCACCTTCTATCTTGGAAGAATTTGTTGAGCATGATCACTGGGTTGTCTCAAAAACGGCAAACAAGTTCTCAAGTATGCCATTAGATCAGGTTCAAGAACAAAAGAATGCCTTGGTGACATGTTCTGGTGGATCCGTAGGGCTTTACTTAAACCCATCTGCTCTCCGAAAATGGGTACTGGCAGGTCCATACAAGCACGCATGCTGACTGAGTTTGAAGACTGTTCACGACTAAACTGTGCAAAACACTCTCATCACGAAGAAGGTTTGTCAACTCAAGAGTGTTTCAAACAACAAACTCTTAGCCTTACAAGTGTATTCAAAGAAATGGGCAATCCTTTCTTGACAGACAGTGGAGAATTAATGACATTAGATTCTCATGATGTCCTCAAAGATTCTGTCATACATACAGTCCGCGCCATTGAAGATCTTGGCGAACAACAGTACAACGACTGCTGCAACTCAGTTCTGAATGATTTTGAAAGATCCATTCATGATCCCATCAAAAAGAACTCTTTGCGTCTGTTCAAATGTCCAACTTATAAAGACAAAAGCAAACAAGCAGACAAGATTGCAAATTTGAACACTGATGTCAGCCTATTCTCCAGACTATACATCGTGGCGCAACACAGAGAGTCTGATATGGCTTCTTTTTTAGCCATGAAAACCACCCATTCCCTCCTTCTTTGTCTGACCGAGGAAAAATTCGTCTCGGAAAGAAATATGATCTACTTACATGTTTAACAAAGACAGTGGAGGCATCTGCTCCACACTTACTGGACGATGTTGAACCACATGACACAACTGAACTGGCAGAAGCCTTAGAGCAACTCGATGAGGATGCGCAACATCCAGAAATTAAAGTCCTAGACGCTCCTCCTGAGCTACTCTCATCTTTGGAGAAAACCCGATACTTTTGAAGTGAAGGTGCTTGGCGGCGCAGCTGTGGTGCATCTCCTACCAGTTAGTGGTGTGAAGACATTTGACGACTACGCTGCCGACGTGTTCTTGCCTCATGTGCGGTATCAGCTCGAGACTGCAGAGAGGATTGACATTGTTTGGGACAGGTGTCTCAAAAACAGCATCAAAGGTTCTGCCAGAGAAAAGAGAGGAAAAGGCATGAGAAGGAAGGTGTCCGGCCATAACAAAATCCCAGGGCAGTGGCATGACTTCCTGCGTGATGCAAAAAAACAAGGAAGAATTCTTTGAATTTCTGTCCAAGAAGATTGAAAGCAGTGATTTTTCTCCTGGCAAAACAGTGGTGGTGACAAAAAGGAGAAAATGTTATCATCAGAAGTGACCACGTCATCCCTGCCTGCAACCATGAAGAGGCCGATACCAGACTACTCTTCCATGTGCAAGGTGCATTACAGCAGGGTTCAAAGACTTGCTTTGTTCGCACTGTGGACACCGATGTTACTGTCATATTGATTGGCAAGTTTTACCACCTGCAAGACATGCTCGACACTGAACATTTGGGTTGGGATTGGCACAGAAAGGAGCTTTTCCTACATTCATGTCAACGCTCTAGCCCTAAACCTTGGCAAAAAAATGTCAACTGCCTTGCCAGTTTTCTACAGCTTTACAGGCTGCGATACAGTATCAGCCTTTCTTGGAATGGGAAAAAGGTCTGCCTGGGAGACTTGGAAATCTTTCCCTGATGTGACCAAGGCCTTCAATGACATCGCCAGTCATCCTTTCAAAGAGGTGGACATCAATGATGAGAGCGTCAAACTTCTGGAGCGCTTCACCGTCCTCATGTACCATAAGACAAGCGGATTTGAGACTGTGAATGAGGCTCGTAGGGAGATGTTTTGCCAACAAAGCAAAACCATGGACACTATTCCTCCCAAACAAGGTGCTCTCCTGCAACACACAAAGCGTTGTGTCCATCAAGCTGGAATCTTAACAACAAGCGATCAATCTCAGCAGCAAATACCAACTCCAAAAAGATGGGGCTGAAAAATGGACGCCACCACTTGTTGTTGGATTCCACTGTGGACAACTTTACCAATTGCTTCAGAAGCATGTAGTGAATTTGTCAAGTGTAGTTGCAAAGCTGCTGTTGGCTGTACCGGAAAATGTTCTTGCCAAAAAGCCACGTGGAGATGTACAGACCTTTGCAAGTGTAACTGCATGAAGGATTAGATGTTAATTTCATATGAACATTTGACTTGACAAACTCAAACGTTTTGCGGCAAAACTGCTGCTCCCTGAACATTAAGCCTTTAATCCTTTCTACCATACTTGTTTGAAAGTGATAGCGTCTGCTATGTCTACTGTGAGTTCTGTGTAATTATTTTGTCAAAATTAGACAATTTATCAATAAAAATCAACCATTAGCAAGCCGAACAAACATTTTTTTAAAACATTTTTAACATTTGTCGCGTCATCATTGTTTGATACTTGTCACGTGATAACATCAGCTGTGCCTGATTTTGTGGAACATATCAAAAATTGTTGCTACAGGACCTAACAAACATCTCCTAAAAGTTTGGTGCTTTTGTCAACTCTGTCCCCATCAATTTGCTTACTATCAGAAGACTTTCCATATAATTATGGCAGAGGTGGGCGAGCTTACATTGAAACGTTTTCAGCGTGTTTCTGCGTGCGGAGGAGGCGGTTCGATGCCATTAAAATCTAGAGAAGAAAGTTTATTTCTCTTGTTTCACATTCTACGCGTGTGTAGACTATTTACGGCGTCAAGCGGTAAGGTTTAAAAACAGACAACAGCACACACAAGCACGTTTTGTAAAATTTGAAATGTATAACCTGTCAGAGACACACGATACGAATGCGTGTACAAAACTTTTATTTAAAAGATATTTGCTGCTTTGTGATTTTAGACCTGACGAGTGAAAGCCGTAATGACCAAACTCATACAGAGTAATACTGACAATTTATATGGCCTGTCGTAAACATTCAATAACTGTTGTACCATCTCTGACGACCAATCAACCATGCATCCGATGATGTCACCGGACGTATCCCATGACGCTCAGCCAATCAGCAGTCACTTCCGTATAAGATACAGGTTACACGATTTATTGCTGACAGATATCGCTGCGGTACTGAGGCATGCAGAATCGAATAAGGCCAGCAACAGACAAAGATCTATGCCTTCTTGAATTACTTGTTTGCTCGCTGTAGTCCGTATGGAACACACGTGACAAGATTTACTGTTGATCCCCAGAGAGGAAACGCAATCGCTTTGTTTCACAACACTGTTCTTTTTTTATTATTATTATTATTACGCTCAGAGTCTTCAACATAAACCGTGAAACACCCTCGGTTTCAGGAACAGATAGAGACGACCTTGGGTATCACTGAAGAGGTATATGATCCTAGGGAGCCCTATGACTTCGTGAACGCATGTAGATCTGTGTCTGCTGGGAGTGGACAGACCTTGATAAGGTACTCTGCCCTGTGACGGCAAGAGACATTAACTAATTCGAGACGTGCCGCCTCCGGATACGCGGCATAAGCCACGTATCCGGAGGCGGCACGTCTCGAATTAAGTGCATTTGTGTGAAAAGCGAGATTTTCATTGTAATACAATGAAAATCTCACTTTCCACAATTTGGACTTGCTCAGCTGTTCTTTGTGTTCACAAGGCAAGCCGTGCAACCCTGAACAAGACACAACAGTTATCGCCCGCAAATGTGGCCGACTGAGCGGATGTGCACTGTATTGTTGTGGGTGGAACTGAACGCCACATGTTTGTCTTGGCACAAATAAAGCTACCATGGTCTATCAGACAGCTGCTGTCGGGTACCGGTGCCGATTGGGTCAACGACAAGCTCGGGTCGAGACACTCGTGTGGGTGATGTCGCCATTGACAGTACAGTCCATCCTGTTTTCAGCAACCACCATTTAACTCACTGTGCCCGAGGTACGGAATACCCACATTTTGGAGTTATCCTCTGAGGACTACCTTACAATTCAGGAGACAGATCGACCATGATAGTTCAAGGGTGGTGGCAGAATAGCGGCTTGGCGCCTATAGGCGCCAAGCTATTCTGCCACCACCCTTGAACTATCACGGTCGAGCCATATCTTGCTGTGGTGTGTCTGGGGCAGAATGAGTTAAGACAAGAGACAAAGTGGGTTTAATTGACAGGTGTTTTCTCACAATAGATGTCATGCAGGGCAAAAAAGTGTCACCTGTCATTAAAGACCATCATTCAGGTGGCCACAGCCACAGTCACAGCTACTGCCACCTAAATGATGGTCTTTAATGACAGGTGATCGCTCATAACAGTTTTTTCTGTACTTGAACATTTGATGGTCTTTAATGGCAATCTCTCATATGCGTGATCTCTCTGCGCTGATCTCCCTTGTTGCACTAAAACCGGTTTCTTATCTTTACAACGAAAACAAGGGAAGAAAATAGAATCTCCTGAGACACTCATAAACATTTTTTTTTGATATTTTCTGCTGCATCTGCGCACGTCTCGTTTTTGTTTCAGAACAGTGAGTTAAGGGTCCTCGGCCTGACACGCGCGCCAGCCTTACTCAGAGTGATCTCGACTGACCCGATGAAGTTTGGCGTACTGGATTTCTCCAGAGAAATTTAAAACAAAACACCTGCATTGTCTCCAAACGCGTGGGTTCGTTTTCGGTGTCATGGGAACAAGACAATAAAATTCAATTTGCTTCCACTAGCTTTTTTTTTTTTTTTTTTTTTTGTCACAACCTTTCCAAACATTATCGGCGGACTAATGCCTGACTTTTTTTTCTGACCGTGGTGGCGGATTGTGTTTGTAAAATCCTTGTTAGCTCAAAGCTAAAGAGCCCGAACCGTCCAAGGAACGTGGATGCAAATCAGTGTGAGCAAGAGGCGTAGATGCTGACGAGTCCCCGCACGTGCGGGAGCTCATGTTGATCTTGCATTTGGATCAGCGTTCATTTTATTTCTCGGCAGTGAAGGAAAAAGCAAAGAAACAAGGGGGGAATGTACACCACAAAATAAAATGCATAAAAATTGCATTTAAACGCTCCACGCCGTCTTTGACAACGTTGTTCGGAACTTAAAACTTAGCGGATTTTTGTTGTTGTTTTTTGGTGCATTCTAAACCTTGTGAACTTTGTCGTCTGGCTTGCTTATTATTCCTTTTTTAATATTGTTTTTCCTTTCTTTTTTTTTCTCTTTTTTTTTTCTTTTTTTGTTTTGTTTTGTTGTCTTGCTCTTCTCTTCTTCCATTTTCCTCTTCCGTGCCTGTTCCTTCCATCTTTTCCGTCCACTTATCATTTTCTCGTCTGCGTCGGCTTTCTCGGCTTTCTCTCCTTCTCTTCCGTTCTCGGTAAGTATATAGTCGTCAGGCCGACGTCGGCCCGAGAAATTTTTGATTATTAGGTATCTCTTTACACGTAGAGGATCTTCTTATGGGATTATCATAGAGGGAGCAATGATTTGTAATATACAGCGAGATACTGCGTTGTTTGCCAAACTATTCTAAATCACCGCACTCCACATCCCCGAGACATTCGTGTTCCGACTCAGTGAGCATGTGTTGGATTCCAACCTCGGCGTCGACACAAACTCGGCTAAAGTGACATATACTGCTCACAAATAGTAAGGTATATTAACTTTCAGCTTGAAGTACTAAAAGTCCTCAGAATCGGTATAATCACGGGTTTATCAGTGATTAGCCATTTCACTGGCCTACAATTTCACTACATTCGTGGGACATATAGTGCTCACAAAAAAAGTAAAGGATGTATTACTTTTAGCTTGAATTAGTAAAATGTCCCAAAAAGTTAAAACATTAATCAGACCTAAAAAAAGGTGACTGCAGTTTGCAGATGTCAGGTGTTTTCCGACATTTTAGTAATTCAAGCAGCATGGTGTACACTGTGACTGTAGACCAGGAAAAATGACTGCGACAGGCGAGAAAGTCTGCGAAGCGGTGCCTAGACTGTCTTCCAGTAAACGTGCGGACAGAATCCTGCAGGACACGGACACGATCCGCGGGGAGACGGAGGACAGTGTGCTTGCGGCGTTAACCCTTTTCATCCTGACGTTTTGTTCTAATTTGTCCTAATTTGTTCTAATTAATCCTAATTTGTTCAAAATAAATTTGACCATGATAGTTCAAGGGTGGTGCCAGAATAGCTTGGCGCCTGAGGCGCCAAGCTATTCTGGCACCACCCTTGAACTAAAACGGTTGATCTATCTCCTAATCTGTAAGGTAGCTTTCATAAGACACTAAACAATATATTTTTTTAATCAGCCTCTTGATATAATGGGTTAAACAGAAAGTCCGCCCCTAAGAATGGCGCACAAGCACAAAGATCACGGAGAGAAACACTGGTGCAACGTGTATTGCAGAACTGTTCCTGCCCATTCTCTCGAAGCGGGTTCAGTGACTCCACATTCAGGAAATCCCTCCTAGGCACACTGGCCGCTGTTGCCAAAGAATTAGCAGCAGAAAATGAAGAGACTGTGCGACGACTTGGACGATGCAACCTTATGTTCAAAACGGATAATTGAGCTTACGCGTGCGTAGCGGATCAAATGATCAGTGTGTTCGGAACAGAAGAAGTTAATACTGTAAGTGTACACTGCACACAATGAAAAACACGTTCCTCGACCTTGATCCATTGTATGAAGAGCGTGTGGGCGGGTTGGGACGGGGAAAAAATAGTAGTCAGACATAATAATCCTGCTGTTGAAAAATGAACCGTGCAAGTCTTTCTCAATACTTACGCCCACAAGTCTGGCATGCGCCAACCACTCCTTACAAATATATAGCGATACATCATCCGGGCCAGAATAGACGACTGCTTAGCTTGCAAAATTAAATGAAGTAACCTGCACACACAAAAAAAGAGAAACACGCTGAGAAAGGACGAGTACAACACCGTGTACGTCTCGCCAGTCTGGTAAGTCATGAGATCGTTCAACATAGAGGAGGGACTGATCCAAATGATAGAAGCGCTTTACAAGAACGCCTGCAGCGCGGTTCTACTTAACAATCAGTCAGGCGAGTTCTTCAGGACGACGATCGGTGTCCGTCAAGGATGCCTGCTCTTTCCTGTCCTTTTCAACATATTCCTGGAGAAGATCATGCAGGAAACCCTCCACGACCACCATACTTCAATCTCTGTTGGTGGCAGATCCCTGTGCAATCTTCGATTCGCAGACGACATTGACCTCATGGCAGGCAGCAATAGTGAGCTCCAAAACCTGACAGACAAACTTTCAAGTAGCGCAGGGTCTTATGGCATGGAGATCAGTACGGATAAAAGCAAAGTGATGATCAACACCACAAGCGACAGCAGCAGCAACATTCACATGAACGGCCAGAAGCTAGAAGAGGTCAATAGCTTCAAGTACTTGGGAGCCACCCTGTCCAAAGACGGTAGTTGCATAGCAGAGATCCGTATCAGGATAGGTACAGCAACATCCGCAATGACCAGGCTGGACAGGATATGGCGAAGTAATTCCATCAGCTTCACCATCAAGTACAGGCTTTACAAGTCCCTCGTAGTGTCTATTCTGCTCTACGGCTGTGAGACTTGGACACTGCTTGCAGACTCAGAAAAGAAAATCCAGGCCTTTGAGAACAAGTGCCTGAGGAAGTTGCTCCGCATCTCGTACCGCGAGCACAAGACCAACGAATATGTACGGAGCATCGTCACTTCCCTGGTGGGCCCACATGAACCCCTTCTGGCAACCGTGAAACGGCGCAAGCTTGCTTGGTTTGGCCACGTGATCCGACACAACACCTTGTCCAAGACTATCCTCCAACTGATCTAACTGTTGTCTGTCCAGCGCTGTGATTCCCCTTGGTTTGAGTACTGACAATTCTGCCAGCGCTAGCCTCACCTATCTGGTTTGTGAGTATCATGTATAACTCGAGGCAAAATTTGTATCGTTACATTGTTGTGTAATGTTCTGTGCATCTACTGTGGGAAATCAGGGTATTTACCCGACCACATATAGTAGCGCACCTTCATGTTTGTGTATGTATGTTTCTCCTGCCTACTTCCTAAGTTCCGGAGAAAGACATGGGTTATATAAGAGACCTGATCCATTCTTATTAGGAATGGAAATGATTGTCTTATTCTATACCTGCGTATTTCTCTGTGGGCTGGCGATTGGTGCCTGATAGGCGGGGCAGGGATCTAACTGTTGTCTGTCCAGCGCTGTGATTCCCCTTGGTTTGAGTACTGACAATTCTGCCAGCGCTAGCCTCACCTATCTGGTTTGTGAGTATCCTCCAAGGCACTCTCGAAGGAAGTCGTCGGCGAGGTCGTCAGAGAAAGAGTTGGGTCGCAAACATAAAAGAATGGACCGAACTCGAGATGCCAGACTTGCTTGCCACCGCCCAAAATAGAACTCAGTGGAGAGCACTGTCTGTTGCTGCTGCCTTTCAGTCCCCCCAACGCCCAGTTCGGGCAAGGGACTGATGATGATGATGATGATGACGTCTCGCCACACTGAAATGACAAGCACATGTAGTCTATGTCTCTCTGCATATCATTTTTTTTTAACGCTTAGAAAAACCCCCAACTACAACCCCTTCACTGCCGAGAAAAATTAAACACCACCCAACTGCAAGAGGTATAGATCCTCATGAGCCCCCACAATTGCGGGGGCTCATGAGGATCTATGCCTCTTGCTGAGACCAGTGTGTATCCATATTCCTCGGACGGTTGTAGATTTTGGTCGGTGAATGAACGAAGGTGTCAGAAATAAGATGTACGTCCACTGGCTTAAATGGGTTAACGTTTCCATTTTTCGGTAACAACCGGAAAATTTAACGGTGAAGGCTGAGTTGCACTTGTCCTTTCTAAGTGTGTTCCTTTTTTCTGTCTTTTTGTATTTCTTTTTTTCTTCTGGGAATTTCTGTAACAATACCTTTATTTACAACAGGAGAAAAATGTTAGTTTCACTCCTAAAGTCAGCTGCGGAAATGAGTCAATCATGACAGCTCAAAGGCTGCACCTGATATTTCTGATTTCGAGTGGCCCGTTGAAACCAACTTATCCGATGCGCATATAAGCCTGTAGCGGTATGCCGTCAAACATGCATAAGGCGACCACTCACAAAGTGGCCGTCTTAAACAGGTGGTCTCCTTACGCAGGGCCATCCAAATGACAGGAAGAAACCCATGGGGACAAAGATGGGCGGTCTGCTTAGACAGGTGGTCGCCTATACAGGTGGTCGCCTTGACGTTTGACTGTAACACTGCAAAACGACCCCTACGCCAGATCTGCCCGGTGTCACTGTGCCATGGGGGTCATACAGTAGCCCACACTACCTGTATCAATCGATTCGCGGTAGCGATTGGAGGGAGACAACCCAGTTCGCAAAAAGCCATCGGGCCGACGTCGTTTGGAGTGCAGCAAAGTCTTTCATTTTGCGAAATTCAAACTTCGTAGGTAAAAGTTAGCCTTTTCCATACAGCATTGTTGTGAGAAATACTAAGGTCGCTTATAAAGCAGAGATTGCAAACTGTAAAACCTTTGTTTCATGTAGCAGATCGCTTTAACTCATTCTACCCCAGACACACCACAGCAAGATATGGATCGACCATGGCACTTCAAGGGTGATGCCAGAATAGCTTGGCGCCTATGGGCGCCAAGCTATTCTGGCATCACCCTTGAACTATCACGGTCGATCTGTGTCCTGCACTGCAATGCAGTCTTCAGAGGACAACGGCAACATTTGGGGATTTCTGGGCTTGGGGTACAAAGAGTTAAAGTTACTAGTAGTGGCCTCAGTAAATCATGGCTTCAGTTCCTTCGCGACATCACCAAGCAAACTAAAAGAATCTTACTGGATGACGCAAATCGCTTGACAAACTGATGACAACTGTACAAAAACAAGTTGAATAACGTAGTTTATAAAAGCGGAGTTTCCGTCATTGTACGCCCTGATTTTATGACCAAACTTGAGTTCAGTTTTCAACAACAACAAAAAAGTCAGACACCACAAAGACCGAGACAGTAATTCGTGTCGTGTGCTCGTCTGTGATTTTGGCCCTTATGGCCTGGAGCCATAAGGTTCAAAATCATAGACCAGCACACAGCATATTCGTACAACAAACCCTGATGGTATAAAGGTGGCGCTACGAGGGTGTGCGTAGCCAAGTCCACTCGTGTCAATGGTTGCATGTGTTCAAGTGCTTCCGCCAAGCAGAAAATACGTGCGTGTTGTGTCTCGAGCTTAAACTCGCCCCAGTGCAGAAAGTTAACGCTCTGGCTGTCGATAGCGCATTTAGTCGTCGTGACTCCTGTCGTGAAGTCGACATTGCAAATTATGCGAGCGTTTTCCGAATCTGAAGATCTGAACAGTACAGGAGACAGATCGAGCAAGATAGTTCAAGTGCGGTGCCAGAATAGCTTGGCGCCAACAGGCGCCAAGCTATTCGGGCACCGCACTTGAACTATCATGCTCGACACAAAATGCACTACTGATTTTTATACCGACAACCAAAGGGCGGATACAGCATTTGAAATAATACGTCAATATTTTCACCGACTAGTGACGGAATAATGAGAGAGAAAAAAGACTCAACGCCCAAAATGCAAGAGAGACACTGATCTCCATGAGGACCCGCAGCCGCGAGGGGCCCATGAGGATCTGTACCTCTTGTCGCTTTCATTTATATCCGAGTCCCTCAAACAGACCGGGTGTAGACGGGTCTGATACGGTTTCAGAGTCAATGTTCTCGGCCGCTGACAGTAATGGAACGAAAGCGTTCTTGTACTGAAAATTAACTATTTGGCTGTCGGTAGCGCTTTCTATCGAGGCGATTCCCGCAAGAACAGCGGTGCTGACAGTTAAAGGGTTAACCTTTAATGCAGCATTCGTGAGACATTTTCGCATCCAACAAATTCATTTGATGAAACTAGATACTGTGAATCACGCGCGTGTGTACAGTGATTTCCGTGAGTCTATTCACGGAGATTAGCCCCTTATACCACAAAAAAAAAAAAAACACCAAGAAACATGGATACGAATTGGTCCGAGCTAGAGGCATAGATCCTCATGAGCCCCCGCAGTCGCGGGGGCTCATGAGGATCTATGTCTCTTGCAGTTGGATCGAGTTTACCTTTTCGCGGCAGTGAAGGGGTTAATTGTAAATACCTGCCCATTGCGCAAAATAAGGCACGAGAGCTCAGGATAACGGGTCAAATTCGAGTTTTATAACGAGCATTTTTATCTGTCAACCTAACCATCCGTGATTTATTGCGCGTATTGTGAAGTTCCGCCACAATTCAATTTGTACAGTCCGTTTGAGCAAAGCTTGCCCCGTTTTTTTTTTTTTTTTTTTTTTTTTTTTTTTTTTTTTGGGGGGGGGGGGGGGTTAAATAACTTTTGAACGCAGATTTCAATACAGCTCTAAGAAGAAATGATCACGAACATTGGTCCTGATGCACTTTAAAGCCGGTTATATTCCCCGGGATCAAGCATCTCAACAGTCAGAAAACTGTCTGCAACAGATACTGCTGGGTCCTTTGTGTACTATTTTAGAGCTTTATGATTTAAGTACAATGCCAAATGTCGAAATTCATCGTTTAGAGGGTATATTGTTTTTGTACCCGAGTCGCGGATTTATCGTCTGCATCGGCCCCGTTTTGAATTAATATGCATATTTATTTGCCTACGCCGGTCATAAGGCAGAACCCGGCCGATTATCAGTGTATCGAAATACTGCAGCCGGGTCACGAGGTCATCGGTGTGGCCGGTGTACACACGTGTCAGTGTGCACGTGTACCGATGTTCGCCGGCATCCCTTTGACGTAATTTGTCATGAGAAAGTAGAATAAACCTTCCATACTTGCTATGCTGTCAAAATCACAATGCGGGTTCGGCCGCTCGACCTGCTAGTGCGTACAGTAGTGTACCGCCGAGGGCGTAACCTTTGATCCTTTACCCCTCGGAAATACGCACCTTCTTCCCGGCATCATTGAAACAGAACATTGGTATTTATACCCACTTTCTGCACTGCAGTCAATTTCACATCGCACACATCGAAGTATACATAACTGAAAGCCAATTGGAAACGACAAATGCACCATCGCTGCAGAAACACTACCTCTCTGAATCGAGTGAATGACTCCGCACAGGCCAGCGATGCGAGAAGTTCAGATCTCTGCAGCATAAAATGTGATAACTAGCTCGTAACTATATGATATGATTCCCCTTGGTTTGCATATATGATAAAACGGGTTTAAAATCTTGCGAAATCAGCAAGAGTTAAAATTCTCAGTACTGAAGATCCTGAATTCTGAAAATCACTAGACCTCGCGGAACCGGAAGATCGACAAAGACCGTAGATTACTTACTGATTCAGCAGGAAAGCGACAAATTCTGGCTGGGCGGTCAACCCAAGCTCTTGCTTTACGCGTTGCCAAATGTCCATATTCAGTCCCTTGTCCGATGTAAGCATGATACTAAATGTCAAAGTTCAACGTTTGGAGGGTGTATTGTTTTTGTACCCGAGTTGCGGATTTATCGTCTGCATCGGCCTTGTTTTGAATTAATATGCATATTTATAAGCCTAAGTCACAAGACAGAACGTGACCCGGCCGACTATCACTGTAGCGCAATACTGCAGGTCACGAGGTCATCAGTGTGGTGTACACACGTGTCAGTGTACGCATGTTCTCCGGCATCCCCTTGACGTAATTTTTCACGAGAAAGTAGAATAAACCTTCCATACTCGCTATGCTGTCAAAATCACAATGCGGGTTCCGCTCGACCTGCTAACAGTATTGTACTAGTAACGATCGTGCGTACAGTAGTGCACCGAGGGCTTGCGTCTTTGCGCTCGCAAAAAAACTGCGAGCGTGCGCCGTCCACGGTGCCTAGTTTGACCTTTGATCCTTTACCCCTCAGAAACACGCACAGTCTTCAATAATTGAAACAGAACATTGGTATTTGTCACGACCCCGCTTCCGAGGTGCGAACTATGAGCGCTACCGCTCGAGACACACCCAACACACACTAACACAAACCTAACACAAACACCAGAGGAACAATAACGACGACATTTATTAAATAAAACCCCAACAATAGCCAACTATTCTCACGCAGTCCTAACCATGCATTTACACCTCACATTCACACACACACGTCCAAACTCTCCACCCCGAATAACCACTATACACAATACAGGATAACAAATA
This sequence comes from Semisulcospira habei, assembly GCA_036245525.1. NCBI lineage: Eukaryota > Metazoa > Mollusca > Gastropoda > Semisulcospiridae > Semisulcospira > Semisulcospira habei. The sequence goes on from BTPG01000004.1 coordinate 165,233,337, forward strand.
TATAATAAACTAAATATCTCTAATAAAATACAACCGAACAATATATATAATAAAACTACTATCCTTAATACAACAGAGTGAAAAGCTTAAACCCAAAAGCCACCGGACCCCGACGGAAGCACAAGCGTCAGGCGCTAACGCCAGTAGACCAACGCCTTTGCTTCCGCGAAGAGTCCCTCACAGCACGTGGCTCCTTAAGTAACTATAGTATGGCAAATAGCACAATATCAAATATATGATCAACCAAATATATTTACTAATACACAAATGAAGATCGAGAAAAGGGAATATTGCTCATAAGCTACTACATCTCAGCGGGAGCACGAACGACATGTTCGACTCAACTAAAGTTTTCACAAACTAGACATTCACAGCAGAAGGCTACTTTAACTAGCAACGTTTCAGAATACACAAGGCTCCTTTAACTAACAACGTTTCAGAATAAACAATATCACTATACAAATGGAGCAAACGTCCTTAATCTAACATGACTGAAAGTTAGTTGAATAAAATATATTTCACGTCACGGGACCGGAAGCACAACCGTTAAGCGCAGCTCAACTCAACGCTCTTGCTTCCGCGATAAGGTTTTCCGCAACACAGTCTGCTTTTAAATAACATAAATAACACAGTAACTCCAACATCACTGTGACAAAGCTCCTCTCACAACACAGTCACGAGGAGAATCTCACAATGTTCTTTACAAGATTATACGCGAACAAAACATCGCTTAAACAGGTTAGAAAATAATAAACGGGACGACCCGACCTGACTAAACTGATGAGGCGCGCCGCGACACTCGCAAAGGCACTCAGGTTCGGCGTCGTAGCCCCACAAGGCGTAGTGACACAGTCAGCCTCCACTCTCAGTACACCAATGGATTAGGATAGGAACCAGTCGGAAATAGGATGCACTAAAACACAGGTGCAAAAATACGCATATAAATAACTAACAAAAGAAACAAGATAATCACGTCACCCTTCCCGCAACTTTAATTACTGTCTTTTGTATTCCCTTCACCCCTCTCCCACAACGGTAAACTCAACCTCAACATATTCCCTTCACCTCTCTCCCACAACAATAAATTCAACCTCAGCATATTCCCTTCACCTCTCTCCCACAACAATAAATTCAACCTCAGCAAAATACATATTTACACATCACCCCGTGACTCACTTCCGATATTTACACCCCTACGCTAAATAGTAAAATAGCTTCGGACGCCTGCTCGGCGTTAAACCATCCCCCCCCCCCCCCGATCACTAATCCGCCGCTAGATACTCTAGGTACCACAAAATAACCTTCTACTTTCTATTCTTTTATTCTACACCTGCCCCCAATACACTCTAGCCAAAATAATAATACAGAACAAGCAAACACAAACAAACCCCCCGAGCAAATGGCCACTAGAAAATTGTCGCGTGTACTCACTGTCATCCGTGAAGACGCCCCGGCTAAGATGAAGACAAACAAGACAAGACAAGCCAGGGGTAAAGTCGTCGCAGCTCTTCTCTCTCCTTCCTCGGACAACGGCTCCGGGGACGACCCGAACCCTATCGCAGGGCCGATACAAACGACCGACACAGCTGCTTGTGGCTTCCAGCAAATGGCGAACCACGCCTGAAAAGCCACCCTCAGAGACTTGCTGGTAAAGCGACTGACTCGTTCGCTGGTGGAAATCGACAGACGAAACTTTGGATAACTTTAGGTTGGCAAAAAAAAAAAAAAAAACTCTCACTACATCATGTGATGTAGAAACACGTGAAACAATAACCACCCGGTCGCGTTCAGACAGGGCGGCCAAGTGCTTTACGCCGTCCACCAAACTCTCGCACGGCAACAAATACTCGTGAACAGGCCAAATACTACACACCTACGATATTGCTACCCGGTGACTAACTGAATCCTGTCACCCCTCTAAACTTACTCCCCTACAAAATTAGATGAAAAAAACCCGTATCGTGACAGTATTTATACCCACTTTCTGCACTGCAGTCAATTTCACATCTCTGTTACGATTGTGGTTGTGTTGTTCTGTGAGAGCATACATGTGTTAATCATAGGAAACGATCCGATATTTATTTGAGCTATCATGGTTACGTATCACGTACCTTTTCAGTGAGATTCTCTATTGTTCGTGCAGATAGCGCAATTGGTTTGTTATGATACGCTAAATTTAGTCCGGAAGCTTCTAGCAAAGTTGCACGGAGGATAGCGGTAGTAGAGCTGCTCTATTTTTAGCCATAGTTGTTCTCTGTGCGCGTGAATTTAGCAGCTGTTCTTTGCGTGTTATGAAAGGTCGTGAACGGTCTGCCATACTTTTGTGTGACGTCATTACACACTAGGATTTGGGGCTGAAATGAGCTGTCAAATTTTTGTAGACTATTGTAGTTATTCTATAAAGTTCTTTTTTTTTTTTAAATTAATATTTATGAGTTTCAGTTACGTGTTCCGTTCTGATTGGGTGCGTTGTGTAAATTCATTAGATTTTTCGGGAAAGTCGTTTTACTATAAAAGTTGGTGCTAGGAAGCACGTGTGTACATTGTCATGCATTGTCAGTTGTAGGGACACACAGTTTATCGTAGGTACGTGTCCCGTATAGGGTGTACATTGAGAGAGACGCAGCGTAACGGTGGTGTACGTTGTGTGAGGAACTTTGTGTCGCCAGTGTTGACATTTTCAGAGGAGACATTGTATCAGTGTTGGTGCATTTGGGAATGCATTGTGTGGAGATCGCACCGCTGAATTAAAATATTGTTGGAACTGTTACTCCAGTGTAGCCTATATCCTTAAGCCACGTGTGACGGGTTGCAGCTGAACGAAGTTTCTTTAAAAGAACCTTACGTGCGTGCGTCTGGTGTGTTTTTCATACTACGACTACGACTCCACCACGTAACAATCTCACACATCGAAGTCTACGTAACTGAAAGCAACAATGGCCTGCACCATCGCAGCAGAAACACTACCTCTCTAAATCGAGTGAATGAGAGTCCGCACAGACAAAAACATCATGTTACGACCAGCGATGTGCAATTTTGACACACACCGTAGTTTTTCACTGGATCTTTGCAGAATAAAATGTGATAACTAGCTCGTAACAATATGATAAAACAGGTTTAAATCCGCCATCTTGTCTCTGATTGGTTATAATTATGCAGTCGACCTAAGGTCGTATAGAATAGTTATATCGTCAGCTACTATCGCCTTACAGAAGCAATCTTTTTACGTATCCGTCAGAAGATTGCGGTGGGCATCTTTTCGATTTGAACGGACGAAAGAAAGCATTTGGTGGGACAATAGGGTAGTCACTGTCTAAGTGGGTATGTAAACTGAAGCCAAGTAAAACCTTTTTGCAAACTGAAGTCTTAAAAAAGGTCGGGCGTGCCCCTTTAATTTTCCCATAGTCATGAAAACAGTGGCTTAGTGCCCTGGGGAGTTTTTAACATGACCTATTTAAACCTACTAAAATACACCGTGATCGAGCCCTACTGTGCAACACTGACATATTTATTCCGGCAAATTTCACGCTTTCATTTTGAATGTTCGATAGCTTGGTCTTGAAAGGCGTCTGATCCGTGCATAGTCTCTCACAGTTTCAGGGTCAGTGGTGCAGGTCAGTGGTCACTGAGGCTTGAACAGGGTATATATTGCAACGTTTTTGTAGGTCATCTCCATATTCTCCCGAGGGTAGCGGCTAAACCGATGAGTTTAAAACCAGCTAAATTGTAACATAATTAGGACCAAGTTTGGTGACCACTTTTGTTCATAATGTTGTCAAGAAATAATTCTTTTTCGCAAGTTAATTTGAAAAACACGAGGCAATCTTTGTTCAAACGGACTCTACACAACGAGCACACCACAAAGAAAATCCCAACGAAGAAAGAAACACGCTTAGAAAGACAATTACAACACAGTTGTGTTGTACTTGTCCTTTTTTAAGCGTGTATCTTTATTCGGTTTTTTAATTTATATATATATGATATATGATTATATATATATATATATATATATATATATATATATATATATATATATATATATATATATATATATATATATATATATATATATATACTATATAAATTATTGGTCGGAGAGGTTCGCTACACGGACCTTTGTAGACCTGAGGGAGATCAAAGGAATCATTGTACCCCGAAGGCCGAAGGCCTGAGGGGTACAATGATTTCTTTGACCTCCCGTAGACCTACAAGGGTCCGTGCAGCGAACCCCTCCGATCAATAACGTATTTGTTTTCATTCCTCCACTATTTTCGTAAAAGAAATCAAGAAGACATCTTGCGACCTGCATCACGCCAGACATGACTGACGTCAAAGGAATATACATTTAAACATAATAGACTTATGACGTAATTTAAAATATGTCATGAAGTTGCCGTCTCCAGTACTGAGTGTGCTTGTTGTTTCAAACAACACAAAGTAACTTTGTACTTTAGAACGTTTGGCGATCTTTTATAGAATAAAACTGGCAGCCAAGATGCGTCATCGAGAGGGCTACAAAACGTCCACCATTTTTCGCTACAGGGGTTTTTATATAATGGTCACATGGTGCGGTTTGCGCTAAAGTGACTGGTGGTGTGACGTAGGGAGGAAAACAAATATATATATATGTACTCACTCCATAAAGTTTTCCCTTCTTTGACACATGTATTGATATATTGTAAAACAAGCAAATTAATATTCATGAGCTTGCTAGGTATACTTTCCTTCCCAAAATCCCTTGCGCACCAAGAAGACTCGATCTTGTTGATACTTGGATATTAAAAACGGAAACGCGAAATACTAATGATGCTCACACTGCAACATTAACGCGCTCCTTATGTGTAGTAGTAATGACATACTTCTTAGTGTGTATGCGAATGCTCAAAATGTATATCCCACACACACACACGAACGGAGAAAAGACGTTAGGAAACGTGCGAGTCGGGCTGGACAGACAAGTAAAATTGACGAGATAGTGTCAGCTGGCGATCGACAACCTGAGAAAAGAACAAAATAAACAAACCTGCTGGCATTTAACGCAATTATGCGAGATCTAGTTACAAGCAGAATTTACTCAGCAACACGCACGGTTATACAATGTACTGATGTCTTCCTTAGTCAATCGAAATCTACGCGCTGAGACAGCGATGTGCTGCCGTCTGCCATTCATGTGTTTTGTCTGAACACCGCAATCAGCCAAAAAATGAATGACGCGAGGCATAGTTTTGTTTTGGACTGGGTACATACATTATATTGAGCAACAATTTTTTTTTTTTGATATAGTGCCGATAAACAGACAGATGTGATTACTTGACTCGAATCAAATGTCCTCGTCTTCGACTCGGACATTTTGATTCGGGTCTCGTAATCATATCTGCCTGTTATCGAACTATATCAAGCAAAATGTTGCTCAATATAATATAATGTATATGCTTGGCAGTCACCTTTTAGGTCTGAACATTCCATAGATTTCAGTTCAAGTTCAGTTGGTGTGCTAGTCCAGAGTTGTTCACAGAATGGAGTCCAGCCTTTTTGTGTTTGATTCCCAACACAACAGTCTTTCGACGTCATTCTTTGCACGTTTCTTCTTCTATTGTTCCAAACTGCGACACCTCTCTTGGATTCGTTCCTGCAGTGACGTGAAACTCAAACTCTTGGCTGCCAATGTCTGGCCCTTTGGCTGTCGGTAGCGGTTTTAGTCGTGATGATTCCTACAGGAACACAACCCATACCTTCCTACAGGAATCATCGCGACTAAAACCGCTACCGACACCCAAAGGGTTAAAAAAAAGCGTCCATTTCCGCATCTACTTGGCATATGGTTAAACCATCGCGGTCAGCCAATGTGGCGGAGACAGCACGCCCTTTATCACACGCGTCCGTCGACCCGGGTAGTATATCACATGGGCGAGAAGAGCCTGGGCGTGAGTTGTATAATACAATTCAGAGCTATTCCAAGAGGTGAGAACATTTTCATGGAGAAAGTTTAAATTAATTCAGAAAGAAAAATAGCGAGACATTGAGAAATGCCGGTTGTAGAGGATGAAACTGAAGAAATATCTGCATCACGTTTGTGAGTCTGCGTATATACCCTACCCCGTCGAGAAAAGAACCTGGTTTTTTTCACATCCGTTTTGTGCGTGGATGTGTGTGTGTGTGTGTGTGTGTGTGTGTGTGTGTGTGTGTGTGTGTGTGTGTGTGTGTGTGTGTGTGTTTGGTTTGGTTTTTGCTTTATTAAGCACATACCAACTGGAATACGGCCGAATGTCAAAAGCCCTGGCGATAACACTGCAACAGTAAATTGAAATTTTTGTCGAGAGAACAGCAAAAGGACCAGTGATCATTTAACCCTTTGGCTGTCGGTAGCAGTTTTTGTCATAATGATTCCTGTAGAATGTCAGGGTGTTGTTATTCCTGCAGGATGTCAGGGCGTTGTTATTCCTGCAGGATGTCAGGGTGTTGTTATTCCTGCAGGATGTTAGTGTGTTGTTATTCCTGCAGAATGTCAGGGTGTTGTTATTCCTGCAGGACGTCAGGGTGTTGTTATTCCTGCAGGATGTCAGGGCGTTGTTATTCCTGCAGGGTGTCAGGGTGTTGTTATTCCTGCAGGATGTCAGGGTGTTGTTATTCTTGCAGGAATCATCGCGACAAAAACCGCTACCGACACCCAAAGGGAAAATACAAGGCATCTGCATGATCTTCCGGGTGTTATTGTAACGAAGGTCTTAGACCCGTTCGTCAGATATCAAACACGTGATTATAGTCGCCCCAAAGCGCCGTACTAAACCTTAATTGCAAGGCGAACGTGCTGTCGGCAAAACCAGGAATTCTATAAAGTTATCTAAAATTCCTGGCAAAACCAATCATGTTTCGCGTTGCATCTTATTTATGCATCTTATTGATTCACCAGAGACATACTAATACTAAACATCTTCCTGCACATCACCGCCGGCTTTAATTTTCTGCGTCGGTGAACTTTGGCTGAAGTCCAAATCTGCCCGCATACGGTGGGGAGCAGTATCTCCAGACATTATTTTTGATCATGGTCACTCATTTCTCCGCCGTTCCTAATTACTTACCTGTGAGATGAAAGGATCAGTCAGCGGTAATAACAAAATTGCTCAAATCATAGCGCTCTTTGATCATAGATATTAAGGGTTTGCCATAAAATTGGTTATAGCCGAGAAAAAGATAGTACGACCATCTGCGAGAGGCATAGATCCTCATGAGCCCCCGCAGTCGCGGGGGCTCATGAGGATCTATGCCTCTTGCTGAGTTCACGTTTTACCCATGACCCTTGGGGTCGGCCGTTGAATTAGTCCTGTGGCTGTCGGCGGCTGTTGAATTAGTCCTGTGGCTGTCGGCGGCTGTTGAATTAGTCCTGTGGCTGTCGGCGGCTGTTGAATTAGTCCTGTGGCTGTCGGCGGCTGTTGAATTAGTCCTGTGGCTGTCGGCGGCTGTTGAATTAGTCCTGTGGCTGTCGGCGGCTGTTGAATTAGTCCTGTGGCTGTCGGCGGCGGTTGAATTAGTCCTGTGGCTGTTCGCGGCGGTTGAATTAGTCCTGTGGCTGTCGGCGGCGGTTTTTTATCTCAATGATTCCTGCAGGAATCGCCGCGAGAAAAACCGCTACCGACAGACAAAGGGTTAACACTGAATTCAGAGACGCAGTGTGCGACCACTAGCATGAAGGGGTTAATGAAATAAATGTGTACGGATTAGACATGCCTTTGCACTTTTGCCACTGATTTACGTAGGCGTATGGGAATGGTGGTTTGCGCTGTTAAACTGAAGCCCTAAGCCCTCCCGGAGCATTCTCAATATTGCATAAAACACTCTTTACGAATATCAACATCTGATATATGTAAAATGTGGTCGCACACTGCGTTTCTGATATACTTAAAATGTGATATAATGAGTGTGTACAGTTGTTGTTTCCTTCATAACTCCGTGATTACATCACTTTGTGTCCGTTTAACCGCTGAAGCCGCGTAACGACACTCAACTCCACCAAGCGTCAGCCGGGAGGTAAAACCTATATATAGTTCCAAACTCCTGGTCCTCGAGCAAAACAGAAAGTAGCTGGCGATCTGATATAACGGCCTTTGCGGGACTATATCACAGTCAGGTGTCTTAATTAATCTGGCCGTGAGTGAAACATGCAGTTATGCCCAGAAATCAATGTAAAAGGTTTGCACGGTCACCTCGGACGCACCGTTAGTTTAACTTAGCCGTTACAGCTTCGAGCCTAGTCTCATTGAGACGTGAGGTCGACTGCATTGCAAACGCGGACTCCTTCCCCTGAAAACACGTACGTAACAGTTCAGGAGACAGATCAACCATAATATTTCAAGGGTGGTGCCAAAATAGCTTGGCGCCTACTGGCGCCAAGCTATTCTGGCATCGCCCTTGAAATATCATATAATAGCCTTGCTGCGGTATTTGAGAGCCAGTTATGTTCGGGCAATATCACTGGCTGGCGGAAAGTTTGTCTCCCTTGCAGGCGGCTGAATAACCAACAAACTCTCCCATCCCACCCCACCCCCACCGCCACCCTCTCCCTCCTCCCCCTGTTTGTTCTGTTTGCTTGTTGTTGTTTTTTTTTTTGTTTTTTTTGTCTCTTTGTCTGTGTCCTCTGAATATCTGCAGAAGTCGCCATGAAATGGTATCATTAATGTCTCTTTCTTCTTCTCGAATGCCGTCACACTTGGAGTTTGGCTCTCAAAATGAAATCTATGGTCTTCTGTAGCGCCTCCACAGACCCGTACAGTTTCTCTTGTAGGGTGGCGGGCTTCGGCCATATCTCCTCCCTCAGCAACTGGTGGTTCCCACAGTCCTGGAGGATGTGCTCTGTGGTCTGCTCTGCTTCTCCACAAGGGCACAGGGGAGATGGCACGAGGTGGAAGCTTTGGTGCAGGAGGAAATTGAGTCGGTTGTGCCCGGTCCTCAGACGGAAGATGGTCACCTGCTCTTGTCTGGACAGCTGATGGTAACTGTCTAGGGGCCGTTGTGGTGGTCTGTACACAGACTTAATGATGGTCTTCATCTCTGTGAAGCTGGCTCCATTTTCGTCTTGTTTTTTCTCTGCGCCCACTTTTGCCATTCTGTCAGCTTCTTCATTGCCGTAGATGCCACAGTGTGAAGGGATCCACTGCAGCACCAGTCTGGTGCACTTGATGTTTTGCAGTGTCTCTTGTAGACATGGCAGTTTGCTTGCTGTTGCTGCCTCAAGGACAGACATGGCATCAGTCAGGAAGACAATCTGGGCATCAGGGTCTGCAGTGTCACTAAGGGTGTTTGCAGCATGGACCAGGGCTTCCACCTCAGCTCTGTAATTTGTGCAGTGAAGGCCTGTTGGAATTGCCTCTGCCTGCCATTTTCCGTTTGGGTACTGAATGTACACCCCAGCCCCTCCATTCCGAACTGCATCTGTGGCTGATCCATCGGTGTATGCCCGTATCCATGCCTCCTGGGGATACTTTTCTTCCAGCATGGACAGTGTCAGGACTTTCTTGCTCACAGTGCTGTGCTCATCTTTGGTGGTGATGTAGGGTACCGTGGAAGAGATGGTGATGTTTTCTGGCTTACTCTCCCAGGGTGGAAGGTCACTCGTAGGATTCAGAGCCTCTACCTGCGCAGGGAGCTTTGCCTGGTGTTTTCTCTGCAGAGCTCTCGTCTTCTTCACAAAGCTTGATTTTTTCAGTCTCCCTGAGGTTGGCTGTTTCATCCTGGCATTCATAGGATGGTCTTTGGAAGACTTAACCTTTGTGGACTGTATCAAGGCTTTGCAATCTCTTCTCATGCGCAGGGGTGGGATGCCTGTTGTCTCTTCCATCTTTTCAATTGGTGTGGATCTCATTGCGCCGGTGATGATACGCAGTGCCTGGTTCTTAACTCTGTCAATGGTCTGCTGGTGTGACTGGGCTGCCGTCAACCATGCATTGGATCCGTACTCAAGGTGTGGTCTCACTGTGCCTTGATATACATTTCTGAGGATCTTTTCATTGGCTCCCCTTTGTGTTCCAGCCAGCTTCCTCATGATGTCTCTTTCATTTTTAACAATTGTCGTCTGCTGCTCTTCCGCGTCAGTGCGAGCATTCCTTATTATGCTCGATAAAACTTATAATGTCGTTGAGCTTTTGGGGTCCCTTGACATTTTAAAGCTTACTACGATAAGCTAATGTACCTTTTAACAGTTGTCGTCTGCCAGCCGCTCTTCCTCATTAGAGTTCATTTTCCTTTTAATCTCTTTTACTTTCATGGATGAAAGCGCCATTACTATTGCCGCGGCTGTAGTGTTGGTTAGTTTCACTGTTGTAAAACATGCGAGGTCATATCAGTTGTAGTCAGCGAGCTTACGCATGAGTTTCTTACATTTGAACTGTGGGATTTACGTCCTTGCTCTGAATTTGTCGTCTGCCAGTCTTGCTCGTTAGAGTTCATTTTCCTTTGTCGTCTCTTTTTTTTTTTTTTAACCTCTCCACTGCCGGTAATCGCAGATTGTGTTCCTGAAATCTTTGTTGATTCAACGACAAAGATCCCTGGCCGTCTAAGGGACATGGATACAAAGGGGTGTCAGCAAGACGCATAGATCTTCATGAGCCCCCGCAATTGCGCGGGCTCATGAGGATCAATACCTCTTGCAGTTGGGCGGTTGTCAATTTTTCTCGGTAGTAAAGGTGTTAAAGGGGCCGTTTTACACAACAGTTTAATGCTTTGCTCGATAATCATTTCCCTTTCTTTTGTGATTGTCATCGTCCACAAAGCTTCATCATCATCATCATCAGTCCCTTGCCCGAACTGGGCGTTGGGGGGACTGAAAGGCAGCAGCAACAGACAGTGCTCTCCACTGAGTTCTATTTTGGGCGGTGGCAAGCAAGTCTGACATCTCGAGTTCGGTCCATTCTTTTATGTTTGCGACCCAACTCTTTCTCTGACGACCTCGCCGACGACTTCCTTCGAGAGTGCCTTGGAGGATAGTCTTGGACAAGGTGTTGTGTCGGGTCACGTGGCCAAACCAAGCAAGCTTGCGCCGTTTCACGGTTGCCAGAAGGGGTTCATGTGGGCCCACCAGGGAAGTGACGATGCTCCGTACATATTCGTTGGTCTTGTGCTCGCGGTACGAGATGCGGAGCAACTTCCTCAGGCACTTGTTCTCAAAGGCCTACTTAACAATCAGTCAGGCGAGTTCTTCAGGACGACGATCGGTGTCCGTCAAGGATGCCTGCTCTCTCCTGTCCTTTTCAACATATTCCTGGAGAAGATCATGCAGGAAACCCTCCACGACCACCATACTTCAATCTCTATTGGTGGCAGATCCCTGTGCAATCTTCGATTCGCAGACGACATTGACCTCATGGCAGGCAGCAATAGTGAGCTCCAAAACCTGACAGACAAACTTTCAAGTAGCGCAGGGTCTTATGGCATGGAGATCAGTACGGATAAAAGCAAAGTGATGATCAACACCACAAGCGACAGCAGCAGCAACATTCACATGAATGGCCAAAAGCTAGAAGAGGTCAATAGCTTCAAGTACTTGGGAGCCACCCTGTCCACAAAGCTTATTGACTTATTAACCCCTTCGATCCCTGCCGACTGCTGGAAACGGTGCTGCTGATCATGATTCACTGCCAGATAGCCCCGTATGTCCCGGGCAGACGGATATGAATGAGGATGACAAGTGGCATAAATCCCCATAAGCCACCTCAGTCGCGTGGGCTCATGAGGATCTATGTCTCTTGCAGATGAGCTGTGTTTCAACAGTGGAATGACTGAAATCATCGGCTTCCTGCAGCTGCGTGATTGCCTTATGTTTGAACTCTAGGATTTATGTACAACTTTTTACAAATTGTCGTCTGTTGGTCTCGCTCGTTATCTTCCTTAAATTATATGGGCTTCGTGTTTCAAACCGAGTCTTCGTCGAGATAAACATGTAACGTCAAGTGACCTTTAGCAGTTTCGTGACATTCGTCGTTTAAACTGCATAGGCTACGCTACTTTTTTTTCTTTCTTTTTTTTTTTTTCTTCGCCCCCCCCCCCCCCCCCCTCGCCCCTATTTGTCGTCACCGGTGTAACACGACAGTAGGACCCCTACGCCGTATCAACACGACTACGACGTACGTTAGATCGACCTTTGGTTACTTCAGTGATAAGTTTTTGTTTTATAAATAGGAGTAATACGCCGAAATGACTCTCACACCATATCGACTCGGAGTCACTTTGGCGTACGCCAAAGTGACTCCGAGTCGATATGGCGTGAGAGTCGTTTTGTCTTTTTACACCGGTATATTGACCAGTCTGCAGTTGCGTGACTATGTAATTTTTTTAGCTTATTAAACTTGAGTTATGCCCCGTTTAACCTGTGTAGTCTGCCTGTCTGGCACGTCAGAACGAGTTCATTTTCCATTTAATCCCCTTGTGCAGCTTGTAGATGCAGTGTCGGCCGGTTTTTCAAGATGGGTTTGTCATTATAAACGCAACTGAATTTATTGCCTGACATTTCGCTGCTCTTTCGCTCATTTCCTCGGCAAAACTTACATGAAGACAATTGACTGCCGTGTAACTTTCTCAGTTAAGTTAGACTGTATGATTTACACGTATCTCCCTTTTTACACAGCTGTCGTCTGCATCTGCCAGTCTAACTCGTCAGGACACTAACATTTTCCCTTTATCTCTTTTGCCGTTTTCAACATGCTTGACCGTGCTCCTGACGATACTTCTCGGCGCAAAAGACGCGTAGTTACCCAATGCGCAAAAAGGTCATCGGGCCGACATCGGCCCGATGACCTTTTGCGCATTGGGTAACTACGCGTATTTTCCGATGAGCGGTATCGTCTGCAGCAGTCGTGGGGTTAAAGCTGGGCAGGCCAGTACAGTGCAGTTTTAGCGTCTGATTAGCCGGTTCCTTCAGCCATACAAAACAAAAACATAATAATAAAGTTGAGCGCAGGCAGAGGCGTGCCCCAGCCGCGTGCCTTTCTTACGTTTAACTTTATGATTCATGTCCATTTTTGCAGTTGTCGTCTGCTAGTCTGTCTCATTAGTGAGGGTTATGTTTGCGAGGAACGACTCCCGACAAGGAACGGATAACCAGCTTGTACGATAAGCATAGATAATACTCCAAACATCTCCAAGTCGTAGATCCTCATGAGCCTTCCGGGCTCATGAGGATCTATGCCTCTTGGAGATGTTTGGAGTGTTGTCTGTGCTTATGATGCTTATGGTGAAACCGTTTGTCTATGCTTATGATACAAGTTGTTTGTCAGCCATGATTTCCATCTCGTTCGTTGTGGAGTGTCGTTCTTTTTTTTTTTCTCTTTTCTTTCTCTCTCAAAAGAAACCTGACTATTTAAAAGAGTTCATTACATGTATCCATTTTTTTATCGCTGCCGATTTTTAAGATATATAAAACATTGTAGTGGGGCTGTAATGCCTGATTAACGTGCTCTTTTAGCCATGTTAAAATATAATAATGACGGTAATGCCAGGCCTTCTGCAGCCGTGCAACCGTTTTATATTTCAATTAAATGAGTTACGCCCCTTTGAATTGTCTTCTTCTAGCATAAGTTGTTAGGTGAGCTCCTAAGCTCATAGAGCGAGTTTTTCTTGAAATCTAATCACTTTCACTTTTTGATTGCCTTTGCTTTGTCTGACAGACGCACGTAACGCAATTCAGTCAAAGTCATTTATCCTTAACACGTTAAGTGCCGAGAAAATGTGAACGCCACCCAACTGCTAGAGGCATAGATCCTCATGAGCCTCCCCCCCCCCCGCCCTCCCCCGCAGCTGCGGGGGCTCTTGAGGACCTATGCCTCTTGCTGTTCTTGGCATTGTTTGGGTTAAAGGGCCATTACAGTGCAGTAGACACAGGGAAAACAAGAACAAGATCGGTCAATAAACAGTTATTATTAAGACACACTTCGGTCTAAATTCTGTAAGCACATCATAATACTGACAATACTAGCAATGCACGTGCCTCAGAAGCTTTGCACGGCGTTTACCAACATTACAGCTGAAGGTCCGTGACTATTGTTGAAAACAGGATGCGGCAAAAATCAAGATTTTATTTTTCGAAAGAAGAGGCAATTACTTTAACCCATTTGACCCCACGGCTGAATTTCCTAAATTTTGGAGGTGCCACCTAAAGGCCATGTACCAGTTAAAGGCAATGGATCGACCATGATAATTCAAGGGTAGTGCCAAATTAGCTTGGCGCCTTAAGGGGCCAAGCTAATCTGGCACTACTCTTGAATTATCATGGTCGATCTATCTCCTTCCGTACGGCGTTGGGGCTTAAAGGGTTAATGTCTATACGGGTCCATGAAAAGCCACAAATCTTCAGTCGCTATTGAAACTCTGCGGGTTGCGTAGTTCGAAGCATTAAGCTTGCACAAACTGCCCATGGTCTGTTGGTTCAACCATAACAGTTATGTGGGGCCCTGCGACCCGCAGAAAATTAGCAACGTATCGTTGCTGAGTAGCGGGTTGTAGAGTTCAGCGTGGCCGCATACCCGTTTAAAATTGCCCATTAACGGAAGAAAAAAAAATTCTACCTAAAACAGGATGAGCCGTTATAAAGTCTGTGTGGTTCCATAGTGCCATTACAGCTAAAATGACTGCTAAAGGTTTTTTTTTGGGTTGCTTATTTCGACAGATTATCTGCTAATTACGTAATGGCCCATTTTACAGACGAAAAAAACATGTTGTTGTCAGCCTCGAAAAAGTATTAAGATTGTAATCGTTGAAATAAATAACCCAGTAAGCTAAGGTCATCGGGCCCACCGCGGCCGTCTCCGAAAACGTTTTGCTACCGGGGAAGATGCACAACAAATGAATCAAACGCCTGAATTAGTCTGCAGTCAGCTTCGAAGTCAGACACAGTGTGCACGCGATCCACAGCCACCACTCCATCCTGAGGCTGCAACGGCTCATGAAAATATACACCTCTTGCAGATGGTGCAAAAGGGTCGATAAAAATCCACGGAATATTTGAAGTCCGTGCAATTTTTTTTATCTACTTCATATTTAGGGATAAACTCTACTCCCAAACGGAAAAGTTATCATAGAAAAACTAGACCAAGTCAGGATGTGGACAGGCCATAATAGTTCAAGGGTGGTGTCGGCTTGGTACTTCTAAACGCCAAGACACTCCGGCACCACCCTTGGAACTGTAATGGTTGATCCATCTCCGTTGAAATGTCTCAGGAATGAAAGGGTCCGTAATTTGTTTGTTTTTTTTTTCTGTTCCAAATATCGAAACCACTCAAAATTCATGAATCTACTAAGGCTAGTATTTCACCCAAACATTACACGACAGCCGCTCTGATTGACTTGCAGTTCTGTCAATAGCTTCAGCAATAAACGTGCAAATTAGGAGAAAAAGTGTCCTTTGGGCGACGCAAAACATGAAGTGTGTGCTGGCCTGTGACTCTGGACCTTACGGCCTACATGAAACCTCACTAATCTGGAAATTTAGGGCAAAACATAAAGCGCCACGATCAAATACATTTCGTCGATGCACCATACATGCGTGTCTCACAGTATCTGACACGCACTGATGTATGTTGCACCGACGAAATGTATTTTGATCGTGGCGCTTTATGTAATTTGTCCCAAATGCCCCAAACAAAACTTGGACCCCCTCCCCCCCCTCCCACCCTCATCCCCTCATGTTTATCCTTCTCTCGTCCTCCCTGAACATGTATCTGATCGGCCCTAGGATGTCTAAAGCCCGTTCCATACACACGATTTGTTTTATTTGAAGTTCTAAAGTCGAAAACGTCAGTCGATCACTCACGTCGACATGACTACCGAAAAGGTGACGTGGTCAAAACAGGATTATTGTGGTTTGAGCAACTATATTCCGACTGGTGTAAAGCGCTGGCTTGCAGTGACAAAACTGACAATCGTTCTATTTGTCGCGCGCTGTGATGGAGCCACGCGCGCACGTGCTCCGGACTGCTGGGGCTCCCCAAGGGATGCGAAAAATACCAAATCCCGGTCGTTGGGTGCCAGCCCAAAACAGAGTAAATGTTTCCTGATTTGATTTCGAGCAACCACGTCTCTGATCCGTGGTACAATGATGAACCGCCCAAAAACCTCGCCGTGAGGAAAAGAAACACAAATGTAGAATGAATTACCATGATCTGTGTTGAACCCCGTGTAGCATCATACACTCTCACGCAGGTGTGTGTTTGTTTTGTTGTTTTTGTGTAAACAAAACTGACACAGAATTGTGCACACTTAGTAACCTGCTCCCCCCCCCTCCCGCCCCTAAAGAAGAAGAAAAACTGCAAGAGGCATAGTTCATTATGAGCCCCCGCGCACATGCGGGGGCTCATGAGGATCTATGCCTCTTGCAGATGAATGAAGTTCACCGTGGAAGTTTGATGGGGGGTATATGACGGCAAAATTGGATTGTGTGTTTGATGGATGGGACATGATGAGGTTTGTTGACGCACCAACTGCGATGAGGCTTTTGATGTACACTTGTTTTGGGTGTGTGTTTTTGTTTGTTTGTTTGTTTTTTGTTGTTGTTTTGTTGTTGTTGTTGTTGTTGTTTTTTGTCCGTGAGGTTACCCTTTGTTTCTTTGTTAGATTAACCTTTGTTTGTTTGCACTCTGCGTATTGTGCCCAGCCTGTCCCTTAGAGAGGTCTTTACAATTACAGAGCGCAGACGGACTTGTGTCAGGCAGCTAGGCGTCAAGCGAAGGGAACAGCCGGCCCCAGGTCGTGGGTTCGAATAACGGATCCCGTCCCAGGTAGCTGGGCTCGCAATCCAGTTGTAAACCCGAGCTTGTTCTATAGCATGTCGACTGAGAGGTCCTGGTATGTCAAAGCGGCTCAGTTGCAGTGCGCCTAAACTGACCAGTGTTCAGGCCGTACTCCGCGGGCATACTGAGCTGTCTCTTAGGGCCGTCCATTCCCACTCGTTTTCGTGGACATTAAATGCGAATGGACCAAACAACCACAAAACCAGCCAACAACCAATTTAATCTTTGTGAACATGTATACCAAAAATAAATGATTTCATTCGGGTTCTGTCAAATTAATCACGTTTTCATCACGTGTTCCTTCCACTGTGACACATCTGGGATTGTCCTTCTTGCCTGTAAAAACCGTACCATGTGACCGAGCTACAAAATCCCTTGTAGCGACTAATGGCGGACTTTTTGGAGCCCTCTTTCTGACGCGTCTTGGATGCCAGTTTTGTTCTATAAAAGATCACTAAAACGTTCTAAAGTACAAAGTTACTTAGTGTTGTTCAAAACAACAAACACATTACTGGAGACAGCAACGTCATAGATTTTAAATTACGTCGTAAGTCTATTATGTATAAAAGTGTATATTCCTTTGACGTCAGTCCATGTCGTGATCCAGATCGGCAGATTTCTTCTTGATTTCTTTTATAAAAATTGTGAAGAAATGAAAAGAAATACGTTATTGGGAGCAGGGGCTTGCTAAACGGACCCGTGTAGGCCTGAGGGAGGTCAAAGGAACCATTGTACCCCTCAGGCCTTCGGCCTTCGGGGTGGAACGGTTCCTTTAACCTCCCTCAGGCCTGCAAGGGTCCGTATAGCAAACCCCTGCTACCAATAAATTATAATATCCACCGGTGGGACACGGCTGCAAGACTAGGAAAAATGTCGCATTGCTTTCCCAATTTCGGCTAGGTAGTGTTCACTTTGTGAGAGTCCATACTCTCTTGTTGGTTTCGTGTATTCCCGCTGTCCTTGGGCCGATGGGTTGTAGTGAACGGCAGTGAAAACTGCGACGGTTTCCGCGATATTATTTCTAGCTTTTGGAGTCACGTCTGGACTGATGGGCATTAGAGCTAATCAGGGAGATGAGTAAGCGGCCGCTGATGCCATAGACGTCGCCAAATCTGTGTTAAAATACACCCACGCCCATGATTATAACGCGTTGTCACTCCTACTCCGGTGGATATTGAACGTGTTGTCACACTCTGAGATACAGACAACCTATATATCGCACCTATTCACATCCACGCTTGGTCCAATCGGTTACATAGAGTGCAACCCGCCCTCACTTCCTCTGTCTCAAGATTTCACCCCTTTGCCAGCAGCGGTCACTGATTAGTCTTAGAAACCATGATACATTCAATGCAAAATAGCAATGCCAACGGACGAACGGTTTTTTTCAGAAGCCTGTGTTCACTGATAACGACCCAAAACCACAACTGTCCAAAGAACATGAACACAAAGTGGTCTCGGCAAGAGGCATAGATCCTCATGAGCCCCCGCTGTCGCGGGGGCTCTTGAGGATCTATGCCTCTTGCGTTATATCGCGTTCACTTTTCTCAGCAGTAAAGGGTTAATCAAGATTGCGAGCCCCGGCCGTATTCTGCTGGTACTTAGTGAGATTACTTTTCAGACACGCAAATCTCGGATATTATTTTCTTGTCCTTGTCTAGAACTGTCAAAATTGGAATTAGTTAGCTAGTTATTTGGGTTTAACGCCAAGCAGGCAACTAAGGCCATCTCACAGCGGTCAAAATTGGAAGCTGCGTAGGCGAAATTATGAACCCGTATAGTAAACCTGACGCAGACAGTAGCAATCTTCGTTGATTCGACGCCAAAAAGCCTTCGCCCTCCCAGGAGTCAAAGTAGTGTCAGCAAGAGGTATAGATTCTAATGAGCCCCCCCCCCCCCCGCAAACGCGGGGGTTCATGAGGATCTATACCTCTTCAGTTGTGTGGTGTTCAGATTTTCTCGGCACTGAACGACTTACTTAGGCACAGACGGGGGCGGATCTGAGGGGAGGAAGGATTTCAGGGGTTCCGGTCCCCCCCTCCCAACCCAAACTTTTAAAAAATGCTATAACAAAGTCCTTTTTGGAGGTGTTTGAAATACACCCCCCCCCCCCCCCCGGGACCCTTGTTTGATATTTTGGCGAATGGTGAGAATCTTAACACGCACGCGCCTTCTTTCTCTCTACCCCCCCTTCACCCCCCCCCCCTTCATCCCCCCGCCCCCCCCCCCCCCGTCCCCCCCCGTACCCCCCCCCCCCCCCCCCCCCCGCTTTTCGATTTTTTTTTCGGCCCCTTTTTTTCGGTCTAGTGTCGGGGAGGACTTTAGTATCAAGTTGAATGTCCCACACAAACAGTTGGAACGCCCCCCCCCCTCCGCGGTAACTGATCCGCCCCTGCACAGACGTGTTTCGTTCCAGACGGTACTTTCTGCAGCCTTCACCTGCCAACGTGATATTATTAATCAAGAGAGGTTTTTGTGATGACAGATCTCTGGGCTTATTAATCAACAATTTTTTTTTCCTCAGTGGCAAATCTGATCTGTGACGTGTGTCTCATTCTGTTTGTGTTTCATTAAGTTCGTGTGTGTGTGTGTGTGTGTGTGTGTGTGTGTGTGTGTGTGTGTGTGTGTGTGTGTGTGTGTGTGTGTGTCAGTGTGTGTGTATGTGTGTGTGTGCGTGTGCATAAAAAGATAATGCAAATGCTCCCGCACGACCATGTGTTTTGTAAACATTTGCGTGAAGAACTGCTTTCCGCGGTTGTATTATGCATGCGCGCAGTCTGTCGGGGTGGTGATGGTCGCCGCAATGAAACGATGTCAGTGACTGGCACAACGACCTCTGGCTGACGTCGGTCGCAATGGGCCCGCGCACGGCCGTGCGCGGGCCCACTGCGGCCGATGTCAGCCAGAGGTCCTTGTGCGTACTCAGACGTTAACCCTTTGACTGTCGGTAGCGGTTTTAGTCGCAATGATTCCTGTAGGAATAACAACATCCTGACATCCTGCAGGAATCATCGCGACTAAAACCGCTACCGACACCCAAGGCTTCATTTGGTTGTTGTTGTTGTTGTTGTTGTTGTTGATACTGAACGGATGTGGTGGGCAATAATTTTGTGTGCCGATCTGTGACTATGGGTCTTAAAGCTGTCTGCCGTAAGGTTCAAAATCACAGCTGACCGGCACGCATCTTTGGGGGGACTACTCACAAACCAGACCATCGAGTATAGAGCTGGTATATAGAAACAGTACGCGTACCAAGGGGAATTATTCAGCGCTGGACAGACAAACGGGATGAACGACTGTTCCCGGCTGAAGTTTGTCAACCAGTATTCGTCCTCAAAGTCCTCTCTTTCATAGTTAAACTGCACGATCACTTGCAGTCAGTGCCAGACAAATACACAAGTACCAAATCAAACGACTTTTGAATTTATTTGCATTTGGCCGGACTGTCTGAAAGTGTCACTCTTTTGAAATGTAGAAATAAATGGAGAGTCCACTGTTTTTAAGCACAGCAGTTTACGTCACTTTTTCAATGACGTCACACAGCGGCATGGCTGAAGATACCAGCCCCACATTGTACATAAATAAAGGACAAACGGCTGGAATTTATTTTGATACTAATTTTATTTATGAGACTTTAGTAGTTTAGTAGTATCGTTACTTTCTGACCGTAACAAGACGACCATATAAATCCCTTATATGATGATGTATGTATGCAGGGGCGGATCAGTTACCTCGAGGGGGGTTGGGGTTCCAACTTTTTGTTTGGGACTTTCAACCTGATACAAAAGGCCTCCACCGTCTCGTACCAAGGGCAGTAGAAAACATTCTCTCACTCACATGGATTGTGAAAAGAAGGGCAGAAACATGTTAGCTGAGCTTGAGGCAAGACAACATTGAGAACCCGTCGTACTAGCGAGTTTTAGTAATCAAAGCCCGCCCCGAAGCAACTTGCTTTAACCCATTTAACCCCATCTGGGGCAAGTCGCCTAAAAAAATATTTACCAGTGCAAACTATTTGCCAGTTGCAGGAGATGTCCTCCGCGGCGGCCCCAGGCGCCAAGCTAATCTGGCACTACCCTTGAATTATCACGGTCGATCAATCTGCTGCTTTAGTGCGTCAGGGCTGAATGGGTTAAACCTGTTTTTATTAGTCGTTGTGTGGATTACAATGGCAAAAGCTATTTATCCAACTTGCAAGTCTTTCTCTTTGAAGATTCCCGGCACAGCCTCGCTAAAGCCTTCTTCAAGTGTTTTTCTTTTCTTTCTTTTTTTCTCCTATTAAACGACAGTCAAAACACATATGAGACCACCTTCCGTTTCAAGTTAAGCCCAAATCTTTTAAGGTTTCGCATACCCCAGGGAGGACAATATGGTCGGCCTGCCTCCCACGTACAGGTTTGCACAGTGACAAAGACTGGCCGGTTGTCGTTTTATGTGTATAGCGCCACAAACAGGTGTGCGGGGGACGGATCGACCATGATGGCTTGGTGGTGGTGCCCCAGGGCGGTCACGGTGCATTTGGCTCCTACACGGTTTCGCTTACTGTCGAGAAAAAATGGAACTCGATGCGACTGCAAGAGGCTTAGATTCTCATGAGCCGCCGCGTTATCAGGAGGTCATGAGGATCGATGGCTCTCGCTGAGATCAATTTGCGTTCAAGCTTCTTGGAGGGTTGTGGCTGTTGGGTCCTTGAATTAATAAATATTTCGCAACAAAATATGCGTCCGATTTCAGGTTAAAGGGAGTAACGTAAAACAGTCGCTGCATACAGGCTGCAGGAGGCGGATCGACCATGATAGCTCGGAGAACAGTAGCTATGGCATTCATGGTCGTTCTACGTTTGTTTTTGCACAGGGACGCGCACTGGCTTGCCTCTTCTGTGCAATCTCCACCCAGCGAAACCGTCCCTGTATTAGTGAGAGGACATCCTTACAGGGGCGCAACCTACTGTCTTTGGCTCTATTCTGATTTAGGAATAACTTGTGCTTTCGGCAGCGAAGAGGTTAACGGAAACTGCACCTACGCGATATGTCAAGTACCCAGGTGAAAAAAACAGCGGTCTCAGATGTGTGACGTTCCGCTGCAAAAAAAAAAAACCGGGGACACAAAGGGTCTCATGTTACCAAAGGAGCGAATTTTCTGGCGACACTATTTAGTGTCACAGAACAAAGAAACTGTTATAGCAAACTTGGCCTGTTACGGGGGGTAAAAAAATAAAAATAAAATTTTAAAAAAAATCATCAAAAGGACGACTGAACACAATGCAGCTGCAAGAGGCATAGATCTTCATGAGCCCCCGCAGCTGCGGGGGCTCATGAGGATCTATGCCTCTTGCTGACAACACACTGTGTTCGTGTTCCTTGGACGGCTGGGGCTGTTTGCCGTTGAATTAACTAAGACTTCAGACTCTCCGTCCACTAGCAGTAAGACTTCAGACTCTCCGTCCACTAGCAGTAAGACTTCAGACTCTCCGTCCACTAGCAGTAAGACTTCAGACTTTCCGTCCACTAGCAGTAAGACTTCAGACTCTCCGTCCACTAGCAGTAAGACTTCAGACTCTCCGTCCACTAGCAGTAAGACTTCAGACTCTCCGTCCACTAGCAGTAAGACTTCAGACTCTCAGTCCACTAGCAGTAAGACTTCAGACTCTCCGTCCACTAGCAGTAAGACTTCAGATTCTCCGTCCACTAGCAGTAAGACTTCAGATTCTCCGTCCACTAGCAGTAAGACTTCAGATTCTCCCTCCACTAGCAGTAAGACTTCAGATTCTCCCTCCACTAGCAGTAAGACTTCAGACTATCCCTCCACTAGCAGTAAGACTTCAGACTCTCCCTCCACTAGCAGTAAGACTTCAGACTCTCCGTCCACTAGCAGTAAGACTTCACACTCTCCCTCCACTAGCAGTAAGACTTCAGACTCTCCGTCCACTAGCAGTAAGACTTCACACTCTCCCTCCACTAGCAGTAAGACTTCAGACTCTCCGTCCACTAGCAGTAAGACTTCAGATTCTCCCTCCACTAGCAGTAAGACTTCAGACTCTCCGTCCACTAGCAGTAAGACTTCAGATTCTCCCTCCACTAGCAGTAAGACTTCACACTCTCCCTCCACTAGCAGTAAGACTTCAGACTCTCCGTCCACTAGCAGTAAGACTTCAGACTCTCCCTCCACTAGCAGTAAGACTTCAGATTCTCCCTCCACTAGCAGTAAGACTTCACACTCTCCCTCCACTAGCAGTAAGACTTCAGACTCTCCGTCCACTAGCAGTAAGACTTCAGACTCTCCGTCCACTAGCAGTAAGACTTCAGATTCTCCCTCCACTAGCAGTAAGACTTCAGACTCTCCCTCCACTAGCAGTAAGACTTCAGATTCTCCGTCCACCATCAGTAGGACTTCAGATTCTCCGTCCACTAGCAGTAAGACTTCAGATTCTCCGTCCACTAGCAGTAAGACTTCAGACTCTCCGTCCGCTAGCAGTAAGACTTCAGATTCTCCGTCCACTAGCAGTAAGACTTCAGATTCTCCGTCCACTAGCAGTAGGACTTCAGACTCTCCCTCCACTAGCAGTAAGACTTCAGATTCTCCCTCCACTAGCAGTAAGACTTCAGAGTCTCCGTCCACTAGCAGTAAGACTTCAGTCTCTCCGTCCGCTAGCAGTAAGACTTCAGATTCTCCGTCCACTAGCAGTAAGACTTCAGACTCTCCCTCCAATAGCAGTAAGACTTCAGATTCTCCGTCCACTAGCAGTAAGACTTCAGACTCTCCCTCCACTAGCAGTAAGACTTCAGATTCTCCGTCCACTAGCAGTAAGACTTCAGACTCTCCCTCCACTAGCAGTAAGACTTCAGTTTCTCCCTCCACTAGCAGTAAGACTTCAGACTCCCCCTCCACTAGCAGTAAGACTTCAGATTCTCCGTCCACCATCAGTAAGACTTCAGACTCTCCGTCCACTAGCAGTAAGACTTCAGACTCTCCGTCCACTAGCAGTAAGACTTCAGACTCTCCGTCCACTAGCAGTAAGACTTCAGATTCTCCGTCCACTAGCAGTAAGACTTCAGATTCTCCCTCCACTAGCAGTAAGACTTCAGATTCTCCCTCCACTAGCAGTAAGACTTCAGACTATCCCTCCACTAGCAGTAAGACTTCAGACTCTCCCTCCACTAGCAGTAAGACTTCAGACTCTCCGTCCACTAGCAGTAAGACTTAACACTCTCCCTCCACTAGCAGTAAGACTTCAGACTCTCCGTCCACTAGCAGTAAGACTTCACACTCTCCCTCCACTAGCAGTAAGACTTCAGACTCTCCGTCCACTAGCAGTAAGACTTCAGATTCTCCCTCCACTAGCAGTAAGACTTCAGACTCTCCGTCCACTAGCAGTAAGACTTCACACTCTCCCTCCACTAGCAGTAAGACTTCAGACTCTCCGTCCACTAGCAGTAAGACTTCAGATTCTCCCTCCACTAGCAGTAAGACTTCAGACTCTCCGTCCGCTAGCAGTAAGACTTCAGATTCTCCGTCCACTAGCAGTAAGACTTCAGACTCTCCGTCCACTAGCAGTAAGACTTCAGACTCTCCGTCCACTAGCAGTAAGACTTCAGACTCTCCCTCCACTAGCAGTAAGACTTCAGACTCTCCGTCCACTAGCAGTAAGACTTCAGACTCTCCGTCCACTAGCAGTAAGACTTCAGATCTCTCCCTCCTCGTCCACTAGCAGTAAGACTTCAGACTCTCCCTCCACTAGCAGTAAGACTTCAGACTCTCCGTCCACTAGCAGTAAGACTTCAGATCTCCCTCCACTAGCAGTAAGACTTCAGACTCTCCCTCCACTAGCAGTAAGACTTCAGATTCTCCGTCCACCATCAGACTTCTCCGTCCACTAGCAGTAAGACTTCAGATTCTCCGTCCACTAGCAGTAAGACTTCAGACTCTCCGTCCACTAGCAGTAAAACTTCAGACTCTCCATCCACTAGCAGTAAGACTTCAGACTCTCCGTCCACTAGCAGTAAGACTTCAGACTCTCCGTCCACTAGCAGTAAGACTTCAGACTCTCCGTCCACTAGCAGTAAGACTTCAGATTCTCCGTCCACTAGCAGTAAGACTTCAGATTCTCCGTCCACTAGCAGTAAGACTTCAGATTCTCCCTCCACTAGCAGTAAGACTTCAGATTCTCCCTCCACTAGCAGTAAGACTTCAGACTATCCCTCCACTAGCAGTAAGACTTCAGACTCTCCCTCCACTAGCAGTAAGACTTCAGACTCTCCGTCCACTAGCAGTAAGACTTCACACTCTCCCTCCACTAGCAGTAAGACTTCAGACTCTCCGTCCACTAGCAGTAAGACTTCACACTCTCCCTCCACTAGCAGTAAGACTTCAGACTCTCCGTCCACTAGCAGTAAGACTTCAGATTCTCCCTCCACTAGCAGTAAGACTTCAGTCTCTCCGTCCACTAGCAGTAAGACTTCACACTCTCCCTCCACTAGCAGTAAGACTTCAGACTCTCCGTCCACTAGCAGTAAGACTTCAGATTCTCCCTCCACTAGCAGTAAGACTTCAGACTCTCCGTCCGCTAGCAGTAAGACTTCAGATTCTCCGTCCACTAGCAGTAAGACTTCAGATTCTCCGTCCACTAGCAGTAAGACTTCAGACTCTCCGTCCACTAGCAGTAAGACTTCACACTCTCCCTCCACTAGCAGTAAGACTTCAGACTCTCCGTCCACTAGCAGTAAGACTTCAGACTCTCCGTCCACTAGCAGTAAGACTTCAGATTCTCCCTCCACTAGCAGTAAGACTTCACACTCTCCCTCCACTAGCAGTAAGACTTCAGACTCTCCGTCCACTAGCAGTAAGACTTCAGACTCTCCCTCCACTAGCAGTAAGACTTCAGATTCTCCCTCCACTAGCAGTAAGACTTCACACTCTCCCTCCACTAGCAGTAAGACTTCAGACTCTCCGTCCACTAGCAGTAAGACTTCAGACTCTCCGTCCACTAGCAGTAAGACTTCAGATTCTCCCTCCACTAGCAGTAAGACTTCAGACTCTCCCTCCACTAGCAGTAAGACTTCAGATTCTCCGTCCACCATCAGTAGGACTTCAGATTCTCCGTCCACTAGCAGTAAGACTTCAGATTCTCCGTCCACTAGCAGTAAGACTTCAGACTCTCCGTCCGCTAGCAGTAAGACTTCAGATTCTCCGCCCACTAGCAGTAAGACTTCAGATTCTCCGTCCACTAGCAGTAGGACTTCAGACTCTCCCTCCACTAGCAGTAAGACTTCAGATTCTCCCTCCACTAGCAGTAAGACTTCAGAGTCTCCGTCCACTAGCAGTAAGACTTCAGTCTCTCCGTCCGCTAGCAGTAAGACTTCAGATTCTCCGTCCACTAGCAGTAAGACTTCAGACTCTCCCTCCAATAGCAGTAAGACTTCAGATTCTCCGTCCACTAGCAGTAAGACTTCAGACTCTCCCTCCACTAGCAGTAAGACTTCAGATTCTCCGTCCACTAGCAGTAAGACTTCAGACTCTCCCTCCACTAGCAGTAAGACTTCAGATTCTCCCTCCACTAGCAGTAAGACTTCAGACTCCCCCTCCACTAGCAGTAAGACTTCAGATTCTCCGTCCACCATCAGTAAGACTTCAGACTCTCCGTCCACTAGCAGTAAGACTTCAGACTCTCCGTCCACTAGCAGTAAGACTTCAGACTCTCCGTCCACTAGCAGTAAGACTTCAGACTCTCCGTCCACTAGCAGTAAGACTTCAGACTCTCCGTCCACTATCAGTAAGACTTCAGATTCTCCGTCCACTAGCAGTAAGACTTCAGATTCTCCGTCCACTAGCAGTAAGACTTCAGATTCTCCCTCCACTAGCAGTAAGACTTCAGATTCTCCCTCCACTAGCAGTAAGACTTCAGACTATCCCTCCACTAGCAGTAAGACTTCAGACTCTCCCTCCACTAGCAGTAAGACTTCAGACTCTCCGTCCACTAGCAGTAAGACTTCACACTCTCCCTCCACTAGCAGTAAGACTTCAGACTCTCCGTCCACTAGCAGTAAGACTTCACACTCTCCCTCCACTAGCAGTAAGACTTCAGACTCTCCGTCCACTAGCAGTAGGACTTCAGACTCTCCCTCCACTAGCAGTAAGACTTCAGATTCTCCCTCCACTAGCAGTAAGACTTCAGACTCTCCGTCCACTAGCAGTAAGACTTCACACTCTCCCTCCACTAGCAGTAAGACTTCAGACTCTCCGTCCACTAGCAGTAAGACTTCAGATTCTCCCTCCACTAGCAGTAAGACTTCAGACTCTCCGTCCGCTAGCAGTAAGACTTCAGATTCTCCCTCCAATAGCAGTAAGACTTCAGACTCTCCGTCCACTAGCAGTAAGACTTCAGACTCTCCGTCCACTAGCAGTAAGACTTCACACTCTCCCTCCACTAGCAGTAAGACTTCAGACTCTCCGTCCACTAGCAGTAAGACTTCAGACTCTCCGTCCACTAGCAGTAAGACTTCAGATTCTCCCTCCACTAGCAGTAAGACTTCACACTCTCCCTCCACTAGCAGTAAGACTTCAGACTCTCCGTCCACTAGCAGTAAGACTTCAGACTCTCCCTCCACTAGCGGTAAGACTTCAGATTCTCCGTCCACTAGCAGTAAGACTTCACACTCTCCCTCCACTAGCAGTAAGACTTCAGACTCTCCGTCCACTAGCAGTAAGACTTCAGATTCTCCCTCCACTAGCAGTAAGACTTCAGACTCTCCCTCCACTAGCAGTAAGACTTCAGACTCTCCCTCCACTAGCAGTAAGACTTCAGATTCTCCGTCCACCATCAGTAGGACTTCAGATTCTCCGTCCACTAGCAGTAAGACTTCAGATTCTCCGTCCACTAGCAGTAAGACTTCAGACTCTCCGTCCACTAGCAGTAAGACTTCAGACTCTCCGTCCACTAGCAGTAAGACTTCAGACTCTCCGTCCACTAGCAGTAAGACTTCAGACTCTCCGTCCACTAGCAGTAAGACTTCAGACTCTCCGTCCACTATCAGTAAGACTTCAGACTCTCCGTCCACTAGCAGTAAGACTTCAGACTCTCCGTCCGCTAGCAGTAAGACTTCAGATTCTCCGTCCACTAGCAGTAAGACTTCAGATTCTCCGTCCACTAGCAGTAGGACTTCAGACTCTCCCTCCACTAGCAGTAAGACTTCAGATTCTCCCTCCACTAGCAGTAAGACTTCAGAGTCTCCGTCCACTAGCAGTAAGACTTCAGTCTCTCCGTCCGCTAGCAGTAAGACTTCAGATTCTCCGTCCACTAGCAGTAAGACTTCAGACTCTCCCTCCAATAGCAGTAAGACTTCAGATTCTCCGTCCACTAGCAGTAAGACTTCAGACTCTCCCTCCACTAGCAGTAAGACTTCAGATTCTCCGTCCACTAGCAGTAAGACTTCAGACTCTCCCTCCACTAGCAGTAAGACTTCAGATTCTCCCTCCACTAGCAGTAAGACTTCAGACTCCCCCTCCACTAGCAGTAAGACTTCAGATTCTCCGTCCACCATCAGTAAGACTTCAGACTCTCCGTCCACTAGCAGTAAGACTTCAGACTCTCCGTCCACTAGCAGTAAGACTTCAGACTCTCCGTCCACTAGCAGTAAGACTTCAGACTCTCCGTCCACTAGCAGTAAGACTTCAGACTCTCCGTCCACTAGCAGTAAGACTTCAGACTCTCCGTCCACTAGCAGTAAGACTTCAGATTCTCCGTCCACTAGCAGTAAGACTTCAGACTCTCCGTCCACTAGCAGTAAGACTTCAGACTCTCCGTCCACTAGCAGTAAGACTTCAGACTCTCCCTCCACTAGCAGTAAGACTTCAGACTCTCCGTCCACTAGCAGTAAGACTTCAGACTCTCCGTCCACTAGCAGTAAGACTTCAGACTCTCCCTCCACTAGCAGTAAGACTTCAGACTCTCCCTCCACTAGCAGTAAGACTTCAGACTCTCCGTCCACTAGCAGTAAGACTTCAGACTCTCCCTCCACTAGCAGTAAGACTTCAGATTCTCCCTCCACTAGCAGTAAGACTTCACACTCTCCCTCCACTAGCAGTAAGACTTCAGACTCTCCGTCCACTAGCAGTAAGACTTCAGACTCTCCGTCCACTAGCAGTAAGACTTCAGATTCTCCCTCCACTAGCAGTAAGACTTCAGACTCTCCCTCCACTAGCAGTAAGACTTCAGACTCTCCCTCCACTAGCAGTAAGACTTCAGATTCTCCGTCCACCATCAGTAGGACTTCAGATTCTCCGTCCACTAGCAGTAAGACTTCAGATTCTCCGTCCACTAGCAGTAAGACTTCAGACTCTCCGTCCACTAGCAGTAAGACTTCAGACTCTCCGTCCACTAGCAGTAAGACTTCAGACTCTCCGTCCACTAGCAGTAAGACTTCAGACTCTCCGTCCACTAGCAGTAAGACTTCAGACTCTCCGTCCACTAGCAGTAAGACTTCAGATTCTCCGTCCACTAGCAGTAAGACTTCAGATTCTCCGTCCACTAGCAGTAAGACTTCAGATTCTCCCTCCACTAGCAGTAAGACTTCAGATTCTCCCTCCACTAGCAGTAAGACTTCAGACTATCCCTCCACTAGCAGTAAGACTTCAGACTCTCCCTCCACTAGCAGTAAGACTTCAGACTCTCCGTCCACTAGCAGTAAGACTTCACACTCTCCCTCCACTAGCAGTAAGACTTCAGACTCTCCGTCCACTAGCAGTAAGACTTCACACTCTCCCTCCACTAGCAGTAAGACTTCAGACTCTCCGTCCACTAGCAGTAAGACTTCAGATTCTCCGTCCACTAGCAGTAAGACTTCAGATTCTCCCTCCACTAGCAGTAAGACTTCAGATTCTCCCTCCACTAGCAGTAAGACTTCAGACTATCCGTCCACTAGCAGTAAGACTTCAGACTCTCCCTCCACTAGCAGTAAGACTTCAGACTCTCCGTCCACTAGCAGTAAGACTTCACACTCTCCCTCCACTAGCAGTAAGACTTCAGACTCTCCGTCCACTAGCAGTAAGACTTCACACTCTCCCTCCACTAGCAGTAAGACTTCAGACTCTCCGTCCACTAGCAGTAAGACTTCAGATTCTCCCTCCACTAGCAGTAAGACTTCAGACTCTCCGTCCACTAGCAGTAAGACTTCACACTCTCCCTCCACTAGCAGTAAGACTTCAGACTCTCCGTCCACTAGCAGTAAGACTTCAGATTCTCCCTCCACTAGCAGTAAGACTTCAGACTCTCCGTCCGCTAGCAGTAAGACTTCAGATTCTCCGTCCACTAGCAGTAAGACTTCAGACTCTCCGTCCACTAGCAGTAAGACTTCAGACTCTCCGTCCACTAGCAGTAAGACTTCACACTCTCCCTCCACTAGCAGTAAGACTTCAGACTCTCCGTCCACTAGCAGTAAGACTTCAGACTCTCCGTCCACTAGCAGTAAGACTTCAGATTCTCCCTCCACTAGCAGTAAGACTTCACACTCTCCCTCCACTAGCAGTAAGACTTCAGACTCTCCGTCCACTAGCAGTAAGACTTCAGACTCTCCCTCCACTAGCGGTAAGACTTCAGATTCTCCCTCCACTAGCAGTAAGACTTCACACTCTCCCTCCACTAGCAGTAAGACTTCAGACTCTCCGTCCACTAGCAGTAAGACTTCAGACTCTCCGTCCACTAGCAGTAAGACTTCAGATTCTCCCTCCACTAGCAGTAAGACTTCAGACTCTCCCTCCACTAGCAGTAAGACTTCAGACTCTCCCTCCACTAGCAGTAAGACTTCAGATTCTCCGTCCACCATCAGTAGGACTTCAGACTCTCCGTCCACTAGCAGTAAGACTTCAGACTCTCCGTCCACTAGCAGTAAGACTTCAGACTCTCCGTCCACTAGCAGTAAGACTTCAGATTCTCCGTCCACTAGCAGTAAGACTTCAGATTCTCCGTCCACTAGCAGTAAGACTTCAGATTCTCCCTCCACTAGCAGTAAGACTTCAGATTCTCCCTCCACTAGCAGTAAGACTTCAGACTATCCCTCCACTAGCAGTAAGACTTCAGACTCTCCCTCCACTAGCAGTAAGACTTCAGACTCTCCGTCCACTAGCAGTAAGACTTCACACTCTCCCTCCACTAGCAGTAAGACTTCAGACTCTCCGTCCACTAGCAGTAAGACTTCACACTCTCCCTCCACTAGCAGTAAGACTTCAGACTCTCCGTCCACTAGCAGTAAGACTTCAGATTCTCCCTCCACTAGCAGTAAGACTTCAGACTCTCCGTCCACTAGCAGTAAGACTTCACACTCTCCCTCCACTAGCAGTAAGACTTCAGACTCTCCGTCCACTAGCAGTAAGACTTCAGATTCTCCCTCCACTAGCAGTAAGACTTCAGACTCTCCGTCCGCTAGCAGTAAGACTTCAGATTCTCCGTCCACTAGCAGTAAGACTTCAGACTCTCCGTCCACTAGCAGTAAGACTTCAGACTCTCCGTCCACTAGCAGTAAGACTTCACACTCTCCCTCCACTAGCAGTAAGACTTCAGACTCTCCGTCCACTAGCAGTAAGACTTCAGACTCTCCGTCCACTAGCAGTAAGACTTCAGATTCTCCCTCCACTAGCAGTAAGACTTCACACTCTCCCTCCACTAGCAGTAAGACTTCAGACTCTCCGTCCACTAGCAGTAAGACTTCAGACTCTCCCTCCACTAGCAGTAAGACTTCAGATTCTCCCTCCACTAGCAGTAAGACTTCACACTCTCCCTCCACTAGCAGTAAGACTTCAGACTCTCCGTCCACTAGCAGTAAGACTTCAGACTCTCCGTCCACTAGCAGTAAGACTTCAGATTCTCCCTCCACTAGCAGTAAGACTTCAGACTCTCCCTCCACTAGCAGTAAGACTTCAGATTCTCCGTCCACCATCAGTAGGACTTCAGATTCTCCGTCCACTAGCAGTAAGACTTCAGATTCTCCGTCCACTAGCAGTAAGACTTCAGACTCTCCGTCCGCTAGCAGTAAGACTTCAGATTCTCCGTCCACTAGCAGTAAGACTTCAGACTCTCCCTCCACTAGCAGTAAGACTTCAGATTCTCCCTCCACTAGCAGTAAGACTTCAGAGTCTCCGTCCACTAGCAGTAAGACTTCAGTCTCTCCGTCCGCTAGCAGTAAGACTTCAGATTCTCCGTCCACTAGCAGTAAGACTTCAGACTCTCCATCCAATAGCAGTAAGACTTCAGATTCTCCGTCCACTAGCAGTAAGACTTCAGACTCTCCCTCCACTAGCAGTAAGACTTCAGATTCTCCGTCCACTAGCAGTAAGACTTCAGACTCTTCCTCCACTAGCAGTAAGACTTCAGATTCTCCCTCCACTAGCAGTAAGACTTCAGACTCCCCCTCCACTAGCAGTAAGACTTCAGATTCTCCGTCCACCATCAGTAAGACTTCAGACTCTCCGTCCACTAGCAGTAAGACTTCAGACTCTCCGTCCACTAGCAGTAAGACTTCAGACTCTCCGTCCACTAGCAGTAAGACTTCAGACTCTCCGTCCACTAGCAGTAAGACTTCAGACTCTCCGTCCACTAGCAGTAAGACTTCAGATTCTCCGTCCACTAGCAGTAAGACTTCAGATTCTCCGTCCACTAGCAGTAAGACTTCAGATTCTCCCTCCACTAGCAGTAAGACTTCAGATTCTCCCTCCACTAGCAGTAAGACTTCAGACTATCCCTCCACTAGCAGTAAGACTTCAGACTCTCCCTCCACTAGCAGTAAGTCTTCAGACTCTCCGTCCACTAGCAGTAAGACTTCACACTCTCCCTCCACTAGCAGTAAGACTTCAGACTCTCCGTCCACTAGCAGTAAGACTTCACACTCTCCCTCCACTAGCAGTAAGACTTCAGACTCTCCGTCCACTAGCAGTAAGACTTCAGATTCTCCCTCCACTAGCAGTAAGACTTCAGACTCTCCGTCCACTAGCAGTAAGACTTCACACTCTCCCTCCACTAGCAGTAAGACTTCAGACTCTCCGTCCACTAGCAGTAAGACTTCAGATTCTCCCTCCACTAGCAGTAAGACTTCAGACTCTCCGTCCGCTAGCAGTAAGACTTCAGATTCTCCGTCCACTAGCAGTAAGACTTCAGACTCTCCGTCCACTAGCAGTAAGACTTCAGACTCTCCGTCCACTAGCAGTAAGACTTCACACTCTCCCTCCACTAGCAGTAAGACTTCAGACTCTCCGTCCACTAGCAGTAAGACTTCAGACTCTCCGTCCACTAGCAGTAAGACTTCAGATTCTCCCTCCACTAGCAGTAAGACTTCACACTCTCCCTCCACTAGCACTAAGACTTCAGACTCTCCGTCCACTAGCAGTAAGACTTCAGACTCTCCCTCCACTAGCGGTAAGACTTCAGATTCTCCGTCCACTAGCAGTAAGACTTCACACTCTCCCTCCACTAGCAGTAAGACTTCAGACTCTCCGTCCACTAGCAGTAAGACTTCAGACTCTCCGTCCACTAGCAGTAAGACTTCAGATTCTCCCTCCACTAGCAGTAAGACTTCAGACTCTCCCTCCACTAGCAGTAAGACTTCAGATTCTCCGTCCACCATCAGTAGGACTTCAGATTCTCCGTCCACTAGCAGTAAGACTTCAGATTCTCCGTCCACTAGCAGTAAGACTTCAGACTCTCCGTCCGCTAGCAGTAAGACTTCAGATTCTCCGTCCACTAGCAGTAAGACTTCAGATTCTCCGTCCACTAGCAGTAGGACTTCAGACTCTCCGTCCACTAGCAGTAAGACTTCAGATTCTCCGTCCACTAGCAGTAAGACTTCAGAGTCTCCGTCCACTAGCAGTAAGACTTCAGTCTCTCCGTCCGCTAGCAGTAAGACTTCAGATTCTCCGTCCACTAGCAGTAAGACTTCAGACTCTCCCTCCAATAGCAGTAAGACTTCAGATTCTCCGTCCACTAGCAGTAAGACTTCAGACTCTCCCTCCACTAGCAGTAAGACTTCAGATTCTCCGTCCACTAGCAGTAAGACTTCAGACTCTCCCTCCACTAGCAGTAAGACTTCAGACTCTCCCTCCACTAGCAGTAAGACTTCAGATTCTCCGTCCACCATCAGTAAGACTTCAGATTCTCCGTCCACTAGCAGTAAGACTTCAGATTCCTCGTCCACTAGCAGTAAGACTTCAGACTCTCCGTCCGCTAGCAGTAAGACTTCAGACTCTCCCTCCACTAGCAGTAAGACTTCAGATTCTCCGTCCACTAGCAGTAAGACTTCAGACTCTCCGTCCACTAGCAGTAAGACTTCAGACTCTCCGTCCACTAGCAGTAAGACTTCAGATTCTCCCTCCACTAGCAGTAAGACTTCAGACTCCCCCTCCACTAGCAGTAAGACTTCAGATTCTCCGTCCACCATCAGTAGGACTTCAGATTCTCCGTCCACTAGCAGTAAGACTTCAGATTCTCCGTCCACTAGCAGTAAGACTTCAGACTCTCCGTCCGCTAGCAGTAAGACTTCAGATTCTCCGTCCACTAGCAGTAAGACTTCAGATTCTCCGTCCACTAGCAGTAGGACTTCAGACTCTCCGTCCACTAGCAGTAAGACTTCAGATTCTCCGTCCACTAGCAGTAAGACTTCAGATTCTCCGTCCACTAGCAGTAAGACTTCAGTCTCTCCGTCCGCTAGCAGTAAGACTTCAGATTCTCCGTCCACTAGCAGTAAGACTTCAGACTCTCCCTCCAATAGCAGTAAGACTTCAGATTCTCCGTCCACTAGCAGTAAGACTTCAGACTCTCCCTCCACTAGCAGTAAGACTTCAGATTTTCTGTCCACTAGCAGTAAGACTTCAGACTCTCCCTCCACTAGCAGTAAGACTTCAGATTCTCCGTCCACCATCAGTAAGACTTCAGATTCTCCGTCCACTAGCAGTAAGACTTCAGATTCCTCGTCCACTAGCAGTAAGACTTCAGATTCTCCGTCCACCATCAGTAGGACTTCAGATTCTCCGTCCACTAGCAGTAAGACTTCAGATTCTCCGTCCACTAGCAGTAAGACTTCAGACTCTCCCTCCACTAGCAGTAAGACTTCAGATTCTCCGTCCACTAGCAGTAAGACTTCAGATTCTCCGTCCACTAGCAGTAAAACTTCAGATTCTCCCTCCACTAGCACTAAGACTTCAGATTCTCCGTCCACTAGCAGTAAGACTTCAGACTCTCCCTCCACTAGCAGTAAGACTTCAGATTCTCCGTCCACCATCAGTAAGACTTCAGAATCTCCGTCCACTAGCAGTAAGACTTCAGACTCTCCCTCCACTGGCAGTAAGACTTCAGATTCTCCGTCCACTAGCAGTAAGACTTCAGATTCTCCGTCCACTAGCAGTAGGACTTTAGATTCTCCGTCCACTAGCAGTAAGACTTCACACTCTCCCTCCACTAGCAGTAAGACTTCAGATTCTCCGTCCACTAGCAGTAAGACTTCAGACTCTCCCTCCACTAGCAGTAAGACTTCAGATTCTCCGTCCACTAGCAGTAAGACTTCAGACTCTCCCTCCACTAGCAGTAAGACTTCAGACTCTCCCTCCACTAGCAGTAAGACTTCAGACTCTCCGTCCACTAGTAGTAAGACTTCAGACTCTCCCTCCACTAGTAGTAAGACTTCAGATTCTCCGTCCACTAGCAGAAAAGAGGGGAGGGGTGTGAGGTGGGGGTGGTGGGAGGTGTTTAGGGGGGGGGGGGTTAAGGTGCTCAAGCACCTCAGGGCTCACAA
Organism: Semisulcospira habei; assembly: GCA_036245525.1. Lineage (NCBI taxonomy): Eukaryota > Metazoa > Mollusca > Gastropoda > Semisulcospiridae > Semisulcospira > Semisulcospira habei. The sequence goes on from BTPG01000004.1 coordinate 165,268,873, forward strand.
GAACTTTAATCATTCGCCGAGACAGTAGGTCTGTTTTTGCTGCTTTCGCGATATCCTGCCTGAGGGAGCATGAAATCGATCGCACTGCAAGAGACATAGCTCCTCATGAGCCCCCGCAGTGCTCTAACTTACCGCAGTCGCGGGGGCTCATGAGGATCTATGCCTCTTGCTGACACCGCCTTGTATCTTCAGACGGCTGGGGGACTGTTTGGCGTGAAATTAACACAGATTTCAGAAACAGAGTCTGCGTCACACGGCAGCGAAGGAGTTAACCCACATCATACTGAGGCTTCAAATGTGTACACTGCCATAATTATGCAAGCTACTTTATAGTACTTACAGATAAGGATACAGACCGATGGTTTTAGTTCAAGGGTGATGCCAGAATAGCTTGGCGCCTAGAGGCGCCAAGCTATTCTGGCACTACCTTTGAACTATTTCAGTCAAACTTATTTCACACACTGGTGTATTCCGAATGATAAGGGTTAATGACCAGTAACGGAATACCTCATCAGGATTTATGCATCTTGTTGATCATGTTTGATATATGTGCCCTGTAAATGACGAACCCGCACACCAAAATATATATATAAACACACACACACAGTATTGTCACCACCTCCAGTCAACCAACCAGCCACCACCCAACCAAACCGCCGACGCCACCGACCACCCAAGCGGTTCAGAGACCAGCGCCCGCCACTCCTCCCCACGCCGCCACCACACCTCCGACTACCACCTCAACACCGCCACCCACCACGCCCGTTCCAGCGCCCGACCCCCAAGCCGAGGCTCCACTGGCCACCACCACCACCAACCCAACTCCCCAGGCCACACCTCAGCCAGCAACGGTTCTTCCGGCCACCACCATCCCCGCCACCACTCATCCAACAGTTACTAGAGTGGTTGGCGTACCAACACCCCCCAGCCTGGCACTAAGCAACGGTCCCCCGGCCACACCACCCGCCTCCTCCACCACCAACCACCCGGCCCCGGCAGTACCACCAGCCAGCTGCGCGACGGAGCGGCAGACAGACAGCGACACCCCCCTTCACCCCCCTGGCCCACCCCCCCCTGGACGAAATCAGCGAGAGCTGGAAGTCCATGTCCCTTCAAATATCATCATCACAGTATTGTCTATCTAAATTAGTCATAATAATAATAATAATAATAATAATAATAATAATAATAATAATAATAATAATAATAATAATGAATATTTTTTTACGGCGCCTATACTTTTGATAGAAAAGCTCTTGGCGCCGTACAAATGACATACTAACATACATACACCTTGCATCCTACAACACACCTTGCATCCTACAACACATATATTATAGTCCCTAATATACACACTCACGCAACAAGATATCATAAATGCACTTTAACCTTGGCGCTTAAAAGGTACATCATAATTTCCAGCACGAATTACAATAGTGTGTGAAATTTGAACGGCAAATTTTGAAAACTGGTAGCTTTAATTTATCTCTTTAGCTTTTGAAGGAGTGTCTTTAAGTTCGTGCGTGCGTGCGTGCGTGCGTGCGTGCGTGCGTGTGTGTGTGTGTGTGTGTGTGTGTGTGTGTGTGTGTGTGTGTGTGTGTGTGTGTGTGTGTGTGTGTGTGTGTGTGTGTAGCTTTAGTTTATTCTTCACATGCCCGTTAGATATGTGTTCCTTAGGAGTAGCAGGCTATATGGTATTCTGTGTACGACTGACAAAATTAAGATCATAGGTGGAAAGCAACACCGGATGTCCGTTCCGTTGAAAATCTGTGTCTCTTGTTTGTTCAGTTGTTTTCATTTGAGTATGATCAATTTAGTGTTTAGAAAAATGGGGGTTTGCGATGCGTTTCCAAGAATAGGACCTGTACTGTCTGTACCGTCCACCCCCCAACAGAAAGAATAAACTCACAGACACTACGTTTTTCAGCGAGTTTGCCGATTTCATGGAGCACTGTAATTCTTTGGGTGGTAAGCTTGTGATTGTCGGCGACTTCAACTTTCAATTCGACTGTCCTTCCAACACCAACACGGCTCGTATGCTTGATCTATTACAAACCTTCAGTCTGTCTCAAGGCGTGCATCAGCCTACTCATACCAAAGGTCATACACTCGACTGGGTCGTGTATAGAGAGGAGGACTCCATCTTTAGGTCCGCCTCTGTGAGCCACACCATGTCTTCTGACCATTTTCCAGTTCTGTGTCTTTTGGATATAACCAAACCTCAGCTGCAGCCTGTTACCAAGACTTCGAGGAACCTCAAGGGGATCGACCATGGCAAGTTCATAGCCGATGTTGCAGACTTTGTCGGCATCCGTCCCCACATCTCGGCCGAGCAACTCAACGCTGGTCTGCGGGCTGTCCTAGACCAGCATGCTCCCGCCACTCGCCGCCGGGTGTCGCAGCATCACTCCACGCCCTGGTACCCATCTGTGGCCGCTGAACTGCGCACCTTGAAGCACGAAAGGCGTCAGGCAGAGAGGCGTTGGCTCAAGTCTGGGCTGACTGTTCATAAACAGATTCTGAATGGTTTGAAGCATAAAATCACTCGTTTGACCACCAATGCCAAGACTGCTTTCATCTGCGCAAAAGTTGCTGCAGCAAGTACTTGCAAAGAACTTTTCCGTGTGACTAATGGACTCTTGGGTAAGACCAAACCTGTTCAACTGCCCAGCACACACCCAATCCGTGACCTCCCAGAACTGTTTTCTCGCTTTTTCTGTTCCAAAGTCAGAACAATACGTGACAACATTGACAAATGTGATGATGCTCATACATCTTGCTCATTTGAATCTAAGTGTTTTGCTGGCACTCCTCTTGCATGCTTCAGTCCAGTGACTGAAAAGGTAGTGCTGGACACCATGAATAAGATGTCTCTCAAGACCTGTGAGCTAGACCCTGTGCCTTCGTCCCTTCTTTTTGAATGTAAAGATGCAATTGTACCAGTTGTTACAGCTATTCTAAATGAGTCCCTCTTGCACGGCACTGTACCTACCTGTTTCAAAACTGCAATTGTTAAGCCGCTCTTAAAGAAAGCTTCACTTGATCCCAACAGTTTGAACAACTACAGACCCGTATCCAACCTACCTTTTCTTTCAAAGCTTCTGGAAAAGATAGTGCTCACGCAGCTGCTAGACCATATCAAGAATAATGGTCTGTGGCATGTGTTCCAGTCAGCATATAGGTCTGGTCATAGCACGGAGACAGCATTGCTGCGTGTTGTGAATGACCTACTTGGTGCTAGCGATGAAGATCTAATCTCTGTTCTGACTCTGCTCGATCTGAGCGCAGCGTTTGATACCATTGACCATGACATTTTACTTGCCCGCCTTCGTGATGTGTTTGGTATTCAAAGCACAGCACTGAAATTTTTCAAATCCTACTTTGTCGGTCGCTTGCAGATGGTTTCAGTGGCAGGATTTGAGTCCCACCCTGTTGAGCTGCTTTGTGGCGTTCCACAGGGGTCGGTCTTGGGGCCTGTTCTCTTTACTTTGTATACACAGCCCCTGTCGCATGTCATTGAGCGTCACTTAGTTTCTTATCATTTTATATGCAGATGATACAGAATTGTACAAACACTCCCTTCGTGAACATGTCGATCAAATGGTGCAGTCTTTGGAGGTTTGTATTTGTGATGTTCAGAAGTGGACCACACAGAACACGCTCCAGCTGAACAGTGACAAAACTGAGTCCCTCCGAATGATGTGCTCCTCTACGTGCAGTGCTGATCTCCCTGAGTCAATGATGGTGGGCGAGAGTGCCATCTCCTTTTCTAGCTCGGCCCGTAACTTGGGTGTCATTTTTGACAACAGGCTGACAATGAAGGAACAAGTGAAGAAAGTTTGCCAGCTTGCCTTCATTGAACTCAGAAGGATCAGCACTGTTCGACATCTGCTGACTGTTGAAGTTACCAAAACACTTGTTACCTCCCTTGTGCTGTCCCGAATAGACTATTGCAATTCTCTTTTGTCCGGTGTTCCGCAAAATCTTCTTGACCAAATCCAGAGAGTCATGAACTGTGCTGCACGTCTGATTTTTCGTGTACCGAAACGTGAACACATTATGCCTCAACTAGCTAATTTGCACTGGCTGCCAGTTTCATACAGAATTCAGTATAAAGTCTGTGTTATTTGTTTCAACATCATCTCTGGTTCTGCCCCTCCTTACTTATCTGATCTTGTCCAGCTGTATACACCGTCCCGCTCACTGACTACGCTCTGCTTCAGACACTCGTGTTTTCCGTATCCCTAGACGTAATAAGGTCACTCAAGGTCATCGTGCATTTTCGTATTTTGGTCCCATTACTGACATGGAACGCTCTCCCAGCTGATGTGCGTCACTCATCATCTCTTTCCATTTTCAAATCCAAGCTTAAAACACACGTTTTTCTCTGTTGCATATACGTAAAGACCATTTTGTCTGCCGGCTCATCATGCGCGTGTGTGTGTGTGTGTGTGTGTGTGTGTGTGTGTGTGTGTGTGTGTGTGTGTGTGTGTGTGTGTGTGTGTGTGTGTGTGTGTGTGTGTGTGTGTGTGTGAGTGTGTGTGGTGTGAGTTTTCGCCCTTCTAAATTAATGTATTTTTTGTTGTATGTGCTTGTTTGTGTATTCTGCTTCACTGTTTCATTACTGTGATTGTAAAGCGCCTAGAGCACCTTGGTGATTAGGCGCTATACAAATTACCTTTATTATTATTATTATTATTAGGAAGAATGACAGTCCGCACTAGAAGATTTGAATTAATTGGCCCATTTGTTAAACGCTGTCTCAGTGCAGAAAAAGTTTCATTCAGATGATATTTATAGCATTGCTTGTGGATGGACACGTTCTTTGAAAAAAGATGAAACATTTTAAAAGTTTCACCTTAACGGGGTTTGTTTGGGGCATTCTGTAATTAGAGTTTGATTTTCTATTTATGTCTACAAGTTTAAAAGTTCAGAATTTTCACCTAACTGGTCTCTATGTGCATTTCTTACGGAAGCGAAAATAATTATTCATTTCTCTACTTAAGCTTTTCGCTTTGAGAAGTTGTTTGCTTTTCTGACAACAATTAATTTACAGATTTTGTTAAGGTCCCCCCCCCCCCACACACACACACACACACACACACTTTTTTTAAAACATTTGCGACGCGCTTCATCCGCGTATCCGGATGCAGCACGTCTCGAATGAGTTAACTAGAAGCGCCCTGATCCGGAGAGGACTTTGATTGCTAAAGGTCAGCAATGCACTGGATTCTCAACGTTTTCTTGCCTCGACTAAGACTTTTCTACCTTCTTTTCAAAATCCGTGTTAGAAGGCACACGAAACAGATGGCTACTGTCCCTTCTGCGCAATGGGGGAACTCTCCTGCGTAACAAAAAACGTAAAGAGCAGGAAAGCTTTTTCTTTCATTTTGCAACCTTTAACTTCACAATTAAACCGAAAAAATTAAGGTTAGTCATTGTGTGCAGCATTGTTATGAGACATACCAAGAAAACGTATTAATGAGATATCGCCAGCTGTTACTACCGAGAGATATCGCCAGCTGTTACTACCGAGAGATATCGCCAGCTGTTACTACCGAGAGATATCGCCAGCTGTTACTACCGAGAGATATCGCCAGCTGTTACTACCGAGACTGAAAAAGTGAACGCGATCCAACCGCAAGAGGCATAGATCCTCATGAGTCCCCGCGACTGCGGGGGTTCATGAGGATCTATACCTCTTGCTGAGACCAGTGTGTATCCACGATTCTTGGATGGTTGCGACTTTTGGTCGTTGAAGAAACATAACAACGTCTAGTTGCAGGGAAGAAGTTTTGCCCGAATCAGAGTTTCAGCCTGCACGCCAGCACATGACAGGGCATCACCGAGTAGTGACTTCTTCAAACACTTTTTTTTTTACCCTTTGACTCCCAGAACTAAATGACTTCCATTCTGACGAATGGAAGTCATTTAGTTCTGGGATTCAAAGGGTTTAAATGTTTTATTTTTGGGACAGTTGCCTATCGACTAAAGTGAATTTTGTTCTTGTTCCAGAAAACATGACCCTCTCGCGCACAACGCTGAGACTCAGATCCAGGGCGAGGCTGGGTCACGTGGCTGTCATGGCGACGATGCTGATAGTACTGCATTCTTCCCGTGTGGAATGTGGTGAGGAACGTTTGACACTTGAATCCAAATTTCACGGGGCTTAGTGAAAGCGCCAAACTAATGATTTATGAAACACTTCCTTCATATTTTAGCTATCGACATTGCCTCTTGTAAGGGTGGCGGGGGGGTCAGTAGTGGGGGTGGGGTGGCGGGTGGGAGAGGGACAGCATGCCTCACATTTTGTTCTCCAGTCTAAAAAGTAAGGGGGGGGAGGAGGGGGGGGGGGGGCAACTGTTTGACCTGCCGCGATAGTTCAGCCTTCAAAAGATCAAACAGCGGGGTGAATGGGGAGTGGGCGATAGTCGCCCAGCCTCAAAAGAAAAAAAAATCTGCCTGAGGTTTCTTTTTTCTCCAAAAATATGGGGCGGGGTCCGGAGATGAGTGTATGCCACGGTTTAAGTACTAAAGCATATGAATGTAAATGACTTTCAATAATCAATAATGTTGAATTTGTCATTACAGTGTATTATAAAATAACCGTTGCGGTAATCAGTTTAAAAGGAAACTTTACTTATTGTTTGCTCGTTTTCTCCATACAGCATTTTCTATTTCATGAATGTTGAAGAATTTCAGCAGGTGACATAGGGCCTCATGAGCCCCCGCAACGTATGGGGGGGGGGGGGGGGGGAGTGTTTGAGGTCCAATGCCATTTGCAGATGGGTCGTTGCACAGTTGGGGGGGGGGGGGGGGGGGGCGGGGGGATGGACGGATGAGAAAGTACAGTGACCTGAAATTGAGTTTACTCTAGGTTTCGTCTGACTTCTGTAGAAGTCGGGCGAAACCTAGCGTAAACTGAAATTGGAACAGTCGGACGAAACCCAAGTCAAACTCCCGTGTCAACCCGCCCTTGTGTCGTCCCGGGCTTGGCCTGCGAGTCTTCAGCCCTTATTATATGCGTCATGTGTTTGACCAGCGGCGGATGCAGCAGTTGCGGAGGGCCCGGACAGCAGTTTCGATTTCGCGGAGGTGGACACGGACGGGAACGGGTGTGTGGAGGGGGTGGAGGAGATGCAGGTACACTTCCACTAGGGTTTGATTAATGATTGGTGGTTAACCCCTTAACTGCCGGGGCCAGTTCGACCGTTATCCAGCTGCGAGAGACATAAATCCTCATGAGCCCCCGCGAATGCGGGGGCTCATGAGGATTTATGTCTCTTGCTGGCTCTAACGGCAAATATGAAAAATGACACACGTGCTAATTACTTCATCCGTTGAGAAATAAAGTTTCATTATGTTTTGTTTTTGTTTTTTTCCTGTGCGCGGGCCCACTGCGGCCGACTTCAGCCCGATAGTCTTTTGCGTACTGGGACTGCACTGGCCAAATGGCATAGCAGTGCGTCACAAGGCATTGCATGTATCTTTTCTTTCCGTCTTCTCACTCCTGTTCTTCCTACTGTTTCTTTATTTTTGTGTTCTTTTAATAAACGAAACCCAAACTTTCTTGGTAGTTTTCATTCTATTCATTTGGTTTTCATTGTGGTGTGCAGCATTATATTTTATTCCATTCAACTCTGTGCTGTTCTATTCCGTCTATTCTCAGTCTTTCCACGGTTATTCTATTCTATTGTAAGTCTATTATATTGCTACGGTTAGTGATTCTATTCTATTGTAAGTCTATTATATTGTCACGGTTATTCTATTCTTTTCTATTCTATTCTTATGGTTATTCTATTCTATTCTCACCGTTATTCTATTGTATTCTACTCTCACGGTTATTCTATTCTATTTATATTTTATTCTAAATCTGTTCTAAATCTGTTCTATTCTATTCAGTCTACGGCGGGTTATGTCACGGTTATCTACTCTATTCTATTCTATTCTATTGTCACGGTGATCTACAGCCTCCGCCATATTCTCTTCTCCTATCTTCTCTTCTAAGAAATGAGAGGCGCAAGATCTACTAGAGACTGGGTGCGATAATGATATGCAACCCGTAGTCACGTGTCCCTCTGTCTGCAGCTCTTCCGGCTGAAGGTGGGGAAGATTCTGGGAGAGGCGCTGCAGCTCGGGGAAGTCGAGAGGGCGCTGCGATCAGGGAGGATAACTCACTCTGCTGACGTCAACAACGACGGAAGAATATGTGAATGTGGTAAGTACACTCGACTTCGCTTATAACAAGGTCAGTCGGATATGACGAAAGTCGGATATAACAACACTTCTTCAGAGGCCCCGTCCGGGACATATTTTATTAATGTTGACCGGCCCTTGGCTGTAAGTAGCGTTATTTAGTCGCGATGATTCATCACTCGACTAAAAAACAAACTTCGGATGTACGGTGTAACCTGTTTTGAGCAACCTTCTCTTTTTTAAGGTGGTCTGGAGAAGTCCTGAAAGGTAAAACGTGTCACCTGTCATTAAAGACCATCATTTAGGTGGATACAGCCACTTAAATGGTGGGACCGCCGTGACACAAGTGCCGGTTGTGCCCCGATTTTGAAGCCGATTCCGATCCGATTGCGATCGGATGACGTCAATTATCCGATCCGGTCCCAATCGGCTGGGAATCGGGTGTCTAGAACCTGCTCTATTTTCCCGATCCGATTCGGCCCCGGTTGTAAGCTTCAACCAATCAGAGCGCGTCTCGCAAAGCACGTCGTTTCACAGTTTGCAAATGGCGGAACACGCCTGTTGTGATCAGTCACCGCGTTGCTGATGTTTCGCACGCCTCTTCCCGAGTATAGGCCCCGCCACACGGGCCGGTTGTGCCCCGATTTTGAAGCCGATTCCGATCCGTTTGCGATCGGATGACGTCAATTATCCGATCCGGTCCCAATCGGCTGGGACTGAATCGGATGACTAGAACCTGCTCTATATTTCCGATCCGAATCGGGTCCCGATCGTAAGCTTCAACCAATCAGAGCGCGTCTCGCAAAGCATGTCGTTTCAACACGGCCGGTTTGCAAATGGCCGAACACGCCTGTTGTGATCAGTACCACCGCCGTTGCCGCTGATGTTTAGCACGCCTCTTCCCGAATATGATCCAAAACTGCTGATAATGCAAGCACATCATCATCACTGTCAAAACTAGCAGTCATTTTGCAGAACAGATACGACTTTGATCTTCGGTTCAAACCGGTCGGCTAAACTTGACAAGTCGAGAAATGTCAGTGTGGCACTGCACACGTTTTTTTTAGTCCGGCCCGATCACCTACCGATTCGAAAACTGATCGGGAATCGGCCTCAACACCGGGCTCGTGTAGCGGGGCCTTAAGATGCAAAACTGCTGATAATGCAAGCACATCATCATCACTGTCAAAACTAGCAGCCATTTTGCAGAACAGGTACGACTTCAAACCGGTCGGCTAAAACCGGTCGGCTAAACAAGTCGGGAAATGTGTGGCAGTGCACACGTTTTTTAGTCCGGCCCGATCACCTACCGATTCGAAAACTGATCGGGAATCGGCCTCAAAACAGGGCATGTTTAGCGGGGCCTTTAGTCGCCCGCTCGGCGTTATAAGCCCAAATAACTAACATAAACGGTGGTCTTTAATGACAGGTACTGTCTCATAAGGACGGTCGCTTCACCCTTATCATTCGGAATACACCAGTGTGTGAAATAAGTTTGACTAAAATAGTTCAAGGGTAGTGACAGAATAGCTTGGCGCCTTTAGGCGCCAAGCTATTCTGGCACTACCATTGAACTAAAGCCATTGGTCTATATCCTTATCTGTCAGTACTATAATGTGGCTTGCATAAGGCAGTGTACAAATTTGAAGCTTTTAGCCTCAGTATGATATGGGCTGAAACAGGTTCTGCTGTAACAGTAAGAAGGTTTTGCCCTCATGTCAACGTAAGCCCAAGAGCTTTTTTGCGTGTTTTTTTTTTTTTTTGTTGTTTTTTGTTGTTGTTGTTTTTGTTTGTTTGTTTTTTGGTGCAACTAGATGATTTTGATTTAGCGGGAAAATAAAGACATGCATGCCGTAAACACTTTAAAAGGTAATTGCTTTGCATTCTGTAAGCTGAGCTAAACAGGAGTTAACCCTCCTTTCGCTCAGTTTAATGTAACCCTTTCGCTGCCAGTGATCACGAACTTCGCGTCCGAAACGACTGCACACTGACCGATATTCGCGTGACGAACACAGATATTAATGAGACCAGAAAGAACAGATGACTAACAAGAGACTGCGGGGGCTCATGAGGATTTATGTCTCTTGCAGATGGAAATCGTTCGCCTTGCCTCAGGCATTTAAGTGGTTAACTTATGTATCAGTCTGACTCGAATGCCCAATTAGTGCGAGGCGCATTGAAACTCCGTGGAAAACTGAAAACCAAAACACTTCATGCTGCTGCAGGCAGAATCAAAGAGAAAACTGGGCAATACAATAAAGCAGGAAATGCGGAAGAATTAAATTAGAGAGACTTAAAAAAAATTAAAAAAAACATTGTCGAAATTAAATACGTTTTAGGCTATTTCCGGTTATCCGTTTTAACGCAAACTTTGCAGAGTTCACCCATAACAATCCGCTCAGTTTGATGAACTAATATCGGTCAGCAAAAGATCTCAGTTTTAGATTCGCATGTGCCAACGCAGCCGCAGGGGCTCGTGAGAATCTCCGTAACCACTCTCCGGGTAGCAGTACAGAGCGTTCGGCTCTCGTCCGAAACTGAGGTCGCGGGTTCCGCAAACCCAGCTTTCGCAAACCCAGCTGGGGTCACACTTATTTGCGCAGACCGTATTCAGTGCCATCCTTTGAAATCACCTTCTCGGTGGACAAAAGACGCCAAGCCCTTAAACCGTTTAACCCCTTCGCTGCCAGTGATCAGGAACTGCGCGTCTGACGCCGCTACACGCTGACCTACTTCCGCGTGAAGAACACGGATGTAAATAAGACCGAAACAAAGGACTGACAAGAGACACTTGCAGCTGGGTGGTGTTCGCCTGGCCCTGGCGGTTACGGGGTCAATGTTCAGAGCGGGCTTTGCGTGCTTGAATTCGCCGATACAGCGGGTTATCAATGTTGCCTTGCCTCAACTAAGATTTGCCTACCCTTCTTTTCACAATCCATGTGAGTGGGCATAAGTACCGGAGGTTTCCCACATAGGGGCCCGATGATAGTAGCTTTGACGAATGCAAATCCGCTGCGCCACCGCGGCGTGCGCGCCACCGCCTACTAAGCCGCTCGAGACAGAGTATACGTATAAAAGAGAAGAAGGAGCACAAAGTTCTTTTATGGAGTACGACCTCAACACTGATCAACTCAGGCGCACTCCAACTGTGCCACTTTGATTTACCAGGACCTTTCAACGGACATGCTATTGAACAAATCCGTTTTTTCCCCCTGGATTGTGAGTCCAGCTACCGGGGCCGGGACGGGATTCGAACCCACGACCCGGCGATTCCTTTCGCTCTCCTGCTCCGACGTTTAACCGCCTGAGCTATTTCCTTGGCAATAGATTTCCCTGTCCCCCATAACCTGCCCGTCAGGGCCGTCCATGATCACCTCGGTGCTGTGGACGTTAAACCCGAACTCACTAAAGTTCTTTTACTTTACGCCATTCAAACTTCACAATTTAAAGTTAGCCCTTGTCTTCAGCATTCTCGTAAGAAACAATGAGATTATCAACTCATTCATCCCGACGGCCGTATTTCCCAATTTTTGGGAGGCGTCATCTAATGACTATGCACCAGCTGCAGGAGATGGGTCGACCATGATAATTCAAGGGCAGTGCCAGATTAGCTTGACGCCGACAGGCGCCAAGCTAATCTGGCACTGCCCTTGAATTATCATGGTCGACCCATCTCAGTCCTGCTGTAGCGCGTCAGGGCTGAATGGGTTAATAAAGAAGATATTGCGATCCATTAACCGTTCCCTGCCTCTATTAGGTCGCTTAAAACGATGAAATTAAATACTTTTTATGCATAGGGCCCTGTCGATCGAGACTTTACTAAATGCAAATACCGTTGCGCTACCGTGTGCACAAACGGATGCTCCCGCACAAGCTCTTTTTTTTTTTTTTAATTTTTAAAAAATGACCCTGTGTGGGAGCTGCCGTTTGCGCACGCGGTGGCGCAGCGGTATCTCCATTTATTAAAAAAAAAAAAACTGGATCAACAGGCCCTTATGGTTTTAGATCATTTCGGTCATTAACACTAAGTTTCACAGTTCACCCCAAAATAGTCAGCCCAGTTTTAGGAGCAATCTGGTCAGCCAAGGATTTAAATTTCAGATTCCCATGCTCCACTGCAGCCACAAGGGCTCAGTATTGATCTATGTACTGACTGTTATAGATATGTGGGGGAGCATTGTAGTGGAGCGTTCCACTCTCTTGTTCAATCTATGTTCTGAATTTCGAAACATGATCCAGACAACAACAAAAAAAGGTGACTGCCAAGCGTGTAAAATGCAACGAGTAACCCAACGCAGAAAGAAACACGCATAGAATTAGAATAGACAAGTTACAACCCATTCAGCCCTGACGCACTACAGCAGGAGATGGGTCGACCATGATAATTCAAGGGTAGTGGGGTGGGGGGGGGGGGGGGTCGTGTTTTTTTTTTAACTTTTTTTTTTCAAAATAAACAATCAAACAAGTATACGGTTTGCTCCTCATCTTGCGCAGATGCCCTGTAAGCAAAGGTCCTCGGGCCCACCGCGGCCTTCGTGAACCCAAAGACAATTTTTTTTTTTTTTTTTAAAATTATTATTACTGGGGTTGCATTTTTGAAATCATGAATTCATTCAACCTCAGAGATCACCCGCCGTTAAAGAAACATGGATACAAAGCGATTTCAGCAAGAGGTATTGATCCTAATGAGACCCCGCAATTGCGGGGGCTCATGAGGATCTATACCTCTTGCAGCTGCGTGGTCGGTGTTCAAGTTTTCTCGGCAGAGAAAGACCCGGGTTGATTTTGTATGACGCCACCACGCGCTTGACGTGTGCCTTTGTTTTAGTGCAGGGGTATTTTAATGACGCATCTATTATCTTTTTAATGGGGAGTGTCATGGTGGCGGGAGAGAGGTCGAATCGATAATTTCAATTAAAATAAGTAAAAAGCGCTCGTTCTCTGCCAGCAACAGGCTAAAGTGCTCGGCCTGTAAAACCAAATTAATGTAATTAAAACATCGGTGGGCCCCCGCCTTAAGCTTAAATGCTAAGTCCGCGAACCGTGGGTGACACAGTTTTAATGAAGTCGGTACGAATGGAAATGTTGCATGTATCGACGCTGTACATTTTCAGTGAAAACTGATGAGGTTTTATGACAACAATCGGTCAGTGGAATGAGACTGACCGACTAACTGAACTGAACATGTCCGCCACCATTGTCCAACATCGCTGATCAGAAAACTGTCGGATATCAAGTAACAAATTTGTTGTTCAGTCAGTCAGTCAGTTTTAACCCCTTCACTTAACTGCAAGAGGCATAGATCCTCATGAGCCCCCGCGACTGCGGGGGCTCATGAGGATCTATGCCTCTTGCTGAGACCAATTTGCGTCCGTGTTCTTTGGACGGTTGTGGCTTTTTTGTCTTTCAGTGGACACAGATTTGAGACACAAAATGTAACGAGCTAGCTGAACAATTATCTATGGATGGAAAACATGGCATTCAATTGTGGTCAGGACTAGCGGAACTGTTCGTTTTACTTTTTGCCGACGATTTAGTGTTACTTTCATGTTCACCATCTGGTCTGCAAAATCAGATTAATTGTCTAGTTAGTACTTGTTGTAAACTAGGGCTGCAAATCAACTGTGACAAAACTAAAGTCATGGTTTTCAGGAAAGGTGGTTTCCTGAGCAAATGTGAAAAATGGTTTATCGGAAGCGAACAACTTGAAGTAGTAAACAGTTACGTTTATTTAGGTTTTACTTTCACAACCACAATGAGTACCTTCCAGAGCGCAAAACAGCTAGCCGTTAAGGGAAAGAGAGCGACCGCCGATATTATTAGAGCCCTGCGGCGCATTGATGGTATGACAAAAGAAACCTTTTTTAAACTCTTTGATTCAGTCGTACAACCAACACTCTTGTATGCTTCTGAAATATGGGGCCTCCTTCACGACGATAGTCCCACTGAGAAAGTACACTTGTACGCCTGTAAAAGGTTTCTTTCTGTTCCTGTCCGAACTCCCACTGACATGGTATACGGCGAGTTTGGAAGGTACCCACTGTTTGTGAATTGTTGTATGAAAACTATACGTTTTTGGCTTAAGATTATTAAGATGGATACCGATCGTATACCAAAGCAAGCATATATGTTGCTGTCAAATTTAGATAACAACGGAAAGCTAAATTGGGTATCAAAAGTACGAGCCACTTTAGAGAATACAGGATTTAACTTTGTTTGGATGAACCAAGGAGTAGGGAATGAAAGGCGCTTTTTGTCTGAGTTTAAGCAGAGACTTGTCGATGTTGTTCGTCAAGAGTGGTTCGCCGGCCTCAGGGACAGTCAACGTTTTCGGCTGTACACAACGTATAAGTTTACTCTGGAATCTGAATCATATTTTAAAGATATTCGAATAAAATGTTTCAGAGATACCCTGGTGCGCTTTAGGCTCGGAGTAAGTGATATCCAGACACACAGGAATCGTTTTATTCGAAGCGTTACCGATGGAATGAACGACTGTCCCTTTTGCCCACAAACTATCGAAGACGAAGCTCACGTTGTGTTTTACTGTCAGAAGTATATAGACTTGCGCCCGGATTTTTGGGCAATCGTAGATAACAACCGTGAAAGTGTTTTACTCATTCAGTTGTTATCCTGTGAAAATGCATCTAGAACGAGACAGTTCGCATGGTTCCTTTTTAAATGTTTCGAGAGACGAAAAAGAGAAACAACGATATGTTCCAATGATTGATTGCTTATTTCTGTGTCACGTGATAATGTCTTTTATGAGAACTGTCATTTCAACTTTAAATGTCAATATACCCCAGGTTATGTTCTTGTGGTATTGAACTGATATGTATACGCTCTCCATGTGAAAATGGCCGAAGTGCCAACATCAATAAAAACTCTTGACTTGACTTGACTTGACACAAAATGTACGTCCGTTGGCAGGGAAGGGGTTAAACTGACTGAACGAAATGTCCGTTAGTCCGCTGACAGCCGCGCTGATGACAAAGGCGGATGTAACGTAACATTCGGAAGTAGAAGGGCCCTCCAGATTTTGTTGTTTTGCGGTGAGTAGATGCAGGAGAAAGATAGTCCAAGGATGGTGCCAGCATAGCTTCACGCCTCTAGGCGCCCAGCTATGCAGACACCACCCTTGAACTGTCATAGTCACTGTATCGCAGTCTCGAAACGGTCACTTATAGCCTAAAGTCGCCAAACTGTCCCAGCGCCCAGCTAGTCTGGCACTACTTTCGAACTATCTAAACCGGTGTTTCTCTCGAAACGGATATATATGTCTATATTCTGAATTCGCCAATCTTTCCTGGCGCCACCGGTGAGCTATCATGGTCCATCTGTCTTCCGAAATTTGATGTTAACTCTGCAGAGGACATCTCCCGAATCTGAGAATGGTTACCTTGGGTTTACTGCCGAGAAAATTTAAATAACGCAACAAAACTGCAAGCGGCACAGTTAGTCAGTCCGGCCTCATTAAACTACACCAGCCGAGGGCGCGCGGGAGGAGGGGGGGGAAGGGGGAGGGGGGAGGGGGAGGGGAAGATGAAGATCTTCCAGCCTAAAAAAAAAAATTATCGCTGAAAATTGTTGTCTCTAAAAAGTGTTTCTCCCCAATTATTTTCTCCATCCATACACACACACACACACACACACACACACACACACACACACACACACACACACACACACACACACACACACACACACACAAACACACACACACACACACACACACCACCCCACCCCCCACCCCCCAAAAAAAAAAAAGAATCTCCCAAATTGTTGAGGTGGGGGATTAGGGGATTCTCTGGCCCCCACCCCACCCTACATTTCCACTCGATGGGTGGGGGAGGGGGAGGGAAGGGGCATTGGCAGGGTCCACCCTCACCTTCTCGGTTCCTACACCACTGTATGCCTCATGTGAAAGCCACTTCCCAGTGCGCAAAGGCCATCGGGCTGACTTCGGCCCGATGTCCTTTTGCGCATTGGGCTTTGTACCCATGTTCCTCCGACTGCTGGGGATATTTGACGCTGAATTGACAACTGATTTCCAAAACGCGACCTGCGTCCACGGGCAGTGAAGAGCGGGTTAATACATCCTTGTTCTGTAACGCACCACCACCAACCCCCATCCTCAACCCAACCCCACCCCAGCCCCACCCACACACCCCCGCCCACACACCATGATGTATCTGTGTGCTCAAATCCCCCAGGTATTGATTAATAGCTATCGGAATAGTTGTACTGGCTGACATCATTTCTGGGGAACGTTGTGGTGAAAGGCATTATGCAATAACAAAATAAATATCGCATTGACACTCGGACACGATGCGCGTTGAAACTCCGTTGATATTCGTTTTTAACCCGTTCAGTGCCAAGAAATCTTCGAGCACCACCCAAATGCGAGAGGCATAGATCCTCATGAGGCTCCGCAATTGCGGGGGCTCGTGAGGATCTCTGCCTAGTCTTGCTGAAACCACTTTGAATCCACGTTGACAGGACATCAGCAGGCTTTTTGGCGTTGGCTTAACGACGATTGCAGAAACAGGCTGCGTCAGCAGGCACTGAAGTGGTGAACTCATTCTACCCACAGACACACCACAGCAAGATATGGATCGACCATGTTAGTTCAAGGGTGATGCCAGAATAGCTTGGCGCCTATGGGCGCCAAGCTATTCTGGCATCACCCTTGAACTATCATGGTCGATCTGTGTCCTGCACTGCAATGCAGTCTTCAGAGAACAACGGCAACATTTGGGGATTTTTCGGTCTTGGGGTGCAATGAGTTAAACATCTTGTAGGCGAGAAGTGTTTTAACCCAGGGCCCTAACCCCTTGATTGCCGAGACAACTTTAACACCATCCAGCTGTGAGAGGAATAGATCCTCGTGCGTCCTCACCGCGCTGCAAGAGGCAAAGATCCTTATTAGCCCCCGCAGTCGCGGGGGCTCATAAGGATCTGTGCCTCTTGCTGAAACCGCTCCGTATCCATGATCATTGGACGGCCGGAGGTGGGAGTGGGGGTGGGGGGCGGGGGAAGGGGGGCGAGGGTGGTGCCTTTTACGTTGAATGTACTTTCAGTCAAAAATCCAAATCTGCATTCACGGGCAGTGAAGGGGTTAAATGGTTGTCTACGCAGAATCAGTAGCATGCGCAACATGTAGCGGATATACTCATGAAATATGCACGTCGTGACACTGCAGCCAGTGTGAATCTGGACCCGCGTGCAGGAACCTAGTCCGATGAAAACCAGACCCAAAAGATTGACTGCCAAGCTCATGTGGTGGCAAAAATGTGAATTTCCCCATGAGGGATTAACAAAGTATTATTGTACTGTATTGTATTGTATTGTATTGTATTGTATTGTATTGTATTGTGTTGTATTGTGTTGTATTGTATTGCATTGTATTGTATTGCATTGTATTGTATTTACAGAATGAGTGTGGGCTTTTATTTTTCATAACCCACTCAGCCCTGACACACTACAGCAGGAGATGGGTCGACCATGATAATTCAAGGGTAGTGCCAGATTAGCTTGGCGCCGACAGTTATAGTTTCCCCTTTTTTATGCTGTAGATGTTAGCAACGGCAAGTTTATAAAATGACGATTTGTTTTCTGTCAAAACTTTTTACCGTTGAAAAATAAAGTTTCATCATCATCATCATCATCATCATCATCATCATCCTGCAACAGGTGCATAGTCGTTAGATGACGCCTCCAAAATTTGGGAATGATACGGCCGTCGGGCTGAATGAGATAATCCAATAACTGCAACAAACACTCTTCATGGACTATAATAATAATAATAATAATAATAATAATAATAATAATAATAATAATAATAATAATAATAATAATAATAATATCTTCTTCTTCTTCTCGAACACTTGAAGTTTGGCTCTCAAAATGAAATATGTGGTCTTCTGTAGCGCCTCCACAGGCCTGTACATTTTCTCTTGTAGAGTGGCGGGCTTCGGCCATTTCTCCTCCCTCAGCAGCTGGTGGAGGATGTGCTCTGTGGTCTGTGGTATTATTATTATTATTATTATTATTATTATTATTATTATTATTATTATTATTATTATTATTATTATTATTATTATTATTATCATTATCATCATCATTATTATTACACAGTAGACTTCGGAAATAAAAAGAAATCGCTAGGGGTCCCAATTTTTCTAGCCTCAGGCGCCAAGCTATTCTGGCACCACCCTTGAACTATCATAGTCAAATTTATTTCAAGCTAAAGTGTATCAGGATGAAAAGGGTTAACGAACGAATGACTCCCATGTTCCAGATTTGCTGAGCATCTTGCTGACGGAGAGCACGGGACCCGGCCTCCACAACCACGCGTTCCGCGTGTACGAAGACGGCGACGTGTTCGACAGCGTGGACACGGACAAGGATGGGTTCCTGACAGACGACACGGAGAAGGCCGCCATGACGGAGAAACTGGCCAAGTGCGTGCCCGTGGACAAGGCCAAAGTCGTGCTGGACGCCATGGGGCAGCTGAAGGAGAACGACGGCAAAGTCAGCAGAGAAGGTCAGTCGATCCATCCATATCTAGACCTCTGGCTGTCGGTAGCGCTTTTTGTCAAGGTGATTCCTGGAGGAATCAGATTCCTGGAGGAATCACCTCGACAAAAAGCGCTACCGACAACCAAAGATCCCATTTAAATGTAGCAACTTTGGCTGGACAGAAAATAAATCGGCACCCATTTCTAAAGTGTGTTATTTTCCGCTGGCCAAAAATCAGATAAATAAGGGAGGAGGGGCGGGGGGGGGGGGGAGTGAGAGAGAGGGGGGAGAGAGAGAGAGATGATGATGATGATGATGATGAAACTTTATTTATCAACGGTAAAAAGTTTTGACAGAAACAAATCGTCATTTTACAAACGTGCCGTTGCTAACATCTACAACATAAAATAGATTAAAAGATAATAATAATAATAATAAAGAATTATATTTACACATATTATTTCATGCAACAATAAAAAAAAAATTTTAAATGACACAAAATAATAATAACACTTAACATTCATCTTATACCATACACACACACACACACACACACACACACACACACACACACACACACACACACACACACACACACACACACACACACACACACACACACACACATACAAACAATATAGATAAATGCATAATTATATTACATGAAAGCATTAACCATCAGGGTTTGTTTAAATGCCCAGTGTTGTTATGTTTGGCTCATCAGGTAATCGAAAAGTTTCGTTTTAAAGAGAGAGAGAGAGAGAGAGAGAGAGAGAGAGAGAGAGAGAGAGAGAGAGAGAGAGACAATGACAATGACAATGACAATGAATCTTTATTTTCCAAGGATAAAAAGATTTAGGTCTGAAGACCTTTCTTCCATCTTGTCCTTGCTAAACTACTTACACAAATACTCACGCGGCCGCACGCACTGACACACCATAAGCGCCCAACAAGGCGAGTCATACTGGCTGCCCCCCTCGATCAGCTTCCGCTCGAAGGCGACAGCAGGGATACAGCCAGTGTGTACATATGGCGATCATATACAAAAACATCATAAACACATTTAATACACATAATGAGATATACATGCGCTACCAACTAACAAGTGTACCATAAAATTAAAAAAAAAAAACAACCCAACAACAACAATCAGATAATGAGATAAACAAATTCAAAATACTACGTCATTCTAAAAACAAAAGCAGTTTACGCTTGCATTTGTAGCAAATGCTGATGAAGCCTTGTCTTGAAAGAATTTATGGTCGTGATAGATTTTATTTCTTTTGGAAGTAAATTCCATTCTTTGGCTGCTGAATATGACAAGGCCGATTTAAAAATGTCAAGGCGGGGCCTAGGCACTACCAGGTCGTTCCTCAGTGTCGGGTACGGAGTGTGGGGAGCCTTAAAGAGAGCAGCGAGATATCCAGGTGATTTTGAAAGTGTGATCTTACGCATAAATACACATTTATTGAATAAAAAGTGCTTACGAAGGGGCAACATATTTAATTTTGTTAGTTTATCGTCGGTAGTCAAAGGGGTGTGGGAATCTTTTAGGATAAGCTTTGCCGCACGTCTATGGAGTGAATTTATTCTTTTTAAAGAAATATCGCTGCATCCATCCCATACTGTCGATGCGTAATCTAGATGGGATTTTATGTGTGCGTTATAAAACAACTGCCTGGTTGAAACGTCGGTGAATAGAACTAGTCTAGATAACAAATATAGATTTTTTGACAAAACCTTACAAATAGAATTAGTATGCGAATGCCAACTGAGCTGGTCGTCTACAGTGACACCAAGCAAACGATGTTCTCTAACTTGCGCTATTGGTTGCTGTTCAAGGAAAAGTTTGAGTGGCGGCGGGCTCAGCTGATGCTTTTGCCTTGTTGTCACAAGCATACATTCCGTCTTTGATGGATTTGGAATCATGGAATTAGTCTGGCACCAACCAAAGACTTCATTTATTGTTTGCTGGAGTGAACTAGTGATTGTGGGCACGTCTGGCGCAGACACATCCAAAGTTGCATCATCTGCAAATAAGCTACAGGTAACGTCAGGCTGTGAGATATGTAAAGGTAAGTCATTTATGTAAAGTGTGAACAATAAAGGCCCGAGAATAGATCCCTGGGGCACGCCATGCATAATCAGCCCCTCAGAGGATGATTTGCCATTTACGCTGACATACTGTCGTCGGCCTTCAAGATAGGATTTAAAAAAGGATACAGCTCGGTCACTTACGCGGTAGACTGCAAGTTTTTCGGTAAGGAGGGTATGGTTAACTAAATCGAAGGCTTTGGTAAAGTCTAAAAAGACCACTCCAGTCAACAGTCCTTTATTTATTGATGTGAGCCAACGATCCGTTAAATGTGAGAGAGCTGTTTGACAAGAGTGCCGCGGGCGAAATCCCGACTGTAAGGGATGAATAAGGTCGTATGTGTCAAGAAAGTGCTGTAAGTGTTTGTGTATGTGCTTTTCTATGGGTTTTGAAAGTGAAGACAAGATAGAAATTGGCCTGAATTTATTGGGATCTGTAAGATCTTTGTTCTTAGGAAGCGGAATAACTTTGGCTTTTTTCAGATCAGAGGGGAATTCGCCACGCTCGATACAACGATTGTAGATGTACGTTAAAGATTCTACTATGAACGGTAGTGATAGTTTTAACACAGCAGTACTAATTTCATCATGTCCTGAAGTGCGCTTACTTTTGAGACATTCAATCGCTTTACCGACATCATGCACTGTCATGCAAGGTATGTGGAAAGATGAACGAGAAGAAAGTTTGCCATCACAATATTTGACAAGGATTGGGGATACAAACGGTGCCTTGGACGTAGTGTTTTGCAGCAACGACTGGGCGGCAGAAAGAAAATGATTATTAAAAGTTTCTGCAGAAATAGAGGTATGTGTTGGGCTATAGTTAGATTTTGTAAGGGCATTAAGCGCTCTCCAAACAGAGACTGTATCCTTTTTGTCATTCATTATTCGTTTAAAGAGTGACTTTTTGGCATCAAGAACTAATTTTTTAACGCGGTTGCGTTGCTTACGGTAAGCAGGGAAATCTTTTTTCTGTTTTAATTCATCTCTCAGTTGCATGGCATCGATCAAACCTTTGTTTAGCCAAGGCGGCAGTTGCGGGTTTTTTACTCGTTTTTCCCTAATCGGGGCATGCCTATCAAGAACACTGAGGAACAACCTGTACCACTCAGACAACGCACCATCAGGCTCGTAATGATGATAAACAGTATCAAAAGAAACGGAACTAAGGTCAAACAAAAAAGCCTCTTTGTTAAAATGTTTAAGCGATCTATACTTGATGGTAGTGTGCTGGTGTTTACGGATAGGTTTATCTGCTTTCACGGTCCAGTTACAGCACACAGGGTAATGGTCGCTGATTCCAACTTGTAGTACTTCCGTCTCCAACACTCGGCTCTTGTTCGTTGTATATATATGATCAATGAGTGTAGAGGACGTAGACGTAACACGAGTTGGAGATGTTATCAGCTGTTTGAGCCCAAAAAGTGTAATAGTGGACTCCCATGTAGGGTTAGCGGAAAACATGTTAATGTTAAAATCCCCTAACAAAAGCACATCTGATGTACAGTTTTTAACTTGATCTAGCATGTCAGTGAAATCATCAAGCCATACATTTGATGCAGAGGGGTTCCTGTAAATAAAACCAACTAATACAGGGCTTGACTTGTTTTTTATTTCAACCCAAACACTTTCCACTGTGTCTGATTCAAGATCCGGTCTTCTACGGGTGATGTCTTTTATGGAATCATGAATATACACCGCAATGCCGGTATGCGTGGGGCATTGTGGGTCGCGGCGTATAAGGGAAAAATCAGGTATAGAAATGACGTCATCGCTGATATTGGAGCTAAGGCGGGTTTCCGTGAAACCAAACAAGTGGAAAGGGTTGGGTTGACTCAAAAGAACACACACATCGGGAGTCTTGTTACATAGATGATAGATATTGAGATGACCTATATGAATATTAGAGGAGTCTGACATGTTGAAATGAGAAATATTGTGAACAAACAGAGAGAGAGAGAGAGAGAGAGAGAGAGAGAGAGAGAGAGAGAGAAACATGATTTCAACCACCGGTACTCAAACCAAATGTCACTGACATTTTAAAGCATATTCTGTTTCGTTTGCTACTTAATTTCCATTATTTTTCCTTCTCCCCCCCCCCTCCCCCCCCCCCCTTCTTTTATTTTCCCACAGAGAGGAATTGCAAGGGTCTTGACTGAACCTCTGGAACTGGATGCATATGGCTCTGCGAAGACAAAGATAGCAAGTCTATTTATGCGCAAAGCGAGATTTTCATTGTAACACAAGGAAAATCTTGCTCTTCACAAAAATCTATTTGCTGTCTTTTGCCTTTACAGGGCTTTGGAACAAAAATAAAAGTCTTCTTAAGACATGTTGTTACAGGACAGGCGCGGTAGGAGAGACGGCAAAAAAAAGTTGCTGAGTTAACTCATTTGAGAGGTGCATAAGCCGCGTATCCGAAAGCGACACGTCTCGAATGAGTTAAGGGGGTGTTTCCATATTGCGGCGCGATAGCGACGTATAAGCGGTGCGACAGCGAGAACATAGAAATAAAGGAGTGTTTTCCATATATGACAGCGGCGCGATTACGGTGCGACAGGCGACAGCAGCGCGACAAAATTTTATCGCCACATGAGGCGACTCAAAGGCGATTCCGAAATGATTCCGCTGTAAAATGGCTGACCTTTCCCGAATCTGTGGTTGTTTGTAGCCCTTCACACACGCACTTGGTTTTAATGATGTAGACAAGAGAGACTATCCTGTCAAAACTAAAAAATACGATGCATACTTACGTACTTTAAACGTTAATAACGAATGTTAGGAGAGCTTGGGCAGGGTATGTGTTGTTTCCAGTGAGGGGCTGGGATCCTAAGGAACGTAATGAAGTGATTCCTAAAGCATTTTCGTGGATTTGAAATCAGAGTACATGTGAGTTCTTTTAATCTTAACTCATTCGAGACGTGGCATCTCCGGATACGCGGCTTAAGCCGCGTATCCAGAGGCCGTACGTCTCGAATGAGTTAAGAATCATAATGTTTTGCGGTTGCAGAATACTTGCTGTTCCTGTCCCCGGAGGCCTATCCTCCTGCAGAACCACAGCCACAGCCACAGCCCAAGTTTCTGCCACTGCTGCCTTTCTCCTCGTCAAGCCACGCATCTCCTCAACAGGCGCAGCCCGCGGGCGGTCAGCCACAGGTTCGGTTTTCTTTATCCCATCATTGTAACAACACAGGCTGCGGTAGGTGAATGCGTTTTCACCATCAGTATCAATGCACACAAATTTTTGTTTTTGATGTTGTGTTGGTTTGTTGTTGTTGTTGTTGTTCACTGTACTTGCTTTTCTGGGACTTAAAGAAATAAATACGTGTAAAAGTAGGTACATTGATACACATCGTGAAAACTCTTTTCTCCATACCTCAGCCTGTGTGTAACGCTATCTGTTTCAGAACCAGCAAGAGGCATATATTCTAATGAGCCCGTACGGCCGCACGCACTTATGAAAATCTATGTCTCTTGGTGACGGAAGAGCAGGGTGGGGAGGTTTTCGCTCATCTATTTATGTAAGCTATCGGGAGCTTCGGTTTTAAGGGAAAAAAAACAAGAAGAGATTTCATCCCAAAGTCTACGGTATTGTTTTGAGCTCACATGCGCTTTCTCTAGGAACATTCAGAGTTGTTACTATTTTTAAATCTTATACTCACTGATTGTTCTCCACCCTAACCCACCCTCTCCCCGATCCACACAAACACTGACACACATGGCGCCAGTTACACGTTCTGTGGTCTGGCGTAGCCACAGACTGTCTGTCTAATCAAATTGTCGGAAACAGAGAGCATTGCTTCAACCCATACACACGAATAACACTGGCTTTTGTGCTTTGCGTTAGTTAGGAATATTGTACAATACGTGTTTACCGCTTTTACGTCACTGTCATTGTCTGAGTCGTGAAAGACACGTAAGGGTCTCTTCCACGCAGCCTCTTCCAAGGCTGACTCTTTGGCGGGAGTGAAACGTGGTTCGAAAATTTTCAAAAATGAATAAATTATCATTCAAAAGTTGAAGAGTTACAATGCTGGCTAACGAACTCAGGTAATGCCTTCCTTTAATCTATAGCTATGTGCAAAATATCTAGTAAGAATAAGAAATATTACGGACTCTAATGCAGATCAAGCGGTTTTTGTGATACGGTCATTTTCTCAATAATGTGTAAACTAATAAAAAGACGTCTCGAGATAATTCTTTTTAAACGATATCCTAAAGTTTCAAGCAAATCCGTTCACAAACGCGGGCTCTACAAACACACACACACACACACACACACACACACACACACACACACACACACACACACACACACACACACACACACACACACACACACAAACACGCACGGCGCTTTGGCGCTAGATCTGCCTTCAACAGCAATGCTAGCGTAGCTAGACGTAACGCAATTTTCTCTTGTTACTACACTTTTACAGTGTGACGCTTGCCCGCCTATGTCATCGCGTAATAGGTCTTGCCGGAACTGGTTGAGGCCAGCCCCATTTCAAAGTCTACCGTATTTCGAATACGAAAGACAATAAAAGTTAGTGTTTCACTAAGAAAATGATCTGTAATTACACAAGATGAACCATTAACTATTTCAAGGCGTTCCGCATCCGGATACGCGGTTAAAGCCGCGTATCCGGATGCGGCACGTCTCAAATAAATTAAATCGTGAACGTTTTAGATATCATAAAGGCTGTTAAATGAATGTTGCTGTTTGTTTGTTTGTTTGTTTGTTTGTTTGTTTGTTTATTTGTTTGTTTGTTTGTTTGTTTGTTTGTTGAGCGAACTGGTAGCTCAGGTGGTAGAGCGTTCGACCCTCGTCCAATAAGGTCGTGGGTTCAAACCCAGCTGGGGTCAACATTTGTACAGACCTCTTTTCTGGTGCTCCGTCTTTGAAATCACCTTCGTGGTAGACAAAAGACGTTAAGCCCTAAAGGTTTAACGTGTCTTTTGTTTGTTTGTTTGTTTTTTTGTTTGCTTGTTTGTTTGTTTGTTTGCTTGCTTGTTTGTTTGTTTGTTTGTTTGTTTGTTTGTTTGTTTGTTTGTTTGTTTGTTTCAGAAAATAGTGGTTGTGACGTCTGATACATGTACAAGCGTTGCAATCTCCGACTTGTGTTTTATCTCACCTTGCCATTATAAGCGAACTCTACTGTTACAATATTTCAGGTTCAGTCGTCACATCCAGTGGGAGAGTTTGTACAGACTCGAAGTCAGCCTCAACAAAATCCCCCAGCTCCGACGTCAGCTTCCGGTCAACCTCAACCTTTCAAGCCTTCTCCCCTCAGCAGCATCAATCAGCCCTTCGGCCAACCTTTCAACCAGCCCCTGCGTAGTCACCCAGTCAACCAACCTGTAAGCCAGCCAGTCAACCAGCTCATGGGCCAGCCGATCCTCAGCCACTCCGCGGCTGGTCAGCCGTTCCGCACTCTACCACTGCGCCCATTTCTGGCCGCTAATCCAGCTCTGATGCCTTTCCCTATGAAGTACTTCATGGCTCAGCAACAGCTAGGACAGGCCCCTGTGGCCCCTGATGCCTTTGGCCACCCCATCCTTCTCTCGCAGTGGCCGCCACAAGCTCAGCCGCTGATTCAAGCAAACCAGGGTGACGCCGGCAACACCGAGGACGAGGATCTGGCCAGAGAATCTGAGGATCAGCTGCACGAAGTCCTGGCGCAAGAAAGAGAACGCGCTGCCGCTCAGCACGTCCTGAAGCAGACAGACCACGGGTCAGGTGAACACGCCCACCAATCAGCAGACATGGCTCAGCAGGCAGATGACCAAACCCATCAATCTGAGGATCGTGCTCAGCAGGCAGGTGACCAAACCCACAAATCAGGCGAGCACGCTCAGCGGTCAGCTGACGAGATTCAGCCAGTGGAAAACAATGAAAAGGGGGCGATGGCGGTTCTGGACGGGGAAACACCGGAAGCTTTGGCTGACCTTGACCGCGTGGCGGCCTCGCTGAACAGCGTGGCATAGACGTGTTCCTAACACACTGAACCCTAAGGCTGAAATGTTCAAACTTAAGAGTTGTCCTCTGCGGCGGAGTACTTTAAAATAAAGCCAGGAGACATATCGACCACGATAGTTCAAGGATGGTGTCTGAATAGCGGCTTGGCGCCCTCTAGCGCCAAGCTATTCAGGCACCACCCTTGCACTGTCATGGTCAATCCGTCTCTTTCTGCAGTATGTCAGGCCTCAATGAGAATATGCGTGCACACACAAGCCGACCTACATTCAAGAATAAATGTAAACATCAACGACGGGAGCTGCCAGCATACGCCTTTAAGTTGTGTTGGTAAACAGGATCAATTATCACCTAAAACAATCCACACTGGTTGTCTCCTTTGATTCGCTACCGCTGTAGCGGTAGCGAATCGAAGGAGACAACCAGTGTGGACTGCTACTTCTGATCATTGATCTTGTGGTTAAGAGTTATGCGAGATCGCTTCTCGCGTGGCCCAAAGCTGCAAAATCTAAAAATGTCCGTAAACGGATGTACGTCGATAGGATAAATTTGAACACAAAAGACCTGCATTGCTAGTAATATAATAAGCGTTGTGAAGTCCATGTCCATAATATGACATCCAGTCCGAAAATGGCACTCCCCGAATAATGAACAAAGCAGGTTAGAGAAAACGAGCAGTTTAGAGAAAAACTATGGAAATGAAAAAAAAGAGAAAACCCAAAATTAGTGACTTCCAACCCAATAGCTATCCTTGAGCCAACCTCCCCCCCCCCACCCCACCCCACCCCACCCCCAACCCCATAATCCGCCCCCTGGGTGGCCGTCCATTATCAGCCTCCTGGGGTCGGTTGCATGGGTCAGCTTAGTCTTGCGCCAGCTACAAAGCAAGGTGTTCCGCTACAGCAAGGTGTTCCGCTAGTGGCTGGCGCAGGACGAACTCACTCATGCAACTGGCCCCTGGCGTGGACGTCAAGCCCATAACTAACTTAACCTAAATTAATAACCTGAGCCTGAACTTAAGCTGACCTGACCTAGTCTAAACCGTCTTAGAACAGTGTTGCGCAAAAATGCGCGGACTTTTTTCTCGTGTATTCATTGTTTAGGGGGCATTGAGATTTACTGGCATTATACAATCTTGCGAGTAGATAGTAGCCTGCTTGTTCAAGCAGCTACCGGTACCGTTTACAGTACCGGTGGCTGCAAGCACGAGAGGATTAACTCATTCATGAGGCCATGTTCCAATAGCTGCGGCGGCAACGCTATGCGACACTTTCGCAGCTATTGATACGGGGCGCCTTAAATGAGTTAAGATGTGTCGCCGCAATTCAGACCCGAGACATTGCCATTAAAGGCTTCTTTTTTTTTTTTTTTTTGAAGATGTATTTAACAAGGTATATTTTCAATGGCCGTCTTACTTTCTTATGCACGCACGTCAGATAATGAAAGAATTTATTGCATTGTTAATCATAATTTGAGTTATAGTATGAACTGCCTTTTGAAACTGTTGGTTGTAAACCTTTTTTTTTTTTTTTTTTTCTATGACAGTGCTGTTAATATCAGAAGGAGAATTTTACAATTAAAAAAAGTCTGCATGATTCTGTAACAATAGTTATGAAATGAAAGGTGATTTGATTTTTTTTAAAAAAACGTACGACACCGGTTAACACGTATACTGTGCTTAAAATCCCTAACATTGTATGTGTCATTGTCCCTTGCATTTGGGCACACACGTACATTTGGAATCTATTGATTGGTACAGTCAAGCGCTTTAAAAGCGCAACAAAAACAATCGTCGATTCAAAGTATAAGTTTCTTAACCCATTCAGCCCTGACGCCCTACAGCAGGAGATGTGTCGACCATGATAATACAAGGGTAGTGCCAGATTAGCTTGGCGCCGACAGGCGCCAAGCTAATCTGTCACTACCCTTGAATTATCATGGTCGATCCATCTCCTGCAACAGGTGCATAGTCGTTAGATGACGCCTCCAAAATTTGGGAAATACGTGCGTCGGGCTGAATGAGTTAACTATGGGTCCAACGAGTACGGATACAAAATACGCGACTGCGGGGGCTCATGAGGCTCTATGCCTCTTGCAACTGTCCGGATTTGTCATTAAAGGGGTTACTAAACAGCTTTATATCCCTTTGGGTGTCAGTAGCGGTTTTAGTCGCGATGATTCCTAAAGGACACCCAAAGGCTAAAAAACTATGTGTACACCGGCAGATGCACTGGCTAGTGCTGCCGCGTATTTAGATCGGGCCGCGTGTAACTGTACACTTCTGAAGACAGGATGTAGATCACGTACTTGTATTTTAATGATGTTATCTGCAGTTCACATATTATTCTGTGATCAGCCAAATTTTCGGGATGGCAAATTATCCTGTACAGTTTTCGGTGCGGCAAATTTGTCCTGTTCAATTTTTGGTGCGGCAACTTTTTCTGTTCACTTTTCGGTGCGGCAAATTGTCCTGTTGAGCCCTTTTCTGTGCGGCAAACTATCCAGTTCAGTTTTCGGTGCGGCAAAATTGTTCTGTTCACTTTTCGGTGCGGTGAAATTGTCCTGTTCAATTTTTGGTGCGGCAACTTTCTCTGTTCAGTTTTCGGTGCGGCAAATTGTCCTGTTCAGTCCTTTTCTGTGCGGCAAACTATCCAGTTCACTTTTCGGTGCGGCAAAATTGCCCTGTCCAATTTTTGGTGCGGCGAAATTGTCCTGTTCAATTTTCAGTGCGGCAAATTAGTGTTTACACATTTGTATTTGCCCTTTAGCGATCCAGATTTAATGAAAATTTACGTGTCTTTCTAAGGTGCTCTTTTTTTAAAGAAAATTCTGTACATCCCACCACAAACACAATAATGTTAACTCATTCAAGACGCCTTGCATCAATAGCTGCTAAAGCGTGTCGTACAGCGTTGCCGCCGGCAACTCTGTACGACACTTTCGCAGCTATTGATGCGGAGCGCCTCGAATGAGTTACTTGATAATGAGAGTTGTTCTGTGATACTGGACCTCAGTTTGGCCTAGCCTAAGGTGAAGGCCGAAAGACGTGAACTAGTAATAAAAGTCAATTTTTTGTGAAAAGTAAGACTGCCATTGTGTTACAGTGAAAATGTTCCCTTTTTAACACACACACACACACACACACACACACACACACACACACACACACACACACACACACACACACACACACACACACACACACACACACACACACACACACACACACACACACACACACAGAGACTTGCCGTATTGTGTTGTATATATTATCACTCAACTAAATAATATACGAAGGAGATAGCAGATTAGTTTGGGTTTTTATAATAGTGCAAATGAAGCAATTATTTTGTACTCTTTTACATTCCTACATTGCCTGTTGAAAGCCAACAAAAAGTAGATTGACGCGCAGACACGTTATTGACCCCTTCGCTGCCGAGAAAACTTGAACACCACCCAACTGCAAGAGGCATAGATCCTCATGAGCCCCCGCGGTCGCGGGGGCTCATGAGGATCTATGCCTCTTGCTGAAACCGCTTTGCGTCCACGTCCCTTTCAGTGACGGCTGGAGATCTTGCAGGTTGAGTTCGCCGACAATGATTGTTAAGAGCACAATCTGCGTCCACTGGCACCAAAGGGGTTAATTAACTCATTCAAGACGTGCTTTAGGCCGCGTGTCCGGATGCGGCACGTCTCGAATTAGTTAATTAATTAAGATTCGATAGAGTTGTTTGACTTTTGTCCATTCCTACACACCCGAAATCATGTACTGCACACAGCTAGCTCTTTGTAGCAGCGATCCACTATTTGCTTTGTGAACGACGTTCTTAAGTAGCGAGCTGGTGAGAGATTCAATAAAATCAAGCTTTCGCAAAGGTTCCTGTGGACGTGTTTGTTTGTTTGTTTGTTGAACCAGTTCTCAATAACAGCTTGTTTGTTTGTTTGTTCGTGTGTTTGTTTGTTTGTTTGTTTGAGGGAGTTGTTTGTTTGTTTGTTTGAGTGTTTGTTGAACCAGTTCTCAATAAACAACAGTTTGTTTGAGGAAGTTGTTTGTTGAACCAGTTCTCAATAAACAACAGTTTGTTTGTTTGTATGTTTGTTTGTTTGTTTGTTGAACCAGTTCTCAATAAACAGCAGCTTGTTTGTTTGTTTGTTTGTTTGTTTGTTTGTTTGTTTGTTTGTTTGTTTGTTGAACCAGTTCTCAATAAACAGCAGCTTGTTTGTTTGTTTGTTTGTTGAATCAGTTGTCAATAAACAGCAGCTTGTTTGTTTGTTTGTTTGTTTGTTGAATCAGTTGTCAATAAACAGCAGCTTGTTTGTTTCATTTGTTTGTTTGTTTATCTACCAGTAAGCAGAAGGGCCTCCGGCTGATGTCCACAATAGTTGGCCCGCGCACTGCTGTCAGTGCGTAGTCAATTTGGTTCGAAAACTGTTGAGTGTTGATGGAACCTAAAGTATTTGGGGTATTTCTTTCGAAATTACTGCACAAAAAAAGGGCCGACCTAACTCCCACCAGGCGCCCAGCATCAATAGCTGCCAAAGTGTTCTGTAGCGTTCAAAGATGCCGGAGACACTTCTGCATCTAAAATTCGCCAATCCAATGAATTCTCCTTGTCTTGTCACAACCAAGATCTTTTTCTTTCCTTCTTTTACAACAGTCTACATCTAAAAACCAATGTTTTCTACTGCCCCTGCTACCGCGTCAGGGAGGCTCTCCTGCGTACGAAGATTAATCAGAAGAGCAGACAAGTCTTTCATTTCACATTTAACCCACTACATCCTGAGGCTGAAATTTGTTTATTGTCCTATCAAGGCTACATTACAGATGAGGAGATAGATCAACCATTTTAGTTCAAGGGTGGTGCCAGAATAGTTTGGCACCTCAGGCGCCAAGCTATTCTGGCACCACCCTTGGACTGTCATAGTCAACTCTATATTTTCAAGCATGCAAAGGTTTAAGTGTCACAAGTTGAAGCGAGCTGCTCCAGGCAATGAAGGATTAATGCTTCGCAATACCGCCTTCAATAATTTTTCTTGTAATACATCTTACAATAATGACGTACAAAAAAGGGCAACTTGACTTTTCCCCCAATTATGTGCAGTTTGTCTTAAGCATGTTCTTAATTAAACGAACTTTACTTCGCGAACTCTGACGAATACAGTTCACGATCTCGGACGAACCAGGTTGGTTCTTAATTGGACGATCTACGGCGAACCTAGTTCGAAGTAGTTCACGAACCTCGTCAAACCATAGTTCGCTGTCGGGAAAGGTTCGCTCAACGTGTTGAGCAAACAAAGGCAAACCTTTTCTCTGATTGGTCAAAACTTTTACCCTCTCCTGCGTTGGAGATAAGAAGAGTCACCGATACAAACAAATATGGCGGACGGTGATATTTCACTCGTGCGAAGAACAAGACCTATTTTTTTTTATTGATTTGTGGGAGGCGCAACGCTGTTTGTGGGGTCCCTACTGCAAGGAGTACAAAAACAAACATCGTTCAAATCGCGAAGCGGCATCAGTAGCGGCAGCCATTTTGAACACCTTCGCAGACAGTAAGTACGCCGAATCAAGCACTTCAGTTAAGAAAGAGAACCATTTAAAACCTGGTTTGCTGAAGTTCGCCTAGGTTCGTTCAACCTCAATTAAGAAACAAACCAAAAGATCGCCGATCTTCTCCGATCTAGGTTTACCGATCAATAGTTCGTCTAATTAGGAACAGCTCTTTAACTAAAACAGTTAATTCTGCTCTTCTTCTCCATAGTGCGTAGGAAGGGCTGCAGTAGGAAAACTTCAGCATGGCTTGTGAAAAGAAGGGTAATAAAATCTTATTTGGGGCACGACAACTTTGAGAACCCGGCGTTGTATTCGCGCGAATTTTTGCAACCGGCAAAGTCCGCAGTCCTGGAGCAGTTTTAGCCACATTACCCTTTCCTGCTAATGATCAGGAATTTCGCGTCTGAAGCGATTGCACACTGACCGACATTAGCGTGAAGAACACAAAATGAAATAGTGGGACCAAACGTGGGCACAACTAACACAAGACTAGCAAGAGACATAAATTTTCATGACTGCGACTGCGGGGGCTCATGAGGATTTATGTCTCATGCAGATGGGGGGCGTTCGCCTTGCCCTTGCAGTTAAGAGGTTAACTTAAGACACACTGAGTCTATTTATAAAGAGATTTGCGAAATAGCAACTCTTTATTGGCCGGGGCAGGCCGCTTTAAGTCTGTGGAGTCTGGCCAGTTTCCGGCATGTCGTGCTGCGCAAAACTTTTTAATCACCGTTGCTATGGGAGCTATCGCTGACACAAGCCCACGCAACGACAGTCACTCGTGATTAACAGAACATAAATAAACGATAAAAATGCAGACAGAGTGCCGGCTAATTGACCATTTCATTTCACTCCAACCAAAACTGAATGGCTCATGCCGGCGGAGTCTTTCAGTTCAAAGCCATATGGTTAAATGTATTTCTAGCATGTTCAGTCACCCTTAGTTACTGAACCCCCTTCAATGCCGAGAAAAAGTCAGCAAGGTCCAACTGCAAGAGACACAGATCCTCACGAGCCCCCCGTGACTGCGGAGGCTCCTGAGGATCTATGCCTCTTGATGAGACCAATTTGCATCCATTTTTCTTGGACGGTTGCACCTTTTGGTCGTTGATCAGAAACAACACTGAAATGCCCGCGGCACCGTGGCAGGGAAGAGGGTAACTCGTTCACTGTCGAGAACAAAAGTAAACACCAGCTGCAGCTGCAAGACGCCTCATTAGCCCAAATTCAAACCTCAACCCGGTATTACTAACCCTTTCACTGCCAAGAAACAGGCCGTTCAGTTGAACACCACCCAACTGCAAGAGGCGTAAATCCTCGCTGGAAGTGAAGGGGTTACAGGCACTAGACTGTGAAATGGATCGCCGCCATGTACGTTCAAGAGTAGTACTAGATTCGATTGGGCATTAGTGAAGGTTATTTCTTCTCAGTTTTGTCTCCGTCTCAGTGTACCCCCTCCCCCCTCACTGGGCCCCTCCCCCCCCCCCCCCACCACACCACCTCCACCCCACCCCTCTGTCCCTGTAGTGATATTTTAGAGTTTCGGTCAATGAAAACTGACAGAGAGTGTCTCTCTACCATCTCCCCAGGACCCCCCCCCCTCCTTCTCCTCCTCTCTTCCCCGCCCTCCCTTCACCCCTATGCTTCCCCTCCCTCCCCCCTCCCTTCGCTACCACGGTCGTCGACAACCCGTGATGGTACACCCCCATCCCTCTCCCCCCCCCCCCTCCCGCGCTTTCCTCAATGGCTAAAATAGGCAATAAAAATGCAAACTACTATCAGCTCACGGCTGTCTATATCTGTCTGTCTTTTCCGACTGGACGGACGGATAATCAGAGGACTATTCGCCTGCAAAACACATCGCAGTTCTTCAAACGTCTCATATCAGCGAATTCAAGTAAGAACGTTTTTTTAACCCCTTCAAAACCAATGAACGCCGATTGTATTTTTAAAATCATTGTAAATTCAATGGCAACTTGAAAGATCCCCAGCGGTCAAAGGGGCATGGATACAGCTAGTCGTTGGAGCAAGAGGCATAGATCCTCATGAGCCCCCGCAACTGCGGGGGCTTATGAGGATCTATACCTCTTGCAGGTGGCTGGTGTTCAATTCTTCAACTCAGCGGTGAAAGCGTTATATGTCACGGACTACAGTGCCGTTTCCGTACTGTCCAGTCTCTTAGCCTTAGTCAGTCCCAGTCATCCCCTAATTTTTCAATTCCCTGAAAAACACTGCCGCCCACCAGCTGCACATTTGCCATGCACAATTTTTTTTTTTAAATTAAAAAACCAGCACATCACCCGTCTCATTTTTTGGCTATGAAACTGGCTCCTTACCAACCCCACACCCAAGCACAGCTGAAATCAGCGTGCCCCTCAAATCACTACGTCAATGGCAACTCAACATAGGCCCACAAGTGTAATAATAAAATAATTACGGTATTTATAATGCGCTTATATTATAATAATTATAACTCTAAGCGCGCACTCACAACTCGCACACGCATGCGCACGCTTTAGACAATGACTCACGTACCACAAATAGTGAAAGTACATTACGACGGTCAGCTTGGGGTGGGGGGTGTGGTGACTCGGGATAGTACTAGAACTGTTGAAAGAGGTGAGTTTTGAGGGCGGACTGGAAGGAGAAGAGAGAGTGTTTCTGACGGAGAGAGAGTGGGAGAGTGTTCCAGGTGGATGGACCGTAGACGGAGAAGGAGCGGGGGCCGAAAGTGCTGAGTTTGGTGCGGGGGATGAGGAGGCGGAGACTAAGGGTCGGGGGCGGAGCGGAAGGAGCGGGAAGGAGTGTAGGGGTGAAGTAAGTTGGAGAGATAGGTAGGAGCGTAGTTGTTCAGGGATTTGTAGCAGAGAGACAGAATCTTGTATTGGGTGCGTTGGGGGATGGGGAGCCAGTGAAGGAGCTTGAGCAGGGGAGTGATGTGGTCGGATTTTTTCTTTCTGAGGACGAGGCGGGCAGCATTGTTTTGGACGCGCTGGAGAGTGAGAGTGGTAGAGTGAGGAAGGCCGGAAAGGAGAGAGTTGCAGTAGTCGATGCGAGATAAGATGAGAGAGACAACCAGTTTGGTGGCAGCTTCGGTAGTGAGGTATTTTCTGATCTGACTGATGCGGCGGAGGTGGAAATAACATGCCTGGGCCGTGGCGGAGACGAAGCTGGTAATGGAAAGAGAGGAATCGAGGATAACGCCGAGGTCCTTGACCGAGTCAGAGAAGGAGATGGGGGTGCTGTCGAGTTGAAGGTTGAGAGAGGGAGGGAGCTGGGAAAGTTTCTGGTGAGTGCCTACCAGCATGGCTTCCGTTTTGTCGTCGTTCAGTTTGAGCCGTGAGCTTGTTTGCTGTCATCCAGTTTTTCACGTCTTCGTAGCAGTCAGCCGTGCGAGTCAGCAGTGACTGAGTGTTGTTGAGTTTGTCTTTGTCTAATAGTTGTGAGTCGTCAGCGTAGAGGTGGTGGTGTACGTGGTGAGACTAGATGATGTTGGACAGGGGAGAGGTGTAGAGTGTGAAAATGACCGGCGGGCCCAGGACGGACCCCTGTGGAACGCCGCAGGAGAACCTGACTGGGTTGGAGGAGACGCCGTCGATGGTGACAGACTGCTGTCTGTCGGAGAGGTAGGAGAGAAACCAATTGTCCACTGGATAAGCTCAGGATGGTACGAATCAAAGCATCAAACATGTCTCCTCTCAGCTAACCAGAAATTTCCAGCAAATTCCAACATTCAGCCCTACTACAAATTTTCAAACAAGGCGGCAAAAATTATTTTTTAAAACACCGGCCCTTGCACTGCCTGAACTGCCCAATTTAAATATATAACATGACCTATAATGTCGGGATCAGTGGGAATGGAGGGCCAGGGGATGGGGGTAGGGGTGGGCGGTAGGGGGGGCACTTGTGGCGGACTGTGTTCGTGCCATTGCGCTGGAGTGACGCCTGTGAAGGCGCCAAGGTAAGTTTATAGCACCAGCCTTGTGGACAAGCATGGTCAGTTGATCCGGGCCGACTCAGCCTCCCGTAGCTGGCGCGGCATTGAGTAGAAAACGGATTCTGTAACTAATTTAAATTACACTATGATCAGACAATCGGTAACCGGAAAGATTTAAAATTACGCCATAAATCTATTGTGTATAAATGTATATTCCTTTGAGGTCAGTCACATGTCTGGCGTGATCCAGGTCGGAACATAGTCTTTTTGATTTCTTTTACGAAAATAGTGGAGGAATGAAAACAAGTACTGACGTTACTGGTAGCAGGGGTTTGCTGCACGGACCCTTGTAGGCCTTCGGTAGGTCAAAGGAACCATTTTGTACCCCTCAGACCTTTGGGGTACAATGCCGCTTTTGGACCTCTCTCAGGCCTACAAGGGTCCGCCTGTCAGTCACGAATAACTGAATCTCAGCTTCAGTTAGTACCGAACCGTGATCTTACGCTGATGGTCACAGCTGACAATCTACCTATCCAACATCCATCCAGCCCTCCGTCTGTCTATCCATCCATCCATCCATGAATCCACTAATCCAGGCCATCCATCTATCTGCCTATCCATCTAACCATCCGCTCCGCAGTACTGCCCCGGCCGCACCCACCGGCCTGACTTGCCAACACCCCGAGACCTGCCGCCAAATGAGCTGGGCCCGGCACCCCGTCACCCGCCGTACCGGACCATCCCGAGTTCATGTGGCACTGGCACCCGACCAACTGTCAGAGCAGACTCTTCGACATGGTAACATTTACGCACAAAGTAAAGAGGACCCAACTATCGGACACTTACTCACTGAGCGAGCGCGGATTTATAAGGAGGGGGTGACGGTCAACTCGCCCATATGCTAATTTGCCCAGGCAACTCGCCACGGTAAGGTCAACTCGCCAATGGTACCTGTCATCTCGTCCACAGTAGCAGTCAACTCGCCCAAGACTCGAGTCAACTCGCCCAAGGCTAGAGTCAACTCGCCCAAAGTAGCAGTCAACTAGCCCAAGGCTAGATTCAACTCGCCCAAGCAGTTTTAATCTCACGTTTGGACCTCACATGTGTCTACACTATCAGGGATATTTGTGGGTGGGTTAGTGTGTGCGTGCGTGTGTGCATATGTGTGTGTGTATGTGTGTGCCTTCAAGACATAGTATTTGGCACCCATTGTGGACAAGACAGACCCGAGACTATTGATTCGTTGATGCTGGGAGTTCCCAGGGCCAGACCAATGTCGCAGACCACAGAGAAAGATTTTCCCTATATAACCTCCATAAGTTTCCGGACAAAGTGTTTTGGCGCCCAGTGTAGAGAAGACACCCTTAAGAAGACATCCTTGATCCGTGGATGAGTTCCCAGGGTCAGACCAATGTATTGAGACATCAAGAGTGGAACTTGCGCTAAAGGCGCCCCGTCACAGAGCACAGGCTATATAAAGGCAAAGGCCATGTCCGAGGCTATAGAAGGAAAACTACCATTATGCTCTCAGGCGGGCTCCTTTGGCGGATGCTGCCTTCATGTGTCTGAGTGAGTTACTTCTGCGGTACAACACTCGCTGTCAACAGATGTTCGAGCTCTTTTGCAAGTTCTCACGAGGTGGCAAACTACTGGTGTCAGCGGCGTACATTGGTCTGGCCCTGGGAACACTGTGCATCCACAGATGGAGTATTCTTAGGGGACTTTTGTCTTCAGAGACTCCAGACATCCTCCCGTCACATAGGCTGGAAATAAAAGGAAGACCTCTCATTTTGCTTTGAGCCGGGCGCCTTGAGCTTCATTTCTTAGGAAATTACGTTACTTCTCTGATATAATGTTGGAAATAAATTATCCCAAACTTTAAAGAGTGTCAGTCACAAGTTTATCTGCTTGAATATTTTTGTTTTGTTTTGAAACGCCTGAACTACGAATCCTTATAGACACAACTAGTTTAACTCATTCTACCCCTAACACACCACAGCAAGATATTCTGGCATCACCCTTGAACTATCATGGTTGATCTGTGTCCTGCACTGCAATGCAGTCTTCAGAGGACAACGGCAAAATTTTGAGATTTAGGCCTTAGCGTACAATGAGTTAAAGATCTTTATGTTTGACAACAACACCAAAATGGGCCAGATGAACCAGCCCACAAAGAATCTTTTATATGAGAATCATAAGAACAAGATGAGGATTTCATCCCAAAGCCTACCGTATTGTTTGGAGCTCACATGCGTTTTTCTTTCAGGAAAAAGTTGTTCATATTTTTCAGCTTATCCTTCTGATCCATTTCTCTCCTCTCTAACCCAACCTCTCAACACACACCGGCGCACACAAATAAAGGCCGCGGACACACGGCGCTTCCCGCCATTAGTAAGCTCTGTGGGCTGGTGTAGCGAGAGGAATTCTGAAGAAGAAGCAGCACGAGCAGCAAAATGACGTCACTATAAGTTTCGAGTCATAGCATCGCTAGTCCCATGACGCAGTGTACACGGTGACGAATTTCATGTTTCACGTCACTCATCCGAAAGGCACGCAAAAGTGTCTTCCACACAGCCTCTTCCAGGGCTGACTATTTAATGGGAGTATGGGGTGGATCCACAACTTGCAAAAATGAATTAATTATTATTCTAAAAGTTCAAGAGATACAACTCATCCGAGTGAATAGAACGAAAATTACGGACTCAAATGCTGGTCAACCGACTTTATATAAACGGTTTTTTTTTTTCTTTAACCAGTTACCCAATTTAAATATGTATGGAGCCGGCTCTCCGAAATACATCTCGATCACAGCATTTCATAAAGTTTCAGGCCCGTACGTACACAAACACCGAAGATACTCATGTATACACACAGACACACACAGACACACACACACACACACACACACACACACACACACACACACACACACACACAGCGCTTCCTCCCAAATGTACTTTCAGCAGCTTGGTTAGCGTAGCTAGACATGACGTAATATCTATCGTGTTACTTCACTGTCAGAGTCCGAGGTCTGCACGCCTTTGACGTCATGGGCAATCCGATACTGTCGGAAATCGCCCCGCCGCGTCCCATCCTAAAGTCTGTTCTATAAATCGAGACTCAAAAAGACGTTAAGAAAACAGACAAACAAAAAAGCCTACCTTTTACCTCCGGGCCGCCACGCGGCTTATGTTTGAAGATCGGTTTTACGTTTTCTGCGCTTACATACGAAACAATCGCCCTAGTGACGATGGTCAAGATGGTTCCCACACTAGACATGACCTCATGATCCGCCTAATTTAAATGTGTAGTCTTCCGCGCCAAAGTTTCATGCGTATTCTTCCTCAGTCCAACTGGGAAGAGCTAGGCCTATCTGGCTCAGTTTCAGGATTGGGTCACGTAACAAGTCAGTAACAGTAAAGCTACAAGGTGCATTAATAGTAAATATGTATTAATGCTTAACAGCATTACATACGATTGCATAATCACTGAGTTCCCTGTAAATATCACAATGAGAAGCCGGTAGGGGCATTAGGAAATTATATTATATTATGATCTATGGCGAATTATTTAACTCATTCTGCCCACGACACACCACAGCAAGATATGACTCGACCATGATAGTTCAAGGGTAGTGGCAGAATAGCTTGGCGCCTATAGGCACCAAGCTATTCTGTCACGACCCGCCTTGAACTATCATGATCGATCTGTCTCTTGAAATGTAATACGGTCTTCAGAAGATAACTGCAAAATGTGGGTATTTCGTAACTCGGGCACAATGAGTTAAGCGATCTATGCCTGACGAGCAAATGAAATGCGACATATTGGGAACCATCGGAAACACTATAGTTTCGATCATGGTTCCAAAAATGTCG
Organism: Semisulcospira habei; assembly: GCA_036245525.1. Classification (NCBI taxonomy): domain Eukaryota; kingdom Metazoa; phylum Mollusca; class Gastropoda; family Semisulcospiridae; genus Semisulcospira; species Semisulcospira habei. The sequence goes on from BTPG01000004.1 coordinate 165,309,027, forward strand.
CATTTCTTTCGCTCGTCAGTATATATGTGGAAACTGGCAACGTCGATCCGAGGAGTCACTGCGCACTTGGATGCATCTTGCTAATAAGGGGCCGTATTCATGTCCAGAGTGTCAAGTTTTAGCCTAGTACTTGAAAAAAAATGGGACACATGTACAACTGTGTGAAAAGGAGAAGAAAAAACATTGCTACAAAAATTCAGTTTCCGTCACACTGTACTCGACCTGGGGCCAGTTGAATGAGTGAGCTTAGTCCTGCGCCAGCCTCTAAGCACTGAAGGTGCTCCGCTTAGTGTCTGGCACAGGACTAAGCTCGCTCACGCAACTGGCCCCTAGGTCACATCGGAGACGACATTAGACGGCGGATATAAAGACAAAACTGACTCCCCGCCACGTTTACTCTGAAACCGTGACCGTGTAATAGGCGACACACGTTTGGGCGGCGGAGACAGATCTATACAGAACTCAGTGCCCGCCACTACACACTTGCAGGTCTGTGATTTTGGGCCTCAAGGTCCTCAGGAATAAGCTCTAAAGTCACAGACCAGAACATATTCATGCATTTAAGCAGGAAAGGTGAAACGGCATCAAACTTAGAAAGTTTCTATTGTCATATGTTTAACTCATTGTGTCCGAGGTACGAAATACCCACATTTAAGTTATCCTCTGAGGACGGCATTACATTTCAGGAGTCAGATCGACCATGATAGTTCAGGGCTGGTGGCAGAATGGTTTTGACGCCTATAGGCGCCAAGCTATTCTGCCGCCGCCCTTGAACTATATGGTCGAGCCATATCTTGCTGTGAGTTTAATGAGTTTAACATTTGCAAAGTGTAGGTATGTTTTGACGAAGTATTGATTTTTTCTGCTGGATCAGCAAGCTTTTGTCAATGTTAATATGTTGAATAAAGTTCCATATTTAATTACTTCATTGGGGTAAGCGTGAACGTACCACATTGAATATCAGTGATTGGTCAAATGTGTGTGTAGCAAGCAATTGTGTGTTTTTACTACGCTACCCTTAACTTTCCTGCTGAAATTCAAAATATATGCGAATAGTGTTTTTTCCACCCCTTCACTGACAGAACATAAAAAGTGTCGACCACCAAAATAACAAGAGGCATAGATTCTCATGAGCCCTTGCAGTTGCGCGGACTCAAGAGGATTTATGCCTCTTTTTTGCATCGTTGACATAGATCTGCAGCTTTCATACAAAATATGCCTTGAAAGGTTACATTCACGATCACTGGCGGGATGAGTTCATGTGACGCGAAACTGGGTGTCTGCCCAGTGCGCAAAGGTCATCGGGCCGACGTCAGCTGCCGTTGGCCCGCGCACGGCTGTGCGCGGGCCCACGGCGGACGAAGTCGGCCCGATGTCTTTTTGCTCGTTGGGTACCCACAGTACTGAAAAGTAATTAAATTGTACTTACAGCTGTCTTTTTTTCAAATACGAGTTTCAGGTGTCACTGGAGGATCGCGTTGCTAGAATCACCTGCCCGGCCATGGTCCATTTGAAAAGAAGTACCCAACGGAGAAAGAAACACGCTTAGAAAAGACGGGTACAACACAATAATCGCTAAATAAAATAAATAAATAAATAAATAAATAAAATAAATAAACAACTAAATAAATTGTGTTGTACCCGACTTTTCTAAGCGTGTTTCTTTCTCCGTTGGGTACTTCTTTGCATATTACACGCTTGGCAGTCACCTATTTGGTCTGGATTGCATGGTCCATTTGGACATGGCGCCAGGATACGGAAATCGTTCAAGTTCCAACATGAAAAAGACATGAAAAATATTTCTTGCTACCTACCTATAATAACTGTTACCCCAATACACTCTACAACAACATATGGATCGACTAGGCGAGTTCCGGGGTGGTGCCAAAACAGCTTGACGCATAGAAGCGCCATGTTATTCTGGCATTGCTCTTGAACTATCATGGCCAATCTGTCCCCTAAGCAGTTATGAAATCTTCACATGGCAGCTCAAACATTTGTGGATCTCGATCTTCAAGCTCAATGTGTTAATCCCTTCAGTGCCAGTGACCGCGAATTGCGCGTCTTGAACGATTGCACACTTCCCGACATTCGCCTCGAAGAACACATATTTCAATGTGACCAAAATAGGCTTACAGAATATAAGACTAAAAGGAGATATGAATCCCTAAGTGAGCTCATGGGACTGCTGAGGGTTACGTCTCTTGCAGCCGCCGGGTAGCGTTTGCTTTGCCCCTGCAGTTAAGGGGTTGAAACAGCTTTCAGTGTTCTAAAATATTGATTTACGTGAGACCAGGAAGAGGCATTCATCCTGAATCATCGTATCTGCCAGGGATCAGGAGAGTCTATGCTTCTCGCATTTGTGTGGTGTGACTTAGTTTCGGCAGTAAAGGTGGTCGGTTTATCTCGATTTGTGTGGCAAAACGTTGTCTACATGGACATTCATGTACAGTAAACTTTGGATACAAGAAATCGCATGGCGGACTCAAATATTCTCATTGTTATATCTGAAGTTTGTTATCAACGAAGTAATTTGTTCAGAACAAATGTTGTCGAGACCTCTAACGAACTGTTGTTATAAAAAAAAAACTCTACGTAACCAATTTGGCTGTCGGTAGCGGTTTTTGTCGCGATGATTCCTGCAGGAATCGTCGTGACTGTGATGAAACTCTATGCTCACGCCGCCATAGGGTTCACACAGAGGGTTTTGTATGGTACGGTTTTGTCAGCGGTTTGTCTTGTGACAAGTAGTCCGTGAGGCCCGAGGCCACGTGCAAGCATAGGGAAGCGGTTTACACGGGCAGTTTTAGGCGAGAGCTCAGTCTATCGGAGGTCTAAATAAGTTAGTACGGGACTCGACTGTCAGTGAGGGCAGACGTGTGTGAGATACCCTAGCCCGTATTCCAAGACTCTGAAACCTAGAATTCAGGTATGTTTGTATATGTATTATTGATAGCTGCTTAGTTAAAGACAGTATGCGTTAGTAAGAGTTAATTCGGTTGTATAGCGTTGACTGGTTTGGTCCAGTTGTGTGGGTTTGGAATTCGTTGAGGTAACCGGTGTTTTTCTATGTAGTTATTTACCGAGATGGATAACTAAGGAATGTGGGTGTGTGCCCAAGTCGTTATGAAAGTAGTACGTGGTTGGTTAAGTATAGTCTTTTCTAATGTATGAAAGAATGTACGGCGAGTCTGTTTCAAGATAGTGACAGAGTTATGGGGGTGTTACGAAAGTAGTTCGGGTTATGAAGCACGGGTGTGTGTGAATGAACGTGAGAGTTATTTGTATCAGCCATTAATTGATTGATTATTGGTGTTTAACGCCAAGGCGATTAAGGCCATCTCACGGCGGATTTGTATCAGCCAGGTTACGTAATGTATCTCATATCATCCAATATGTGTGTGTTTAGCAAGTGTTATGATTGAGGACTTTATTATTCAGAGTGCTTGTCAGGGAGAGCGGAGTGACGGACGCCGAGACATCAGTCAGCAGAGGCTACTGCCGAGGGACCTATTGTGAGGTCATCCCTTCACTCAGGGAGTGAGCAACCGGTGCCGAAACACCCAGGTCAGCAAAGACTGCACTACGGAGCGAGTTGAGAGGACGTCCACGGTATGAGAAACGGGACCACTCGGAAGCGTGCGACGAAAGACTTACACGCCTAGGCGAGAAAGGACAGAACGATACCAAGCGAGAACACCAGCAAACAGGTTGGATTGTGAGAGACAATTAGCCTGGCATTTACATTGCATTGTGTGAGTGTATGCGGTGTTGATGTGCTTGTAGTGAGAAGGGGTGTGTACATAATTTTGATAGTGTTTTCGTAGTTTTATTTACATAAAGATCCACAGTAGAAAGAGAGCTAGTGCGTTGAGTTTTTACCGCGTGAATGCGCCTGTCTGAGTCAAGTGTTGGTGTATGCGTCTGTTGTGCGAGAGTCTGTATGTGCGACTGAGGCAAGTCTGCGTGCGTTACAGCGAAAAAAGCTGCAATGGACAGGCTACGTACTAATTTCATCTTGAAGCAGTGCCATTTTCTTGTAGTCAAAAACTAATAGCACTTAACAAACTTTTTTTTCCATCGACATCTGACTGCATTGAAATTTACAAAAGAAGAAATTGAAACGGTTCCCTATGACCCAAATAAATCACAGACATGAGCCTAAAGCACCCATCACGTTCAATCTCTGAAGCCGACAGACCTAATCACAGAATCGGAGACTTGGTCTCTGATTAGTAGAAACCCGGTGACCGAGAGATACAGGGCGCGCGAACAGGAAACACGACGAAGGCTCTCCGTAGAGAGACCCCAAGCTGGGAGCCGACAGTATTTGCTTTAACTGGTTTTTAGACTCACAGCTCCCCTGCACACTGCAACCACTGCTGTGAGAAGCTGTATGGGCGCAGTGTCTACTGACGATCTGCAAGTGTTTAGACTCGTGCATGCGATACATGTCGTCAAACTGAGCAAGCTGCAAAACAAATTCCGGCTAATCAGAACAGTTTACCTATCTGCTGCAACCAAATGTGCATTGGAATTTTAGAATAATTTGCAATCAATCAAAAAAAAAAAAAGATTAACGCATGCATACTTATTTAAAATGTTGTCCAATTCGTAATAATTGTACATGTCCAATTGTACCACTTTGAGCCGTAAGGTCCAATATCACAGACTGACACACCTTTAACTATTCTTTTGTAAGTTCCAAAGATAGCCAGGGTTGCAATTTAAAAAAAGCAAATTTCATCTATAAGTGAATAAAACAATACCAGCAAAACCTTTAAGACATACTTGCGTGTCTAAGACACAGTTCTCAAGCCTGTCACCTTGATATTGACGAAAGGTCACTAAAATGTGTTAAAGTCTATTGATATAAATACAGACATTGGCCATGGTACCTGAAAAGGTCTATGTTCTGTCAATATGTGAATTTTTCACACATTTATTGACATCTTGACCTTTGACCTGTACGAGTGGTCAACCATATTTAGAAGTACTTAATAGTCTCATCGTCAATCTACTTTTCTGCCAAGTTGGATTAAAAGAAAGACTGTACAAAAGTGAAGGGAAAAAAACTAACAATAACGCTCTGCGGACGGACGACCCATCACATAGACTCACTTTTGCTAACACATGTGAAGCAAAAATTGCAAGGGGTAGGCCTACATTAGCTGTCACTGATAATAAGTCAATAGGTAGTTATGTCATATTTAGGTTTAATGCCGAGCAGTTGACTAAGGCCATCTCACGGCGGAATGACCGTAGTCATGGAAGATGCATTGTTTTACATACTACAAACAGGTCAACGTTAAACTAAGCCTAAACACTTCTTTTCGTCTGAATTCATTATTGCGACCAGGCATAAACAAAACTCGCCAGTGCAGTTCAACTTCATCGTAATTAAAATATCGGGTTGTTGTAGTTTAGCAAGGACAAACACGAAAAAAGGCCTGTGCGCCTATTGTTTCCATCCTTGAGAAATAAAGTATCATTCATTCATTCTGTCTCTGTCTGTCTGTCAGTCTGTCTGTCTGTCTGTCTGTCTGTCTGTCTGTCTGTCTGTCGTCTGTCTGTCTCTCTCTCTCTCTCTCTCTCTCTCTCTCTCTCTCTCTCTCTCTCTCTCTCCCCTCTCTCTCTCTCTCTCTCTCTCACACACACACACACACACACACACAAATTCTACACTTATTATTCTTTGTCTCATCATATTTATTCATTTAACCCCTTCCATGCCAGCGGACACACCGAGTTTCCGCAATCTTCGTTAACCCTTATCATTCGGAATACACCAGTGGATGAAATAAGTTTGACTACAATAGTTCAAGGGTAGTGCCAGAATAGCTTGGCGCCTTTAGGCGCAATCTATTCTGGCACCACCCTTGAACTAAAGCCATTGGTCTATATCCTCATCTGTAAGTACTCTAATGTAGCTTGCATATGGCAGTGTTCAAATTTGAAGCTTTTAGCCTCAGTATGATGTGGGTTAATTCAGCGCCAAGGAGCCCCAGCCGTCCAGCAACACGGATTCAAAGTGGCGTCAGCAAGAGGCATAGTTCCTCATGAGCCCCTGCGATATTGAATCAAAGTGCAAAGGATGAATTCGAAGCACTGTACTGTATTGAAAGAAAGAACACAGTTTATGATTCTGCAGGAGCAAAAAATACATACTCCCAGTGTTCAGTCCGCTGAAACATTTTCAAGGAGAAAGTAAACACCTTTCATGAGAAAAAGAAGGGGAAAGCCGGATAGGTTCTTGTGCACGGGCTGGGGCGTGCCACAGCTTGGGGTGTAACATTGGGCATCTTGACCCCAAACTTTGGCGACTTGACTGCTTATATTGCGAGTTGACTAGTACCTAGGACGAGATGGCGCCTGGGCGAGTTAGCATATGGACGAGTTGGCAGGCAACGAAGGGACATCACTACATACTCTTTCTGACAGGAAGTTGTCATTTTGATTGCAAGCCATGTGGAGTTCTGCGCTAGACAACAATTTGCCTTGAGTTTCACTTTTTATTCTTTCCTTGGTCCATATTTCCACGTCTGCTTAAACAGATCAATTTCAGCAGTTAGTACAATCAGCTGTTTGACAAGGTCTGTCGAAAAAAGCTACAAATTTCGAACACACACTGTCTACTTAATCTTGGTACGCTAAGTTTTGGATACGTGGAATCGTTTCCGAAGATATGCTTCATTGTCGGTGAGTATGCAGTGTGTGTGAAACAATTAAAAGTTTGCTGTTAATTAACTGCATTCATTTTGTTGGCGTTTTCTTCTACAAATAAATTGCTTGTGTGTCATTTGAAACTACAAAAATGGGAGGAGGGGGGGGGGGGGGGCGCTGGCGAGTTGTAGACAGTATGATTCTATTTCTAGAATTAATGTCTTATGTAGCTCGAGCTCTTAAGGGGAGCAGGTTGGGTGTTTTATTTTCAGTTATATAGTACTGTCTAGGATAGTACCTGTTCATTTTGTTATATGATGGTATTGTATTATTGTGTAACGTTTTGTTTTTCATGCACATGAAGCTAAAAATCTAGAAGTTTTTGGTCAAGACGACATTCAAAGATGACAGATGATCCGGATAACGTCTTCTTCAAACGGCTGCTAAACCTGGTTCCTCCACAAGCATACTTCACAGAGGAAAAGAAAAATATCATTAGAAACAAAGGTACGCTAGCACCCTTGTGCATGTAATTCTCAGTACCGTATACACTTGCACTTGCAGACATGCACATGGGGTTTAACCCTTTTAGTAAACAGTTTTGCCCCAGGACCCTGCAGCAGGAGATGGATTGATCATGATAATTCAAGGGTAGTGCCAGATGAGCTTGGCACCTGAAGGCACCAAGCTCATCTGGCACTACCCGTGCATTATAATGATCAATCCATCTCCTACAACTGGTACATAGTCATTAGGCAACACCTCCAAAATTTGAGAAATGGGACCTTGGGGCTAAAAGTAGGTACTGGCAGGGCTTGCCGCTAACTGGCCGCAGCGGTGACGCATCACGAATTTTTCTCATCTTTGAAACAGCGATTGTACTAACAAAATGCTCACATACTGCAGTCAAATGCATACCTCAATAAAGTTGAGCTATTTCTCTTTTCAAAAGTATCTTTCTTTTTATTGGGAGTGCAACTGATGATTTTCAGCGATTTTTTAAAAAACGCACCCTCAAGCCTGCACGCGCTGCGTTGGCAACTGTACCGCGCGAACCCGCAAGCAACCCCCTCGGGAAAACGACTTGCTACTCTTCCCCATGCAAGCTACACATCTAAAAATAGCACACGGCTATTGACCGAGTTCAGACCTACACATTGATATAAAGAAGTCTAATATTTGTTTAAATTTAGCCCAATAATGGATTATTTGAAAAAAATAAATGCAATTTTCAGTATGATTTTCGAAAAATAACCCCTACAAGGCTATACTTGTTGGAAAGCCCATGCTTTTCTCTTTAATTTGGACCAATCAGAAACACGATAGCTTGAACGGGGAAGAGTAGCTTTGTCATAAACCGAGTCCTCTCATTGGCCGTTACGCTTTCGTGTTATTCACAATGGCAGCCACGGCGTGCGACTAACACGCGACGGTTTTGAGCAATCTCCAGCATGATCTAGGTAAGAAATGTGTTTTTGTTTGCTTGATAATGGTTCTACAATGTGTTATTTGTTACTTAACCTAAGATTTGGGTAAAGTTTGTGCTATAATCTGCTGTAATGTGCATATTTCCACACCAGCCGTAGTCGGGTTTGTTCGAAGCAACGACTACGTGCGGTGTGTGAGAGATCGGTCACAACTGCAGGCGTATGTTTACATCAAGAGACAAAATACGAATGTAGGTAATAAAATGGGGTTTTCTATACATGTTCAATAAATTCCATGGGTATATGGTGTTCTTAAAACGGGTAAAGTAGCGATCGCAAACGATGTGTCGAATGGGAGTCTAGACCGGAAGTGGGACCGTCGTCTGCTAGAAAAGTTGTTTCGCTTTCGCGTTATTCGTTTCTTGTGGCAGCTACTGTTTGAGATAGCCCCCTCAGACGTTTGTAAAGATCAAATAAGCAAATATGGTGAAATATTACCCTTTCCTTCGCTCTGCTCTCTCTGTCTCTCAGTCTCATCATTGTTAACTGTCTAGGTGTTGTTGCATCAATTGTTAAGTGGATCCTGTATCAATTGTTAAGTGGATCCTGTGTTGTTTCCAATTGCAGAAAGTTCTCCAGTATTCTTAGATTTGGGGAGAGTGTTTACCCAGACTGGTAAAGGAAGAAGGAAGAACATTGAGGCGTCAGTGAACAACAAACTATTGCTCCAGGTACACCTCTTGAAGATGAGACACAAGAAATCATGGAGGCAGACAGAGGAGTTTGTCAGGGAGAAGCGTCACCCTGGACAGCATGCAGAATGTCACAGCAAGGCACACTGCATACAAACAGCAGTACTGCTTATGATGTGGAGAGATTGGCTTAATAATGAATGGTTTGCAGAAAGCAACTCCACAGTCATGTGTTTGCCAGTATGTTTGGTGGGTGGGGGGGGGGGGGGGGGAGGGGGGCAGCTGATATTTACGTGGTGGGGGTGGGGGGTAAAAATAAGATGGTTTTCAATTATTGCTTTCTTTTTACTTACTTGAAAGAGCTTCAAAAACTTAGCAAAACACAGTTTGAATTTTTAAAAACGGACAAGAAATGACCAAGATATGCTATTTTGAAGTTTTTACACTCGGAGGGCCATTCGATCGCCTTGGAAAACACACTTTTCAGCTTTTTTTAGGGCAGCAGCGTTGCAAAAGTTACAGGCTTATGCACCTGAAAAAAAATTGGGCTTCTTCTATATTATATAGAGATACAATTCTGTAATTCTGGGATGTCTGTGTTTAATATCTTTTGTGTTAGGCTGGCCTGAACTGGGCAAAATCTTTCTTTCGACCGATTTTGGGTAAAAACTGCGGAATATTTGCCATAGTTTTTTGCCCATAACTTTTGAACCATTAAACATAGAAAGATAATTTTTGTTGTGTTGTGTTCTGTTTGTTGTCCTCTATAACAATATGTAGATACTTTATTGCTTATGTTATATTGGAATTTTGACCTGCCAGTACCTACTAAAAGGCTTAACTCACAGGGGCAGGGTTATGTCATGCGCTCAGCGAGAACTGTCTCGCACTTAACCCTTTGCCTGTCAGTAGCACTTTTTGTTGCGATGATGCAGGAATCGTTGTGACAAAAAGCGCTGCCGACAGCCAAAGGCGTAACACATTTGATTTAATTAGATGTCAAAGGATCCTCATTTGTTGCTGCCAGAATAGCATGGTGCATAGAGTTGCCTGTAGAGATGTTCAGGCACCACTGATTTCGCTGATTTCATCCTGGGGGGGCGGGGGAGGGTGATTGTGAACAATGATCACCACCTCACCTCACGGGTGAGGCGAGGCGGGTGATCACACCTCCACTACCGGAGGAAAGGCTGGTTATTGGGAGTGTGGCAGAGGGGGAAAAAAAAAAAGCACGCACACTGTTTAAGCGCGCTCTCCGCGGATACGGCGAGCCAGCTGGATGTCCTTGGGTATGATGGTGTCACGCATGGCATGGATGGCGCACAGGTTGGTGTCCTCAAAGAGACCGACCAGGTAAGTCTCACTGGCCTCCTGCAGGGCTATGACGGCGGAGCTCTGGAAGTACAGATCGGTCTTGAAGTCCTGAGCGATTTCACGGACCAGGCGCTGGAAGTGGAAGGGCAATTTGCGGATCAGCAGCTCAATGGACTTCTGGTAATGACAGATCTCACGAAGAGCCACGGTACCGGGCCTGTAACGGTGGGGAGGTGGCCAGCTGCTAGTGAGGCCTTTCCTCCGGTAGTGGAGGTGTGATCACCTGCCTCGCCACACCCTGTTGAGGTGAGGTGGGTGATCATTGTTCACAATCACCCTACCCCCCCCCCCCAACCCCACCCAGGACGAAATCAGCGAGAGCTGGAAGTCCTTTCCCTTTTAATAATCACAATCGCTATAACAAAAAAGCAATGCTGAAAGGATTTACTTTATTTGGCTCACCAGTGACTGAACTGTCTCAGAGAATGCTGGCGTACAGAAACAGGAAGAAAAAGTCAGGATAAAGGGGTGTGACAGATTGTTGTAGTGACTTTTGCTAACTTGCAAGGTGTCTGTAAACACCAGTTGTAGCAAGGCGCCAAGCTAATATGGTACTACCCTTTACAAGAACCCTTCGTGTGTGCGTCTGGTGTGATTGTATCAGAAAAGAAAATGTAATCAAAACTCATTAATATTCATGAAACAGAACACACTAGATCTGCCTACAACTTTCTACAAACTTCGACTAATTCCAAAAAATCTGAGCTGCTGATCCGCAAATTGCCCTTCCAGCGCCTGCTCCGTGAAATCGCTCAGGACTTCAAGACAGATCTGTGCTTCCAGAGCTCCGCCGTCATAGCCCTGCAGGAGGCCAGCGAGGCTTACGTCAGTTATGCTGCAAAAAATTCCTAATGTTTATGCATATGGCAATAAAGTTTATCTTATCTAATCTGGCACTGCTTTTGAACTGCTGTGGCCTATCCATCTCCTATTGTTATGTCTTGAGGTTGAATCATGAATGTATTTTGCTCACAAACTAATCATACAGAATTCCGTTTTTCTTAGAAAATGTGTCATTGTTGTCTGTCAGTGTCAAGATAATTTTTCAAACTGATTGTTACGTGGTAGTTGTAGTATGATACACACACAAAGGGTTCTTGTAAAGAACTCGGCTGCAACTTATCACACATGGCACAAGGTTGTAGACCACACTGGAGTAATTGTTCCAACAATACTTTATTCTCATGATGCACTCTCAGCACACTACGTCCACAAATCCATCCACACATCGGTACACCGTCTCGTTCAATGCATCTACAATTCTGATACACTGCTTCTCCCATACAATGCACACACATAATTCTCTAACAGCCTCTTTTATACTATAACTGTATTAGAGATTTCCAGAACAATCCGGCAAACTATACAACTCAACCAATCAGAAAAGGAAATGTAATCAAAACTCATTAATATTCATGAAAAAGAACACTAGATCTGCCTACAACTTTCTACAAACTTCGACTAATTCCAAAATGTCCACGATTTCCGTAATTGTTGCTAACTGTAGCGAAACATGTTTCCTTTGACGTCATATCTGAGGTCACTAAAAAGGTGGCGACCCTGCCCAAACTTTCCAGTCTAATGTATGTTAAACTTAACAATGTAGCGAAAATACACGTAATAACAGAAATCGATTGCAATTCTCCGTGCAAATGAAAATGAATCCTACTAAAGAGGTACATAATTCTTATCCAAAATAACTCAAATGAATATCAGATATAACACAACCTTAAATGTAACACTGATGGAAATGATTAATTGACTGATCTAATCGGGTTCGGGACCTGTTTCAGTGTTTGAGGGGAAATAACCTATCTTTATGGAAATAACCTATCTTAGCATCCTGATTTTTAAAAAAATGTTTGTAGTGGGCATGACTGTATAGTTGCAGATTTAAACATTACAGCAGGCTGTTTGATGGAAACATTGTAATATTGATTAAGGACAACATTTTTGGTGGATAAAAGCTGCTGAATGATAAACTATATTCATAACTTTACACCTGGTACCAGTATATTTTTGTCTGAGGTAGTGGTATTGTTATTCACTGCAGTGGCTTGGTCTTAAAAACCAGTCTATCAGTAGACTATAATTAATGTTTGGCTCACCAACTGACTGCATCTGACAGAGGCTGGCATCGAGAGCTTGAACAAAGTAATGAAGTGAAAGGTGGTTTGATTCATTATCTTACAAATGTAGGCACAGGTGCAGCATGCATTTACTCACTGGCATTATACTGCTGTCTTGTGGAAAAAGTCCCTACAGCAGGAGACAGATGGACCATGATAATTAAAGGGTAGTGCCAGATGAGCTTGGCGCCTGAAGGTGCCAAGCTCATCTGGCACTACCCTTGAATTATCATGGTCCATCCATCTCCTGCAACAGGTACATAGTCCTTAACTAGCACCTCCAAAATTTGGGAAATGTGGTCTTGTGGTTAAAGACAGAGCACCCTCTTTGTGAATCAGAACAGCATTTATTCAAGAGTAATGCTAGATCAGCATGGTGCTAAGCTAATTTAGCACTGCCCTTAAACCACCATGTCCAGTCCACCCATCACAAAGTCCCACTGCTGCATTTTCCAGGGCAATGCACAATGAGGGTTAATCTCCTATTTTATTTCTATTTTATTTGTTTTTTCAGGTGAAGATGACGATGATGCAGCTACTTCAGGTAAACCGAACAAGAAACGGCGGGCAGATCCCTTCAACCATGAGACGGTCACGAACCTACAGACTACGCTCAATGCCATGGGTCAGTCAAATATAAATTAAAATACAGTGAAATGAAAAGAGGTGGCTTCTATCGCTTGTATTCCAGGAGATGTTAACTCTCAAACTCCTAGAACTAAATGACTTCCATTCTACAGAATGGAAGTCATTTAGTTCTGGGAGTTTGAGAGGGAAACAGGGTTTTAGAAAAAGCACTAGTATTTAGTAAGGGAGAGAACTGTGCATTAATTCACAGTTCTTGCCTTTACTAGTGTTTTTTGTCTACCGTATTGAAAATATGGTAGACTGTGAGATGGGGCTGGTCGGAGCGCATTCCATAGCAGTGTTGATTCTAGAGCGCGTTTTGCGCGATTTCTCGCGCAATATTGTGCTCCAAATCGCAAAAAAAAAAACGATAGCGCGGCCGAAGAATCGCAGAAAAAAGAAACTGGACGCTTTTTTGCACGACCAGCGTGGCCGCACCGCTGCTGCGTAAAAGCCTGCTCGAGCGTCTTGGTGCAGTGTGGCCTGAGTCGAGCCAGGGCAATTTCACTATTATTCACCTGTTTAACACGAACACAGATTCCATTCACAGAAAACCAATTCACGTGTCGCTCTCGTGCTGTGGAAGTACACATGACAGATCAGAGCGAACTCTAGTCTGTGATTGGCTGAATAGCCTTCGGCTGTTGTAATCTGTCTTCTCATTGGCTAGCATTTCTGTACTGTATTCATGTTGTATCATTCGTGTACCAACACAACCCTTTTACCGATGCGGGATTGTACTTCAGCCTGTGTTGCTTTTACCTGAGGATTGTAACTTAGTATGGATTTTACCTGATGGATTTACATTAAATACTCGAGCTGTACACGTTTCCTTGTGTTTTCCTAGCGAGCTGAAGGTATGCATAGAAAGTACGATAATGTCGTGCACTTTTAACCTGGTACTCATTCACGCACACGACGGTCTTACACACTTTCTCCTTGAGGGCCGTGATCAATTTTGAGGCCATATTGGTTAACACGAAATACGGTTAACACGAAGTGATTTTCCGCCGTGTCCCCAGAAATTCGTGTTAAGCGGAATCCACTGTATGTATTAATGTGTGATTATGTCGTTTTAAAGTAAGCAGTGCAACGCGATTTGAGGGCCTCCTTTTACACCTTGAGGGGCTCCCTTTTTTGATTAGAGGGAGCCTTTGGGCTCACTTTTCTGAAATCCTAGAATCAACACTGCCATAGCATGCAAATGACCTTGTGGGCGGGTGGGCCTTGAATTCTGGCAAAGAAGTAACAAGATGGAAATGACGTCATGTCTAGCTACGCAGATCTTGCTGATGAATCTACTTTTGGCGCGAAGCTCCTTATGTGTATGTGCGTATGTATTTTTAACAAGAACATCGAAGTTTTCATACGTACAAGCTTGAAAATAGAGGAAATGTTGTATTCAATTTCAAGATTTGTCTAGGAGAGCCTCCGAGCATATTGAAATTGGATGTCTCATTGAAGAGTTAAAAAGAGTTTATAGAAAGTTGATTGACCCACAGTAGAGTCCGTAATTTTGATTATGTGCACTTGAAATTGTGGATATAGCTAGTTTGAAGAAAGCAGAGATAAGAATCTTCCGCCTTTTAGCGGAAATCCGCTCTTTCGGAAGGTCCCAGGGTCATTTTTGAGATCGGTTTAAATCCGGTGAGAAAATTTTAGTGTATATGACTAGGGTGAGTTGTTGATTTTCGATCTCGCAGCTTATTCCCACTCGTTCCCATGCGGATTGTTGTCATTTGGTTCGCTCTCACTTCGTTTCCGTCGATCCACCAAGCTTTCCTCCTTTTTGTCATTTTAGGATTCTCATCTCTGAGAAAGACATTGGATGAGTTCGTTGGCCAGCTTTGTACCTCTTCAATTTTTTCGAAAATAAAAATTTATTGCAGAACAAAAACAAGATGGGATGAACCATAACCCACAAAGTCCCTTCTATATGAGAGCTGTCCTCGCTGTCGATGGTCTCTACCTTTTGTCTTTGACCTGATTCTGATGTTGAATTATCTTCTATTGAAAAAGTCTCGCAGATCTGCCAATGCGTCAGTGAGTTCTATATAATAAGGTGTGCAGGACATACGCGTCATTGATTTGTCAAACGTCATTGTTTTAGTTTTTACGTAATTTTATATTTTACGTGATATGAGCTTCACTTTTGCTTCATAGGCTTGAGAAAATTGTGACAAAACTAGAACTTCATGGTACAATTTCAGTTTCAGTCTTGCTATAATTTGTGTGAAAGCAGGTTGACTTTGTTTACCTAGCCACTAAGTACACGGGTCACCTGCATGCTCTTCTGAAAGCACGTTGATGTGTGTGTGTGCGCGCGCGTTCCAAACATCTCCAAGAGGCATAGATCCTCATGCGCCTGGAGGGCGCATGAGGTGCTATTCCTACTGTAGATGCGCGCATGTTTGTGTTAGAGAGAGAGAGACAGCCATGCGTGAGAGAAAAAAACGACGTCATATTTAAAGTATTATAATTATCAGTGTCTGCGTGGTGACGGAGTTGCCCCTTTACGTCACCGCCACTGTCTGACTTTCTCTAGAAGTAAAGGTTCTTTAGTGTTTTAATTTTTTTTCTGAAAAGAATTAATTTTTACTAAAGAAGTTTAAAGGATACAAAGCTGGCTAACGAACTCATCCAATGTCTTTCTCCAAACTAGCTATATGCAAAAGTTCAAGTAAATATGACAAAAATTATGGACTCTAATCTGGGTAAACTGACTTCCTATTAACGGTTTATGTCTTCAATGTGACATTCAATTACAATATGCTCAGAGGCTGTCTTAGCCACCCACTTTAGAAAGATTTTTGCCAAGTTTCAAGCTTGTGTGTACAGAAATATCAGAGATTCTCTTGTTTACATACATACGCACACTCATATGTACGTTCAGCAGCGAGGTTAGCGTAACTAGACATGACGTAATTTTTATTTTGCTACTTCAATTGTTAGAGGTTTAACCTGCCTGCCTTTGACATCAGAGACATGCTGTTAAATTCGCCCCACCGCAACCCGTCTTAAAAAGTCCCTCCTATAAATAGAAGAAACTTAACAAGATGAGGATTTCATCCCAAAGTCTACCTTGTTGTTTGGAGCTCACATGCGTTTTTCTTTTAGGAACATTCAGAGTTGTTCATATTTTTAAGCTTATCCTTCTGATCCATTTCCCTCCTCTCTAAGCCAACCTCTGATCAACACACACGCCGGTGCACACAAATAAAGACTGACACCCGGCGCTTCCCGCCATTAATACGCTCTGTGGGTTGGGGTAGCAACCAGAATTCGTAAGAAGAAGAATAGCTCGAGCAGCAAAATGACGTCAATATAAGCTTCACGTCATGGCATCGCTGGTCTCACGACGCGGTGTATACTGTGACGAATTTGATGTTTCACGTCACTTATCTGAAAGCTTCCAGAGCTGGCTGTTTTGTTCCATACAGCCTCTTCCAGGGCTGACTGTTGGAAGTAAATAGTGGCTCCAAAACTTGCAAAAATGAATTAATTATTATTGAAAAAGTTGAAGAGGTACAATGCTGGATTACGAACACATTCAATATACTCCCTTTAATCTCCTTCCCACCCCCACTCCGCCAGATCCACACGGCAATGGCACACACAGACGGCAGACACACGGCGCTTCCTACCGGTTATATGTTCTGTAGGCTGGTGTAGCCACAGCCATTTTGAAGAATAATGCCCACAAGGCCTCTTCTATATGAGCTTGCATGCATATTCCACCTTTTCCACAATACGTTCGCAAATATCATTCAAAAATTGAGAGACTGTCTTACTAAATGAAGGAGAATATTGTGCCAGCTCATACACATGCAAGGGTGGGACTTTTCTGCCTACAGCTGGATTTAAAAAAAAAAAAAGAAGGTGCCAGTCCAATCTAGTGCTACTACCCTTGAACTACTGCTGTTGACTGATCTGTCTCACACAGCTAGTGCTCAGTCTTTAACCCTTTGCATGTCAGTAGCGGTTTTTGTCATGATTTATGTAGGAATCATCATGACAAAATGGTACTGACTCGCAACGGGTTAAAACGCTTTCCAAAAATCGGTGTGTGGTCCATTTTAACATCACACGATGCCGCCCCCCTGCGCTGGGATGATCAGGGGCAGTATGTGAATGTACTTACCCCCTTTATGCTGCCTCAACACTGATTACAGCACCTTTGGCTACATGCTTAACTCATTCAGCCCCGACAGACCACAGCAAGACATAGATCGAGCATGATAGTTTAAGGGTGGTGCCAGAATAGCTTGACGCCTATGGGCGCCAAGCTATTCTGGCTTCACCCTTGAACTATTGTGCTCGATTTGTCTCTTGAATTGTCATACAGTCTTTCAGAGGGCAACTTCAAAATTTGGTCCTGGGGCACAATGTGTCATGGATGTTAAAAGGTTTCCACATTCCTTCTGCGATAAGATAGGTAGTGACTGATCTCTGTACTTGTTTGTCTATTTTGAAGAAGGATATTTACCCCAAATATTAAGAAATTGTGTTATAACTGTATTTTCTAAGCGTGTTTCTTTCTCTGTTGGGTTCTTCTCTCTTATAGATGTTAGATGTTCACTTTTTACTTTTTCATTATTTAAGTCCCTTCTACTTATAGAAGGGACTTTTTAGGATGGGTCGCGGTGGGGCGAATTTAATAGCATGTCCATGATGTCAAAGGCGGACAGGCTAAACCTCTAACAATTGAAGTAACAAGATAAAAATTACGTCATGTCTAGTTACGCTAACCTTGCTGCTGAATGTACATTTGGCACGAAGCGCCGTATGTGTGTATGTATGTAATCAAGAAAATCTCCGATATTTCTGTACACTCAAGCTTGAAACTTGGCGAAATACTTTCTTAAGTGGGTAGCTAAGAGAGCCTCCGAGCATATTGTCTACTGAATGTCTCATTGAAGACATAAACAACCGTTTATAGGTAGTCAGTTGACCCAGATTAGAGTCCGTAATTTTGTCATATTTACTTGAACGTTTGCCTATTTTATAGCTAGTTTGGAGAAAGATATTGGATGAGTTCGTTAGCCAGCTTTGTGTCCTTTCAAATTCTTTAGTAAAAATTAATTCTTTTCAGAAAAGAATTAACACACTGAAATTAAAAACCTTTACATCTAGGGAAAGTCAGACAGTGGTGGTGCCGTAAAAGAGGCAACTCCGTCACCACGCAGACACTGACGTGACATGATACTCTAAATATGACGTCATTCTCTCTTGCACGCACGGTTTCTCTCTCTCTCACGATCACACAAACATGCCCGCATCTCTAGTAGGAATAGATTCTATCTATCTATGCCTCTTGGAGATGTTTGGACCGCGCACGCATGCACTAATACGTACACACACATCGACGCGCTTTCAAAAGAGCATGCAGGTGACCCGTGTACTTAGTATGTCATGTAGCTAGGTAAAGTCAACCTGCTTTCACACAAATTATAGCAAGACTGAAATTGTACTGTTAAGTTCTAGTTTTGTCAGCCATTTTCTCAAGCCTATGAAGCGAAAGTGAAACTCCTATCACGTAAAATATAAATTTACGTAAAAACTAAAACTTACGTCATGACAAATGACGTTTGACAAATCAATGACGTGTTATGTCCTGCACCCCTTGTAGAACTCACTGATGCATTGGCAGACCTGCGAGACTTTTACAATAGGAGATTATTCAACATCAGAATCAAGTCAAAGACAAAAGGTAGATACCATTGACAGTGAGGACAGCTCTCATATAAGGGACTTTGTGAGTTATAGTTCATCCCATCTTGTTTGAAGCTCTTATTTTATTAATACGCTAGCTTTTATAATGGTAGACTATCAGCTGGCGAGCCAAAGAAAAATAATGTCATTATTAGACATTGATTTAGGTTAGGGTGTTAAGCATATCGAATAAGAATGCCCGTACCCAGGAAAAAATATATTCCAGGTGTAGAGTTATGAATTAAGGTTTACATTGACCAGCTTTTCTCTTACATCACAAAATGTATTCCTTAACCGATATTAAATTAAAAAGGATTTGTTAAACAATCTGCTACAATGTTTAAATTATAAAGTCATGTCCATTACTTATACAAAATGTTTATGATGTGAACAATGAAGATAAAGTTATTTCCCCTGTAGCAAGTACAAAATCTGTTTTTTCCTTCAGTTATAGTCATTGCTTTTCCATTGTGAAAAGAAAGTATCTTGATACTGACAGACAACAATAACACACTTTCTGTGAAAAAAAAGTCCTGCAGTGATTAATTTGTAAGCTTATACATTCAGCTACCAGACACCACAGTAGGAGATGAGTTGGCTTTAATATTCAAGGGTTGTGCCTGATTAGCTTGGCACAACCCCTTAATTATCATTAAATTTAATTTTAACTAGTGCATGAATTAAAGGATTTGTTAAACAGGCATACAGTAGATAGGGGGGAAAAAAATCAACAGTATGGGCAGCAACTGTGCATGAATGCACAGTTCTCGCCCTTATTATTGCCTTTCCCTCCCCCCCCCCCCCCTGCCCTTTACCTACTTCTTACCTCATTTTAAAATGCAGTGAATTTCTATATTTATAAAATAAAAGTGCAGAGGACCTAACATTATTTTTTTTATATTCAAAGTTTGTTCTTAGGTGGAGCAATAGAAAATGTATAGTCTGGACCTCTGAAAATAATGAAATGAGACTGTCATGCCTGATGATGTTATAGGGAAAATTCAGCTGTTACCCATTAAATTTTGCTGCCACTGTATATAAACTTTTGTATCCGAAATCTTTCCTCATTCAAAAGCCCAAACCGTTCAAGAAACATGGATACAAATTGGTCTCAGCAAGAGGCATAGATCCTCATGAGCCCCCGCAGCTGCGGGGGCGTGTGAGGCTCATTGTCTCTTGCAGATGGATCATGTTCACTCTTTCTTGGCAGTGAAGGAGTTGACCCCCTTGAGCGGGCAGCCACTTGTCCTTTTTTAATAAAAGTGGGTTGGTGTAGGGGTGGGGGGGGAGGGGGGGGGGGGTCAAGTCTTCAACTCTTGAGAGCAAGTGCAGCAAAATGCCCTTACTTTTATTGCAGAGGAGAAAATAAAGGCGAAGAAGGAGAGCAAGGTGAAGAACAAGAAGAACAAGGAGAAGGCGACCAAATCTAAGGCAAACATCCAAGAACTGCAGGAGAAACTCAAAGCGAGGATAGGGGAGCTCCAAGGTATTAATTGCATTTTTTCGTGCATGACGTTCCTAGATCGAACCCCTTTTGCCCCGACACTATGACAAGATGTGGATCCACTGGAAAGCTGTGGCCTTCATTTACATTCCCAGCTTAACTATTTAGCCCCGTGACCCTGCAGCAGGAGATAGATTGATCATGATAATTCAAGGGTAGCGCCAGATGAGCTTGGCGCCTGAAGGCACCAAGCTCATCTGGCACCACCCTTGAATTAGCATGATCAAGCCATCTCCTACAACTGGTACATAGTCGTTAGACAACGCCTCCAAAAGTTTGGAAATGCGGCCGTGGGGTTAAGAGGGTTAAGGTTGCTCATGACTGTTACTGTTAGCCCTCAGTTTAGTTTTATAGTTATTAACCCCTCTCCAGCCAATGAAGGCATATTTTGTTTCTGAAATCCTTGGTCATTCAGCAGCCAAAGCCACAGGAACATGAAACAAATTGGTGTCAGCGAGTGACATGGATCCTCATGAACCCTGCAACTGCAGCGGCTCATGAGGGTCTATGTCTCTTGAAGTGGGATGAGGTTCAGCTTTTCTCAGCTGTGAAGGAGTTAATATACCCTCCTTCAGGCTTACAAGGCTCACTGTGGACCGACACAGGTCTCAATAGCCTAAATTATTGTTGCTTTGATCTGCGTGTTTGTAATATGTCTTCTTGGGGTTTTTTTCAGCTAAGCGAGCTGGGACCCTGACAGAGGCGGAACTACAGGAACAGAAACGGCTAGAGCGAAAACGACGAAAATTGGACAGTAAGACAAAAAACAAACAGAAAAAGACAAAAAACGGCAGCATCCCCATCACAAATTCCATACCCACCCTGTCTGTGAGTGCGCAGAAAAAGAAAAACACTAAACCAATCTTCAACAAAGAAGGCAAGATGGTGTTCAGTAAATTTGACTTTACGGAATCAGGAGAGAAGGACGATGCGGGGAAGAGCAGCCTGGTAGGCAAGGACTACAAACGATTGCTCAAGAAACTGGAGCAGCGAGATGAGAAGGTGTCAAAGGTCAAAGAGCGCGACCCTTCTGCAGCAGCTAGGCTGGAGCAGAAACATGTTTGGCAGGTAAGGTTGGAATTGATTAGCTCGGTAGCAACTCTAGTTGTGATGCTTCCTTTCTTGATGCTTCCTCTCCTGCAGGAAAGGGTTACAGGTTCATTTCACACACGCAAGTCGAGTGAGGTATCCACATTCAAGAGACACAGACCCTCATGATTCCCTGCAGTTGTAGGGGCTCATGAGGATCTATGTCTCTTGCTGAAACCAATTTCTTTGTTGCAGCCTGCATGTTGGATTTAACCCTTTTAGCCCCAAGGTCCCATTTCTCAAATTTTGGAGGTGTTGCCTAACGACTATGTACCAGCAGGCCTGCCTACCGTCCCTGAGTACCCGTATTTGTCCCGGAAACTTGTTAAAAGTACCTAGCCGTCCTGGGAATACGGTTTTCTCAAAGGCGTCCCGGGAGAAAAAAAAAAAAAAAATCAAGCAGGCGACAGGGACTTTTTGTGCGGTCTCGCGGCGTCTACCGAATGTTACTCTCGCGCTCCCTGAGATTTTTTTAGTCCAGCGCATGCGCACACAGTCATTCACAAATTTCGAATGAGAAAATGGCGACAAAGAGGAAAGCGCAAGATACCACTCTCAGCAAACTGACAAAGAAGCGCAGCCAAATCTACATTGCGAAGTATATTGAAAAATGGCCTTTTATTAAGCCTGGAAAAATCGAGACTTACGTGGCTTGTGAAATATGTGCTTGTGAGTTGTCTGTGAAATCTGGCGGCAGCGATGACATCGTTCGGCATGTGGAAACAGAAAAGCACAAGGCTAATGAAAAACTTCGAAAGAGCGAGAAACAGAACAGTAAAATCACCGGATTTTTGGCAACAAAATCAAGTGCTAAAGATGAAGCGTTAGATGTAATGCGAGCAGAAACAATGATGGTCGACTTGGTGGTTGACTTGAATTTGCCGATGGCTTCACTTGATAAAATTAACAAAGCCGTCAAGGTAATGTTTCCTGACTCGGCAACCGCGAAGAATTTCCAGTGCGCCCGTTCCAAGGGTACTGCAATAACCATAAGCAAATAATAAGCAAAGAAATTGCTGCCAAAACAACATTCAGTCATGTTGAAAGAATGAAGAGACTACCATTTACCATATCCACTGATGGCAGCAACGACAGAGGAGGGGAAAAACTTTTCCCTTTGGTTGTGCGGACTGTACATCCTGAGTGTAATATAATTCAGTGCTTGCTATTTTCTCCATAACGCTTGTAGTTGTAAAAAGTTGTTTTATAATACAGTGCTTACTAACGACTGGACTGCAATATCCAGTGTGATTTAAAATAAAAAAAATACAGTAGCAATGACTGGACTGGACAATACCACTACCAGTGTATTTATTCTTATTGACGCCAGTTGTCAATTTAGTAAAAGACAACTAACATTCAAGGTGAACGTAAGGACTATCTCGATCTCCCACATTATCATCAGATGGTGTTCAGTAGGTAAATCTCATCTTTTGTGTTTTTATAATTTATACTTAGTGTGTATTGATGCAGTTTAAGATGTAATTTTTTTTACATTAATTTTTTATTTTTTAGCCTTATCACCGCGCAATGACTTGACATTTTTCTCAAGGTTTAGTCGCGATGTGTGTCCCTGGAAAAAAGTCCCTGTCCCTGATTTCTATGAGGTTGGTCCCTGAAAGCCAAAGTTGGGGGTAGGCAGGCCTGTACCAGTCGCAGGAGATGGATTGACCATGATAATTCGAATCCGACCACATCACACCCCTGCTCAAACTCCTTCACTGGCTCGCCATCCCCCAACGCATCCAATACAAAATTCTGTCTGCTACAAATGCCTGAACAACTGTGCTCCTGCCTAGCTCTCCAACTTACTTCACCCCTACACACCTTCCCGCTCCCTCCGCTCTGCCTCCGACCCTCTCCGCCTCCACATCCCTCGCACCAAACTCAGCACTTTCGGCCCCCGCTCCTTCTCCGTCTACGGTCCATCCACCTGGAACACTCTCCCACTCTCTCTTCGTCAGAAACACTCTCTCTCTTCCTTCCAGTCCGCCCTCAAAACTCACCTCTTTCAACAGTTCTAGCACTATATCACCACACTCCCCACCGCAAGCTGACCGTCATAATGTTTTTCACTATTTGTGGTACATGAGTCATTGTCTAAAGTGTGCGCATGCGTGTGTGAGTGCGCACTTAGAGTTATAATTATTATAAGATAAGCGCATTACAAATACCGTAATTATTATTTATTATTAATTATCATGGTCAATCCATCTCCTACTGTAGGGACTCAGGGCTAAAAGCTGCTGCTGGTAGCGCTTTTTGTCACACTGATTCCTGCAGGAATCATCGAGACGAGCACTACCGACAGCCAATGGGTTGGCACCATAGGGGGAGATGGGTCAGCCATGATGGCTCATGTATAGTGCCAGATTAGCTTGCTGGCTAGAACTTCGGCTATAACAACAGAATTAACTCGTTCGAGACGTGCCGCCTCTGGATACGTGGCTTATGCCGCGTATCCGTAGGCACGTCTCGAGCGAGTTAATGGGCATTTTGTAACTCTCTGTATCCGACGTTCAGAGTTTCGGTTTTGACAGTGTTGTTTTTTTCATTGTCGATTATTTCATTGTGTTTTTAATCGACAATGTTTCCAGGATGTTCTGAGCAAGGCTCGCGGAGAAAAGGTTAAGGACGACAAACACCTGCTGCAGAAAGCCATCAAGCACAAGGAGAAACTGAAGGAGAAGCGTGCCAAAAAGTGGGGCCAGCGCACAAAGGCAGTCGAGCAGAAACAGAAACAGAGACAGGACAAACGGGAGAAAAACATCCAGGGACGAAAAGACGCCAAGAAAGAGAAGTTGAAAAAGAGGATGATCAAGAAAGGACGCATGTTGCCAGGGTTCTAGGATTTTTAGTCCGGTTGCTGTTTATGGCCTTAAAGTTAACCCCTTCACTGCCAAGAAAAGTGAATGCCACCCAATGGCAAGAGGCACAGATCCTCAAGAGCCCCTGCATAAGCAGAGGTGCCTACCTTACGCGCTAGCTCGTAATTTTACGCATTTTCGGCTCATATTACGGGAATACGACCAGTCCCTCTAAAATACGCAATTTACCGGGGGGAGGGGGGGGTGGGGGGCTGGCTAATTGTGGACTGAAGATCGGCCGTTAGGCTCCCAGCCTCTGGAACCAGAGACTGTCGCTAAGCTTTGCGCGTGTAGTCCGCTACACACTGACTAGCCAAGGCGGCAAAAATACTCGCACACAGCGCGCCAAGCGTGCACTGAAACACTCAACTCTGACTCGCGGGTAGTAACTAGCGATAGCAGGGGTCTCCACTGCTACAAATGCATGCAACGTGTGTGCATGCATGCTCACAGTGGTGCGTACAAAAGTATCGTATTCAAAGACATTTGGAGTCCGCTGGGCACAAGACCAAGGCAGTAGTACATCCCAAAAAAAGCACTTTTTTGTAACTAACACTTTCGGTCCGGCAAACCGCTGTACTGGTTGGCGGTCTTCCTGGAATACCGCTAGTGCGGTGTCGGGTGTTTTATATCGTGCACCCGGTGATACACGAGCATCGCCGCGCGTGTGGTGACCTCGCCCTTCACCTAGCACTGATGCATCATGTTTTATACTACAGGGTCCTGACAGTGCGTGCGTACTTTTATACGTGGTACACGGTCAGCTTTGCGGCGCTAGCATACGTATTACGGTCGAAATGGCGAGTGAATGTGTAGATATTCGGAGTGATAAAATTTGTTGTTTGGAGGCATGGTTTCAAAAGCAGACAGCTTTGATATATTGGGACTCGTGTGTCCACCTACCGCGTGGCAGCATAACCACGTGTTGGTAGTGTCAGCTGGAGCGATCGACGGTTGAGGCACTGACAACGGCAATGATGTACAGCTTGATTCTGAAGCTGAATTTGGAGGTTCTAATTGATATTCCGTTCCTCTGATGCTACACCTTGGTGCACATGCAGGTGACTCTGTGGACACCGACTGACACACATTGGTCACACGTGTAGTACGTGCATCGTCTTTACAACACACTGGTACTTCCATCCTCATGAGACACAACATCGTTCAATGCCGCTTATTACATGTTGTCTAGACTGTGGATATACCATACAGTGGAAGGTGTAAACATTGACATCTGGTGACCAGGTATGAAGGAGCCTTACAGTGTATCGGCACACTGGAAATGCATGCACACTAACGTGTCGCAGTAACTGATGCCCTTTTTACTAACAGCGACCTGTCATGCACGAAAGACATTTTTGGCTCACGTGCGAAGCAAACATGAGTCCTATGTTCTGTGCCAGCGGTCGTCTGTCCACCGTGGTGCGTGGAGAGATACAATATAGGAGAATACAACCCCACCCATTTAAGAAACAATTGATTTATTTAATCCTTTCCGTAAATAAACAAACACACTTGACCAAATACATTTAACAGATTTATCTGCCCAGTCAGGTCCCCCAACCCCTTGGAAACAAAAGGCTAGTTAAAATATCTTCCCGAGAAATACACACCACCCACCCCCACACCCCACCACTCAATGCTGTCAGAGTTGGCCTTCCTGAGAAATACTTCCTGTTCATACCACCATTGTAAACAATAGTCCTCTATGCCCAAATAGTGTATGTGTGTCTCTCTCTCTCTCTCTCTCTCTCTCTCTCTGCACACACAAAATAGTATATTAGTGAGCCCTGCGACACCTATGTCAGTAATACCGTATCGATACTTCTAAATCAGGGTAAATTACATACGTAATTACGCTAATGACACCTATGTCAGTAATACCGTATCGATAGTTTTAAATCAGGGTAAATTACATAGGCTACTTTTCAGAATTTCCAATCTCCCGTTATCCCAATTCTCAGTGCAAAGAATGTATCTGATTCACCGCATAATGCCCTCTTAACAAACTGCATAATACACCTCCCCCCTCCCCTTAAAACGTCACCACCCACCTACCTCCGCACTCAGCCATACAATGTCACAATAAACAATAGACAAGCACGCGGCGACAGTGAGCTGATTCACTACTAAACAAACTGCGTAATACACCCCCTTCCCCCTTAAACGTCACCACCCTCCGCACTCATCCATACAATTTCACAATAGACAATGCGCCGATTCACTTCTAAACAAACTGACCTACTTTCACAGTCCACCATACAATTGACATGGCCACACAATCGACAGTGCGCACCAGGAAATATATATATAACCTCAGACTAGTAAACAGCCACCTTCGTTCAAGCGCGTTATGATTGGACCTGTTCTGAAAAATATGCACCAAACTTGTCTCGGTATGCACCCTACTTGAGTCAATATGTACGAGACCAAACACAATAATCATAAATGAATTTTTAATTTTTTTTAATATGTACCAGACCCTACACAATATTCATACAGGAATTTATAATTTTTTTAAATATGTACCAGACCCTATGGTTTTCTTTCATATATTCAAATAGCCAGCGGCTTCACACACCCACAATGTGGGCAGGGGAAAAAACCCACTCTATGTATAAACACCATGAAGTCTTCACAGACACAGAACCAAAATGAGTTTGCAACCTGTTGGAAAACAGAGAAAGCTTTAAGATAAGGCCCTTCTTGTGAGTAGACTAAAGGGTATTTAGTGTTGACTTCTGCGCAGGCCAGCCCTAACAGGACTTGTGACACATGCACTCATGCTAGCCTACTCACCCGTAACTCAAAGCCGCCTCCTATTGGCACGTCAATCTCAGTCGCGTCTGCGCGGCCCCCATAACCCGCCCGTCAGTCACTGAGGGCCGTCCATATGATTACACCCGAACTAACCACGGCCTGCGCATGAGGCATAAATTCTCATGAGCTGCTGCACTGAGTCGCAGGGCTTCGCATGAAAATCTATGCCTCATGCTAGCCTACTACCCGTAACTCAGTCAACGCCTCCCGCACGTCAATCTCGCATCTGCTGCGCATGAGGCAATAGATTTCTCTGTCCCACCCAAGGCATAACCCGCTCAGGGCCTCAGGGCCAGTCATGATCACGGCCTCGGTGCTGTGGACGAACGAACTATGTTAGGCTAGTTTTGCCTGAAAGATTTTACAGTCGTCTGTGTAGTCATTTTGAAAATGATGTGTTGAATGCAAGATGTGTTTTGCTAGGAAGGATTTATGTGTTTTGTTAAGAAACATCTTGTAAACCAAAAGATAAGTTTTGTTTTAATCATATTGCAGACGGTTACTTGTATTAAAATTATATTTTGTATTAAAATAGACTTAATGACGCACGATTCACATTGCGGCCTATTTTGTGGCGCCACTTCGTGTGGGAAGACTGAATTTGTTCTTAACCTCTTACAAACAAGATACCTTCATCATTTCGAAAACATTGTAATATTTTGTCCAACAATCAAACACAACAAAGCTTATCACAACCGTTTATTCATTTGGACTGACAACAACATATACTTAGTCGACCCTGAGAAAAAACTGAATGATTACCTGCTATATTTTTACAAGCAATTTGAAGGACAGCCAACATTGTT
Organism: Semisulcospira habei; assembly: GCA_036245525.1. NCBI lineage: Eukaryota > Metazoa > Mollusca > Gastropoda > Semisulcospiridae > Semisulcospira > Semisulcospira habei. The sequence goes on from BTPG01000004.1 coordinate 165,336,737, forward strand.
CATAGTCGATGACTGTTCTGCAGAAAAAGACATTGTCAAGAAGAGAAACATATTAGCAGAACTTGCCTTCAGTGGCAGACATGCAAACATAAGTGTATGGATTCTCACTCAGAAATATAATGCTGTACTGAAAGATTTTCGAGAACAGTTAAAGTTTATCTGTTTGTTTTACTGTAAGGACCGTGACAGCTTTGAAGACTGTCTCAGAGAGAACGATGTCATTCCAAATAAGCAAGAACGGGATGATGTAAAAAATAAACTGAAATCAACTAAGCATCTAAAGCTCATTTTAAAGACAGATCAGCCCACTGGGTATGGATTAGTAAATTAATTTATACTTTTGGGTTTGTCTTTAAAAATGACAGACAGACAAAATTGGCCTATTAGTGAAATCATAGATATTACACATTGCTTTAAAGATGTTAAATATAAAAGCCAGCTTAATAATAGAGAGTCACCTGGTAATTTATTTATTATACCAACAACAGTGTATATGTCTGGTAATATAACTTTTTATGTTGATAATCCATTTATTAAAAAAATAACTGTTGATATTAAGACACAATCATTTATTATTAATGAATATTATGATGGTTGGTTTACTAAATTGTGTAGTAATGAGCGCTTCTGGCGAGGTTATGCCCCTTTCTTCTTTCCGCTAGGTGGAGTCCTTTTAACAGGCGCTTGTTTCACTTCCGCCTTGTTGCTAGAGTGTAAACATAGCGAATCCTGAAGCTGTATTTCCCTTTCAACTACATCAATTATCAAAATGCCGAACCGATGCGTAGTGTACAAGTGCAACAGTGCGTTAGGTTTTAAATTCCCGAGTGACAAAGAGGTCAGGAAGCGATGGATTATTGCTGTTCGACGCGACAACTGGGCCCCAACATCGACGAGTGTGGTGTGCCCGAAACATTTTCTGCCAACAGACTACAAAGACGGGCCCACGGCTTCTGGTACGTAACAGTTGTTTTGGAACTGTGAGTCCTTTTTTATTTGCATGCAGGGCTTCTTAAGCAGGTTGCCAAATGCTACCTGATTTTCTGTTTGGCTACCAGATTGTGCAGGTGAAGTAGCCAAATTGGCCAGTATATTTTCCAGCCACAGAAACTAAAGCTAGTAATGCCTAAAGGTAAAGGGGACCAGATATTCTCTAGGATGTCTATGCAGCCATTTTTGCAGCCCATCATAGATGATCAATGCTAAGAAATAGACACTTACGTGCAATGTTTTTGAATAATCTATAAGTATAACATAACTTCAAGATTTAAGTTTGTAAGTAAAAAAAATCCTCACATGACACATTTTCTTCCTTTTCCAACTATCTGGCGCATTTTCCCCTCAAATTTGCTTTTGATTCGTAAACCATGTTTGGTTGGGCGAGTCAACTTTTTCGCTGTTTAATCAGAAAAAATGTCTTTCAGAAGCCCTGCACATACCTGCATGTCTGCTCATAAAAGTTAATATCTGATGTATGACATATATCTGATTACAGTGTCTGTGTGTGTGTGGAGCGTGTTTGAAGACAAAGTAGGTAAATGCCTCACGTATATGTTGCATTGCTTAAACTTTTGGTGATTTCAATAATTATTACCACTCTAAAAACGTATGAACTATTCATTCATGGGAAAAAAATGAAAAAATAAGAATAGGAAGAACGCTTACATTTGTTGTGCGTGCAAAACATTTGCATAAGTGAAGCTTTACATTATATTATTAAATTTAAACAATGAAGACTACTGTCTTCTTTTATTTCATTTATTTATTTATTTTTATTATTATTATTTTTTTATGTGTGCAGGTGGACTAGCGAGGCAAAGGAAACGACTGAAGCCAAACGCTGTACCTAGTGTCTTTTACTGGGTTAAACCTCTAAGTCTGCCAGCAGAAAATCGGAAATCCAGGGCAGAGAAACGACCAGCACGTCTGAGAGAAACAGAGACCAAAAAGAGAAAAGTCCACACGGATTTTGGGGTGAGGCCAAATGAACATAATAATACATAATTCTATAAATGAGATTAACCAACGTACAGTGCATCAGACCTCAAAATAATTGATCTTCTGGTATTGGTAAACTGTAACTAAGGAAAATAAAACCAGGATGTTTATGCTTATTAGGTCTGCAGTATTGCCAGTGCTTTACATGTAAGTTGAATATTAACTTCTTTCTTAAAGGGAGAAGAGATGCTGCTTCAAGAAATCACTGGCGTGGATACCTTTCTTGGGGCTGAACTGGAAGTGGAAGCTGACATTGGTCATCATGATTGCAACTTTGAGGGGACTGGTGACAGTGCACGTGCAGTCAGTGAGGTATGCTATTTGCCCTTCAGTGTTTCAGCTAAAAGATACGCCATGGCCAAGGTAAGGAGTGTTGAGTTTCAGTTGCATACCAATAAGAGGGTACCGTTAGGCACCCAAAACTATTTCATAACACTTTTTCCCCAACCACGTACAAAATTCTTGAAAAAAAAGTGGGGTATAAATTAGAATGGTTTTTAACTGCCAAAATTTTGGTTTTCTTGAAAATTATATAACTGAATTAATCAAGGAAAAACTTGGTATAAAACTGGGAAATAACGGATTTTAACGGTTTTATTTACCTGCTCAGCGCTGAAAATTTAATACATTCAATGGACCTGAATTCCAAATAATGTGCCAAATTTTATCTTAATCGACCCAGTGGTTGTCGAGAACAAAGCCGATAAACGTGGACAGACTCGAGTCACGAGTCGCTCAAATAAAGTCTGCAGTATCTCTCATGTTCTAAACATAGAAAGAAAATGTCTCCTGTAAATCTAAACTCAAATAAAGTCTGCAGTATCTCTTGTGTTCTAAACATAGAAGGAAAATGTCTCCTGTAAATCTATTTCTATGAACACAAACATTTTCTCTGTTCTTTCTGTTATTTCTATGGGGAAAAAACAAAAACACAAAAAACAGCATTATTTTCTTTTAAATTTAGAAATGAACAACTATTTTTTATGAAAGGAATTATTTGCACACTTGTTATCCTGTTTGTTTCAGGTGGATGCTGAGTTAGCTGAAGTTGCCAACAAGGACACACAGACCGAAAACATCACTGTGGCTACAGAAACACAGACACTGATAACAGGGAAACTGCATCCACCGTACCTGTCTGTGGAAAACCTCGAACACAACTCTGAGCTTCTACATTATTATACTGGACTCGTCTCCTACGCGAGGTTTCATGCGGTGTTTAAGACTCTTGGTCCAGCAGTACACCATCTCACATACTGGAGAACAAGGACGGTGTCGACTATTTCACCTATTAACCAATTTCTGCTCATGTTGGGAAAATTGAGACAGGATATCGATTACCTTCCTTTATCAAGCATGTGTGGAGTGTCTAAATACACTGCAGAAAATGTGTACATAACATGGATTAACTTTTGTTCTAGGCAGTGGGGAGAAATAGACACTTGGGTGCCCAAAGAACTTGTGAGTTATTTTGCACCTAGTGACTTCAAGCAGAAATTTCCTAGCACACGCGTCATACTGGATGGAACCGAGGTCCCCATTGAAAAGCCATCTAATCCTGCAACACAGCGTGCCACCTTCAGCTCATACAAGAACAAGAACACTGTGAAAGCAATCATTGGATCAACTCCAGGCGGGCTGGTGTCGTATGTGTCTCAAGTGTATGGGGGATCTGTTTCAGACAGACAGATTATTGAGAGAAGCAATATCCCACTTTGGTGTGATCCAGGTGATTCTGTGATGGCAGACAAAGGATTTAATGTGCAAGACTTGTTTGCACCTAAGGATGTACAGGTTAACATTCCAGCTTTTTTCTCAAAGAAAAACAGATTGACCGAAAAGCAAGTTCTCAGTGACAGAAAAGTGTCCAGCAAGCGAGTACATATTGAGCGCATAATCGGCATGGGCAAGACTTACAAAGTATTGACTGGTGTGCTTGATGCAACAGAAACAAAGCTTGCTCACCACATTATTGCTGTGTGTTACGCTCTGTGCAACTTCCGAAACAATATTGTGTCTAGAGATGCGTGATTTTGATTACTAATACTACATACCCCTATCTGCTAATATTATACTATTATATTATGCCTAGGTTCCATCCAGTATGACGCATGAGCAAGGTTTTGTTTGGAATTTATCTGCTTGAGGTACCGAGGCGACACCAGACCAAAAAACAACATATCAGCTGTTTTTTTTTAAAAAACTTATAGGATCTAGGATGTCGACAAACTTGTAAACAAATGACATAGGTCCAAGATACATAATTATTATATGATAATAAAAATTATGAAAGAAAGAGTGTTAGAGGTGAAATGTAAGTGTACGCTATGTTTTTTTTATTGATTCATTTTAATTTTATTTTATAAATTCTTTTTATTGATTTAATTATTTAGTTTTGTATGATTTTGTCTAATATCACTGTGGTAAATACAATAATATTCTCAAGAGAAAGAACAACAATGTACTAGAATCATGCCAAATTTTGACGCCCTGGGCATCTTTGGGACTTTATTTGCAAGGTACATCATCATCAAGTTATGTCATAATCACCAAGTATATTATATATAACACAAGAACTTATAACGCGCACATATCTCAACTCAAGGCACACTCAAACACATTCATTCTTATTCAAGCACACTAATATACACTTATGCATAAATTATATCAAGATGACAAGGCAACGACACAACGGATATACTTGATACTAGTTATTTCTATATACTATTCCTTAGTGCCTAGTCACATAGCTATTGTACCGCTGGCATAGCATCTGATTTAATTTGGTATTTTACTTTTGCTATGTTATTTTTAGTACTTTGCATTTAACTTGATGTGGGCTGACCTGTTAGGGAGACCCCGGTCAGAGTGACTACCCATTTGTTAGTCATTTGCGTGCTCGCCTTACCAGGTCTGACTGCATAGCGCACTTACGTATTGGTGCTCTGCTTTATTCTTTGACTTGTGCTTTGCATGACTTTGTAGTTAGTATTGTGACTTATATTTTTCATTTTATTTGCTATCATGTCTATTACTACACATTCTATATGTTACACGACCATCACTTTGATTTTGTCAGTCTTTAAAATCAAAGTGTTGTACGTTCACTGCATGTTGATATATGCCTTAGTTTAGTTATGTGCCTTGTTTATTGTATTCTTGGCACCATTACTGATTACCTGTTTGTTTATTCTACAGGTACTGCTTTCTGGTTTCTACTTTCTAGTTTTGTTAGAAATAAAAGTTTAGCTCAACATGAACGAGTCTCAGTCTCACTAAGTCCAACCACCACCATCTAATCTTAATTTTCCGACTCCTCCTACCTCACCCCATCACATATGTTTAAACCAAGGGCTTACTGTTCAATTACCTGCTTTCCTCCTAATCAGGCTATACTACTACAAATGGAATCTCTCACTCTAATAAACATCATTTTTATGAACACAAAGCGTGATGACAACTTTGCTCAGACAGAAACATGACACTACAGTGATATTCGCTCACGTGGTGGGAAGGGTGGAAAAGTAGGTACTGAGAATCACAATATTAAATCGGATTCAAAAACGCCACAAAAAATATTACACACCAAGAGCAGGTTCAAACTCATGTTAATTTACAAGGACATGTGCACATAAAAGCAATGAATAACTAACTAACTAACTTTGTGAGTTTGAGGAACCATACCGTGATACACATACAATGGAAGAAATAATATTGTTGTTTCTCAGGGTTGGGGGCAAAAATGTTCCCCGTAGTTTTTGAAGCAGAATTTCTCCAGCAATGCATCCTTGTGGAAGTTGTCATGAAAACCTTGCAAATTGTCAACCATGGTTTTGATGAATTCTTCATCCCTGAGTACTTTAATTATTTGAAAGTCTTTTTGAGTGAACACACAAAAATCCACTCTCTTTACCTCTGGCCCTAAACAATACATTTGTCCTTGAACCTGAAAAAAGTAGCTGTTGTTTCTCTTGAGTTGAAGACTGCCGTCTTGGGACCTGTATAAGTAGGGCACAGTTTTAGGAGACACAGTCATGTGTCTGGATGTATAAGGACACTTCACTTCCAGCAGAGCTGTATCACTCACAATGCGATCAGGTGTACTTGCTAAGAAAGGGAGAGTCTCTGATACAAACAGTCCACATTTTTGAGTTGAGACTCCAGTTGTCTCTTCGTATCTCTGAACGGCAATATGTTCATATGTTATGCCGTAAGTTGTTGCCGCACAGCGGAATTCCCTTCCCTGCACTAATCTCTTGGCAAGTTTTGCTTTGTCTGCCTTTTCAGTGGACTTGCACACAGTGCCGAAGGCAGATGAACAAATCCGCTTTTGGCGTTCCTCTTTCCATCGCTTTCTGCTGTCCCGTGTGTCTATTTCAATGCACTGTCTTTGAATGGGTGATATGGAAACCACTCCAAGTTTCTCTAAATAATCTTCATCCGGGCGGAGGGCACAGTAATCGTGGTCACAAAAAAGACCATATGGATTGGCAGGGGGGAAAACATGCATAATCGGCGATGATGAAAACAGTTGTTCATTCACAAGAGTGTTTCTAACAAAATCAACATATCCGACCCGTTTCTGCATGTGAGCGGGCCTTGGATCAAAATCCACAGTGTCCTTAATGTGAAGTTTCAGGTTTTGTACTTTAACTGGGGATCCCAGATGCCTCTTTGCTTGATGAAAAGTCTGCAGCTGCTGTGTACATGTCGCGATAGTCTTAAATGTCTTGGTTCTTGTATACTCTGTTATGCCATAGAGAACACAATTAATGTGCTTGCAGTGAGCATGTGGGCCCATTCCAGCAGCACACTCACACTGGCACTCTTTAACAACACTTTCACTTGACAACTGAATGTCAACTTTGTATGTCACTGTTGCCTTCATTTCTGCTCTAACCTCCGCCTTGAAAAAGGCACCTCGGTCAACTACAGACACTCGCACAAAATTGACATAGCTGTTTACGTAAAGGTTAATTGCCTTTTTGTCAAGCTGCTTCTCCATATTGGCCAGGTACAGATCCACATCCTTCACAAAAAGTGCTGGAATAACCATGTCACTATGCAGATCTTTGTAGGTTGTTGGATCAGGAAGCATCATCTGAAATTCTGCCGGACACTGACAATCATCTACAGCTCCAAAATTGGCATTTCGGTCATAGGCCTCCAATCTGAAATACAATTAAACACAAATTGGTAGACATTACCAGTTCCTGTTTAGCTGACTAGGATTTAGAGTAAAAGTTAAAATTTAAATTCATTTTAAAAGTCAAAACCAGCCGGTTCGTATGTCAATATGATGAGTGCATGATACTGAGGCATACAAGAAGATTTCAGTTTTGAAGACCACAAAATTTGAAGCAAAATTCATGTTTTTTCAATGTCACAGATTAGTTGAAACCAAAACCGAAAGTATCACTATTTACGCTCTACATACCTCTCAACCAGCTCCATTTTCCGGCCACTTGTTCTAGCTTTCCTCCGTCGAAGCTCAGCTTTCAACTCTGGTATCGTCCTGCTACCGTATGGCCCATCCATTTTCAACCTTCGTCAATAGTTTCAGCAAAGACAGCAAAACAGCGAAGACTTTTATCACGTAGACTTTTACACAGCCGAAGATACCAGAAATGAAATAAACGCCTGTTAAGTGGGCGCCACCTCGCGGCAAAAACACAAGAGTTGTCTCGCGTTATAACCCCAGAAGCGCTCATTTAGCAAAAGAGCTAAATAAAATAAATTTATATTTTAACGATATTACATTTAATAAAATGGTATTACACATACAAAATCAATAATTATAAACACATGTGTAAATAAATTTGTTTATTGTAGGAGTTACAGTCAATAAAGTGCCATTTTCATTATATAATTTTCTATTTATTTTTTTGTCGGACAAATAAAAAAGATGGACAACCGTCAAAGATTAAGAAACGTGTTTCACACAACTGACTTACCTATATATAATATTTACAATGTCTATGAATCAATAGAAAGATCTTTTTTAGTCATACAAAATAACCTTCTTTCTGATAGTGTAAAGATTCAGATTGTTGCAAAAATAGAATTTGCCAGAGATGTTGGTGAAGTTATTGTAACGTATATCTCGACAAGGCAGCACACAGTTAATTCGAGAAGAGAACTAGAGAAAGTGTTTAGAGAAAGATTGTTACCAGACTTCCATGAAGCAATTGACAGAGCAGAAATGCAAGGGTCTGGCTGGCATGAAGGCCTTGTACATGAACTACAACTAAAGCAGTCAAGATATCATCCTATTTTAGGCAAATCATGGATACCACTACCAAAAGAGGTTATAGACAAAAAGGGTGTGGTCAATATTCAGAACAATGATAATTTCTGTTTTATGTGGTGTGTACTTGCCAAACTGCATTTTGTAAAAACAAAACCTGAACGTGTATCTAACTATACCAATTTTATAAATGAACTCAACTTCAGTGGCATTGAGTTCCCTGTTAAAATAGAGGACATAGACTTGTTTGAAAAACTAAATCCTGGTATATCTGTGAATGTGTTTGTGTGGGAAAATGAATCTGAGAATAAGTTACAGCCAATTAGAGTATCTCCAATTGCCCCAACCTATGGGCAGTCAGAAGATAAACATGTTGATATGTTACTAATAAGCTCTGGTGATAACTTTCACTACACAATTATTAGGAGTATGTCACGACTAATTCATAATCATGTATCAAAACACAATGGCAAACAGGAAATATGTAAAAGATGCTTACAAAGGTTCTCCTGTATAAAAGTGGCACATAAGCATACCCAGCACTGTAGGTCGGCTGATGACATTCAAACAATACTTAGGTATCCAGATCCTGGCAGCAAGGTTTATTTCAAGAACTATGTTAATCAACAAAAGCTGCCATTTGTAGTATACGCAGATTTTGAATCACTCGTCGTTCCATATGAAGGTCCAATTCCAGAGTCATTACCAAAGACTATAAAATTGAGTGACCAAGTGGTGTGTTCTTTTGGATACATTTTTGTTAGGTCAGACGGTCTTCATTCAGAGCCTGTTATCTACAGAGGTGAAAATGCAGCATGCCTGTTTTTAACAGAAATGAGACAACTGTATAGTCAGGTAGTACAGTATCTCACAACATGTCAGATGCCTTTGGTGATGACAGAAGAAGACAAACTAAAATTTGATACAGCAGAGACGTGTTGGATTTGTGAACAGCCTCTGGGAGGTGATAAAGTTCGTGACCACGATCACATAACTGGGCGTTACAGAGGTGCTGCACATGGTGATTGTAACTTGAAATTAAAAATAGATCCTAAGACATATAAGTTACCAATCTTTTTCCACAATCTGAAGGGATATGATTCACACATTATCATGCAGGCTGTAGACGAGTCGTACAAAAAAATTAGTTGTATTGCCCAGACAACTGAGAAATACTTGACTTTTAGGTTAGATAAATTAGCATTTTATGACTCCATGCAACATTTGTCTTTAGGTCTTGCTAGTCTGGCAGAAGGACTGACTGAGTATCCAATAACAAGTAAATATTTTGAGCCAGACTTGATTAAAAAAGGTGTTTATCCATATGAGTACATCAGTGACTGGGTAGTGTTTGAAGAAAGGAGACTGCCTCCAAAAGAGAAATTTTATTCTACACTAACTGGCAAAGGTATTTCTGACTCTGATTACCAGCACGCACTTGATGCATGGGGTAAACTAGGATGTCAGACAATTGGTGACTACCATGACCAGTACTTGAAAGCTGACGTTTGCTTGCTAGCAGATGTATTTGAAAGTTACCGTGAAAAGGGTTTGTTGCACTACAGACTTGACCCTGCTTGTTACATCACTAGTCCTGGCATGACATGGGATGCATTTTTGAAATCCAGTAAGATATTTATAGACCTGTTGTCTGATCGTACAATGGGTGAAATGGTGGAACGCGGATTGAGGGGGGGCATTAGTTTAGCAGCAAATAATTATGCCAAGGCAAATAATAAATATCTTGACGACTTTGACCCCTCAATGTCAAGGTCATTTATTACGTACGTGGACGCTAACAATTTGTACGGATTCGCGATGTGTGAATTATTACCATTAAAAAACTTTTGTTTGTATGATTTGTCACAGTATGGCATAAAAAAATTAACAAAATATATTATGGCTCGAGGTCAAAATGATGAAAAGGGTTGGATCTTTGAAGTAGACCTGGAGTACCCACATCATCTACATGATTACCACAATGATTATCCGTTGGCTGTTGAGAAAATGAGTATGACGGGGAAAAAAGAAGACACCAAACTTGTACCAAATTTAAATGATAAATTCAATTACGTGTGTCACTATCGCTTGTTACAGTTTTACATCAGACATGGGTTAGTACTAAAGAAAGTTCACAGAGGTATTCAATTTGATCAGAGTGCTTTCATGAAAGATTACATAATGAAGAACACCACATTGCGTGCCAGAGACGGCAACACTGCATTTGACAAAGACTTCTTTAAGCTTATGAACAATGCCTGTTTTGGTAAGACGATGGAAAATCCTCATCACCGCAAAGATGTGAGACTGGTCACAACTGAATCAGGTGCAATTAAACTTACAGGTAAGCCACAGTACACAGGGTACAAAGAGTTTCATTCATCATTGTATGCAGTGTCACTCAAAAAAAAGATTGTTAAACTAGACAAGCCAGTATTCATTGGTATGGCAATTCTTGAATTGTCAAAACTGTTGATGCTTGAATTTTATTATGATTACTTCAAACCAAAGTATCCTGAGTGTCGTCTGCTATACACTGACACTGACTCTATGATCATAGACGTGCCTACTGAAGACTTTTATGAAGACATGAAAACAGAGTTACACATGTATGACACATCTGATTACCCTAAAGACCATCCACTGTTCAACACACAAAACAAGAAAGTGCCTGGTAAGTTTAAAGATGAACTAAATGGTGTGCCTATAGTTGAGTACGTTGGTCTGAGATCAAAAATGTATTCTATACTGCACCAGAAGGGAAGTCAATCCAAAGCCAAAGGAATTAAAAAAACAGCAATAAAAAATAAAGACATCCGTCATGAACATTATAAGCAAGTATTAGATGGAGAACTGATGCCTGATTATCCAAACAAAACACTGAGGTCAAATAGACACAATATTGAAATGATTCAAACACAAAAGAAGTCTCTAGCAGTAGGGGACACGAAACGAGTGTTTTTCAGTAAGGAGAAAGCTTATGCACCTGGTCATTACAGGCTCAAGTTATCTGAAGAAATAGCTGATGAACTGGTTGATGAACTAATCAATGAGTTAGTTGATGAAATGATTAAAAATGCGTAACAGTGTCTGGGGGAATAATCTGTAATTCTTCTCTGACAAATGCCCTCTGAGGCGCAGGCTCATACAGATAATATATTGTTGCGTCTGGACCAGGGATTATTTTTTTTATATTATGAACAGATGTTGACCAGATGGGGTCTGTCGCCCTGCGTCTTATGTCATTTTCAGCTTCCCCTGGTTGATATAAATATCTCACCTGTTTGGTAAATAAACTTGTGTCTGGAGGTGGGGTTGGCCCTTTTTTTGGCTCTGCAATTGTTTTCAATTTAATAGCATCAGCAGGCTTAGGGTGTCCTTCATTATTCATTGCTTTTATCACATGTGGTAATCTCTTTACCCACTCAGTGTTACGGGTGTCATGCATGAGTTCCTTAGAATACTGGTAACTGAAAAGTCTCTCTGACAACTGTTTATTGAAATTTTCTACAATTGCCTGTGATCTGTGTACACCTGGAATGCCTCGTCTGACCAGTACACCATGCTTAGCAAATAACTGATTAACAGCACCTTTGAATTCTGATCCATCATCAACCTGCACTAGTCTGGGGTATCTTAAAGGGCCTCGACCATATATTTTTGTTAATGCTGTAGCAACTGTACTGGCAGTTTTGTCAGATATGGGTTCAGCGTCTTTATACCTTGAAGCAATGTCTACGACAGTTAATGCATACTTGTATCGTTTCTTTCTTATTGTGTCATGTGGTAAGAACAGGAGGTCCATTTGGTGTGTGTCATTTGGGGTAGTGTTTTCAAAATGGGGTCTTGTTATTTTTCTTGGAGCAGGTAAATATATCTGCCAAATTGCCTGTCTCTGTAACCATTGCTTGACTTGATTGAGTGTTATATCTCCGCCCACAGCGGCATGTAATTTCTGAATAGCTGTTGCTCCTTTCCAATAGCCTGATGGAGAGTAATATATTTTTGATAGTTTATTTTCGGCTGCCATTTTTTCTAGCAATGAAAACTCCTGTAAAATAAACAAATGTCATTCCCACTAGAACAAAGATTATCTCCCCGTTTCTTTGTTGTGTGCTTGGTTTGTAATAGTCACTTAGTTTTGGTTTTGGGATAGACATGTCTTCACCCGTGACAAGAAAATATTCCCTGATTGCGTCGTCTGTATTTGAAAACGTATGCTGTGCGTGACCTTCAAGCCTGAGTTTTTCATTGATGAAATCAAGTTTCTCAATTCTATTCTTTTCATAATCTTGCTGGGCTTGAGCAAGTTTTTCAGATGCTTCATTATGACGTTTTAATTCTTCTGCAGATTCTTCTCTACCCATTTTTGAAAAGAGATAATTAGAGCCACTAAATGCCAGAGCATTAACCATAGCACCTCCTATCATAATAGCTATCGTCGCCATATTATTTTTATTTACATAGAAACATTTTCGGGAATAATTCCCTGCTTGACAAGAAAGTCTTTTGTCGCAATCGACGCTGTAACAACTACAATTAGCTTAGCGCTGTCTTCGAAATCGAGTCTACTGAGGTCTGCTGATTTCATTTTGAGTAGACTTTTTCCCAGCATAGAATAAGCTACTGCTAATCCGCTGATTACGGCAGAGTGATACACAAGGTTCATTAAATTTTTTGAGTTGTTCATTTCTTAGGCAAGAAAAATTAAAATAATATTTTTATTTACTGCATAAAAAATGGGTCAACGGCTTTGGATGTTACTGGTAATGTGGCGACTTCTGGTTTTGTTTTTGGAGTGTCTGATTTTTTGGTCACTGTACGAGTCTGTGGTTTGTATTTTTTGTATAATTGATAACCTACGTAACCAAATCCGACAACAAATCCGGCAACTACATATTTTGTTGTTTGAGGTTCGGGGTCAGGGTCAGACTTAGTTGTTTGTCTCTCACTTTCATGAAGGTGTGACGGTACTGACACAGGTCCTGACGATCCTGACGGTGGATCAGTTACATGAGTCTTTTCTGTTTGTGCCTTAAGCTGTAATTTTTTTTGCCTATTATATTCAGCTAATCTTTTTCCAGCATCAACACGGCCTGGACTTTTAGTCTTCGTCACAGTTTGAACCTGTGTCAAAACAGGGTTCAGTTGTGGAGTCGCCTGGGTTTCGTCCATTTTCTTCTGCAGTAAAATTTATTTTCGAAAAATCAATATGGCTACCAGTAACTAGTAATGTTACCACAGGTGCAAGGTAATTTCCAAACTTGTAAAACATGACACATGCTAATTTACCAATTGAACTTGAAACAATAGGATTGCTTTCAAGGTCGTGTGATAGACTGTCACTATCCACAGGTAGAAAGTGACTCACTGCTTTTGTGTATAGGCATACTAGAGATCGACTCAAATCACGTGTCATTAGTGAGGCAATGTGGTTTTCTTATTTAGAATGAAGCTTGATTAGCTCGTCAGAGGTTAGAGATTCAATATCCTCTGTCATGTATTGTCTTCCTAGATAAGTCTTTGATTTGCCTGAGACAATTACAGACAAAAGCCGCTGTTTTTTGGAGTCTACGTCTTTGTTCTCTACAGCACAGATATCGTTTAGAAGAAGTAATTCGTCTTGATTCATTTTTATAATGAAAAAAAAAAAACTTTGCCTGTGAATAACTTATGATCTTACTTGATAACTAATTTCAAAGTTACCTACAACTTACAAGTAACTTTGACGTTAGTTATCATAAGTTCTTAACCCAAGTCATAAGACACTCGGACAGATTTCTCAAGTTACAAGGACAATAAGAAAACTTTTTTTAGTAATAATCTGGTGGTGGAGCTGATG
>BTPG01000004.1:165351323-165536323 GCA_036245525.1 Semisulcospira habei
TCCAGAAGCTGGCGGACCTCGCCTTTGCAGTTTCCCAGGAGGAGACGGTCTCCGCCAGAGTTTGGTTGCAACTTTTAGGCCTGATGAGCGCGGCTGCGGATCTCCTCCCCCTTGGCCGGCTCTACTCGCGCCCGCTCCAACTCCACCTGCTTCTTCACTGGTGTCCTTCGACTGCCGACATCGGGCCCCCGTTCCGGTGCTTCCCATGCTCGTTCCTCACCTGCGCCGCTGGGCAGACCCTGTCTGGCTCGTGACCGGAGTCCCGCTCCTTACCCCACCCCCGCAGTTGTCCCTGTGCGTAGACGCCAGCCGTTCCGGCTGGGGCGCTCACCTTCTGCCGACGTTTGCCACGGCCTCCGGCTCCTGGCCACAGGACTTCACGGTCAAGCACATCAACTGGCTGGAGCTTCAGGCGGTGTGGCAAGCCCTCCTCGCGTGGGAAACGACGGTCGGTCAGCAGGAGCTCCTCGTCCTTTCCGACAACTCCACGGTGGTGGCCTACATCCAGAAGCAGGGCGGGACCCACTCCCCGTCCCTCTGCATTCTCCTTTACCGTCTTCTCCGTTGGTGCGAGGATCGCGGCATTTCCCTCCGAGCGAGACACATTCCCGGACACCTGAACGTCCTCGCGGACTCCCTCTCGAGGAGCGGTCAGCTTCTACACACCGAGTGGACGCTTCGCCCAGACATCTTTCGGATGATCTGCTCAGAGTGGGAGACCCCCCTTATCGACCTCTTCGCGACAAGATGGAACCGCCAGCTCCCACTGTTTGTCTCGCCTGTTCCGGATCCTCTGGCCTGGGCAGTCGACGCACTCTCCATCCCCTGGGACGGTCTTTGTGCGTATGCTTACCCCCCCTCAGTCCTAGTACCCAAGGTCCTGCTCAAGCTGAAAGGATGCAACACGATCCTCTTGCTAGTGGCGCCGTTCTGTTGGACCAAGTCTTGGACCACCTACCTCCTGAACCTCGCCACGGGACCCCCTCTGCGGCTTCCCACCCCTCGCACGATGCTCAAGCAGCCACGGCAGCCACTCTTCCATCCGTGCCCCGAATGACTGCTACTTCAGGCTTGGAGATTGTGCGGCAAGCCCTCGCCGCTAGAGGTTTCTCGCGTGAGACAGTGGCAGCTATCGCTTCAGGCCGCAGACCCTCGACCCTCCGAGTCTACGAGGGAAAGTGGAGAGTGCTAGGGGCCTGGTGCGCCCTCCATCATCTCTCCCCTACTGATCTGACTTCCCCCCAATTGGCTGAGTTCTTCCTCTGGCTCTTCGCCGAACAGCACTTGGCGCCGATCACCATCAGGGGCTACCTTGCTATGATCGCCGACACTTACCGGCACCTGGGCCGAGCGGATCCGGGCAAGTCTAAAGACCTCGCTGACCTCATGGACCACTTCGGTATTCAGCGACCGACCCTCCGCTCCCTGATCCCACGTTGGGACCTTCCCTGGGTACTCACCTGGCTGAACACTGAGCGTTTTGAGCCGCTTCCCCTGGCAAGCCTGGCCGACCTCACGCGGAAGATCTGCTTTCTTCTCGCCTTAGCTACAGCCTCCAGAGTGAGTGAGCTGCACGCACTCTCCGTGCTCCTCTCCTGCCTGCAATTCAGGATGGATGGATCCGTGCAGCTGCTGACGGACCCGGCCTTCTTGGCCAAGAACCAGTCTCCGTTGACAGCCCCCCAGGTGATCACCATTCAACCGCTGAAGCCGGTTGATCCGAGCAAGGAATCAGACAACAGGACCCGATGAGAGCCTTACGAGTGTACCTGCGCCGAACCAAGCCGCTCCGCCGGGGACGCACCCGCCTTTTTCTTCCTCTGTCCCCAGGTAGACAAGATATCTCAGCCCAGACGATCTCTTCCTGGCTAAGATGGGTGATACGTTCCGCCTACCAGGACCTCTGCCCGGACACTGCCAAGCGACTACGCATCTGGGCCCACGAGGTCAGAGCCATGGCTGCAAGCCTCGCCTTCGACCGCAACTGCACTGTTCGAGACATCGTGGCAGCTGTTGGCTGGCGGACCGAGTCTACCTTCACCCGGTTCTACCTATGTAACCTGGCTGGCCAGCATGACAACCTGGCCCTGGTGGGGGACATTACGGCGGCGCGACACTCCCTCCCGGCACCCTCGGTGCCGTAGGTAAACCTTTAGCTAAAATTATCGGGAGCGCGCGCGCCGAGGAGGATGGGTCTGGCTAGCTCGGTTGGCTACTGGGTTACGCGGCACCCTCCTCCTCTTTGCCATTCTCCACTTAAGTAATGGCATCGGTAATGTTTTTGAAGAAACAAATTAATTTTTCTCTAAAATGTATTTTTTCGAAAAATACTTACCGATTCTATTACTCGGACGACCCTCCCGCCTACCCCGCTAGCCGCTCTTCAGGTAAACGAAAGAACTGGTGGGATTGGATGAGCTGTCGCTCACCTGTCAGCGGGGGAAGGGAGGCTACTCGGGCACTAGACCATGGTACCCTGGGTGGCCTCCCCTGGCTCTGATGGTACACATCGTAAGTTTTTGGGCTAAAATTACGCTAGCTATAGGTTGTTCCACTTAAGTAATGGCATCGGTAAGTATTTTTCGAAAAAATACATTTTAGAGAAAAATTAATTTTTCAGCGGCTGAAAAATCAAACGACAGGGGGGGGGGGGGGGGGGGGGGGGATAGGCACGTGTCCACCGTTCGCCAAAGTATCCAAAAACCGACAGGGAGAGCGAGACCAAACACACCCGAAAATGGACTTTGTTATGACACTCCTGATCTGCAGTATAAAAATGGAATGTGCGTACCAGTTTATGTTCAGATGCACACTAAACGGCACTCTGTCTTGGACAATATCCTTTTTCACCGCCATTTTCCACTGCGACCTAAAGCTACCGGAAGTGTCGGGCGATAGTGAACCAAACTACATACAAATCCAACCCATTTGAGAATTTTTTGCCATTTAAGAAGAATTTTTTTTTTTTCGTCTTTTTCGTTGTTATTAGACATGGAAAATAAATATGCTTCAGCGGAATTGTGAAAGAATTTCCACAGAAATCCGCGGAAACGCGGAAGAATCCCACCCCTGGGATAAGGATCGACCATGATAGTTCAAAGGTGATGCCAGAACAGCTTGGCGCCTACGGGCGCCAAGCTATTCTGGCATCACCCTTGAACTATCATGGTCGATCTGTGTCCTGCGCTGCAATGCGGTCTTGAGAGGACAGGGGCAAAATTTAAGGATTTTGGTGTTGGGGTAGAATGAGTTAAAGTTTACCATGGACGACGGACGGATGACCAGTGGCCCAGAACATAAACTCACTTTTGCTTCGCATGCACGCCAGCCAATAAAATGAAGATGATCATAGAATCACTTTACTTACCAGTTTGTAATTGGGAGCATTCCGCTGCCGTCCATGCACCCTCCTACCAGACGCACCCTCTGTGGCAGAGGCCATGATTCTGCAGCATAGATCCCGATGGGTTTGGACATCCTGCTGCCATCCGGCGCTGGGTGTGTGCAGAAAGTCCTGAGCCGGTGTGACCAAAACGGTGTAGCTGCGAACATGTCCAATACAACCATGTAAACCAACTGACATTTTGAATCAGATTGATTGTACATTGCTTAACGTCCCGACAGCAACAAGGCTTTCTCAGGAGTACGTGCCTGCACTGCTTGTGAAAAAAAAACACCTAAAGAACATTGCCATGTATGTCGCCTGCCGGTCAAATATGTTAACTCATTTTACCCCAACACCAAAATCCTTAAATTTTGCCCCTGTCCTCTCAAGACTGCATTGCAGTGCAGGGCACAGATCGACCATGATAGTTCAAGAGAGATGCCAGAATAGCTTGGCGCCCGTAGGTGCCAAGCTATTCTGGCATCACCCTTGAACTATCATGGTGGATCCTTATCCTGCTGTGGTGTGTCTGGGGTAGAATGAGTTAAATAAACCTAACACATGGGGCCTAAATAAAGCTAAGACCATTTAGCAACGCACATCCAATATCAAGAGCTACAGGCAGTGCAGACAGTAGGGAGAGTTTTAAAAAGGCAAATACAGGTGAATGGACAAAGGGTAGACAGAAACACATGCCCCAGAATAGAGAGAAAAACCCACCCTGTGGGGCTGACCAGGGTGACCCTGAGAACTAAAAACTGGCAATACAGTAAAAAGCGACACTTCAGTTGCACATTCTGAAAGACCTGTTTGTGGACGTTTGTTCTTCGAATCGCGAGGCGGTTTTGTGAACGAGGATTGAAATCTGCCATTTTTGTTTTTAAAAAAAAAGTCAACTGATACTGTGCATGCATGTGGCAAGTTAACACATGTCAGAAGAAAAAAAAAAGAAGAAACAAAATCGCGTGGCAGATTGACCTTGTAATGGGGTTATTGAACAAATTCCTTTCATTGAAGAAGAAAGCTTTTGTTAAAATCGTGGGGTTCTATTATCATTTACTACAAGACTCAACGGTCAGAGAGAGGAAGACACGGACCGAGCCACGGCTGAAGCAGACGCCTTATTTTTCTGGGCCAAACGGGTATCGGGGATTGGAGGCATCTCTCAGTTAAATAACTGCACTGAACAAGTACATTTGGGCGTGCTCTTAACTAAGAAATATTGCATAAAGTACCTCTGCAAACGCGAAAGAATGGCCGGTCACGGTTGGAGACGAAAGACGTTTTAGCAAGGGAAACAACTCCGTTCATTGGTGTTGGGCTAACCAATCAGCGATCATCAAATTGATCTGAAAACACTCCGGCCGCTTCTGTGTGTCAACACACAGGCCCAGGGCATCGCCGAAACACAACCATGAAGTAAATCTGTCAAAATGGGGACATAGTATTTTGATACTTTTTTCTGACTTTTGAATGAAAGATAATACAGAAACAACCCTCAGAAAAAATGGGTGTCTGACTTGGTCACCCAGAATTTTACACACACCCATTTTGCATAAGGATGGTAAAGAAAGTAACCCATTTGAGTGATTTGGTGTATGCACACACACACACACACACACACACACACACACACACACACACACACACACATCGATTTTATTTGTGAGTGAAAGTAATCAGCTCAGCCTGACATTAAACACAGCCAGCAATAGAGATCGCTGATCAGCACTGCCATCCTGCTACGATGAGACCAGATGGACTAAAATGGCTCGGATACGTGTGCTAATTTTTTTTTTAAGCAACTGACCAATAACAAAAACACCTACCCGGCTCTGCAGGCACTGATAGCTTCTGTGACCTGTGCTTGCTGATGCTCATTTTCCACGTACAATTTGTGTGGGTCGGCGCGTTTTTTTTTTAGATCTGCGACCGGTGATACACGCCGGATGCAACTTGAACGGCATCACTGCCAGTTGTGTGATAAATACGAACTGCATCGATGAAACTTGACGCAAACTATGTGGGACCCAGCAACAATTGCTAGAGGGTTTTCAGTCATTGTGGCGCGTGCTCGATGAGATCCATTGCAAATGACATGTAGAACTAGCAATTGTAGTGCTGTTGTTTTTGTGATACATAATGCCAGCAACACACTTCTCATATTACATTACTGAGCAGGCATTGGCCTTTGCACATTAATTTAAATTTTAGCATTTACAGTGTTCCACAGTAGTCTAATTAATGTGATGCTGTACAATGCCTCAAACAAAAGCATGGATTAACTCATTCAAGAAGTGCCGCCTCCAGATACACAGCATAAGCCGTGTATCCAGAGGCGGCACGTCTAAAATGAGTTAATGTCAAACACTGAGATATACTGTGATTTCAGATCCAAGAAAATACTTTAGCATTGAATGCTTGACTGCAAACGGTGGGTATAGTCCACAAGCTAGGAAGGTCTACCGTGCACCCCCCCCCCCCCCCCCCCCAGTACTCAATAAGATGGGTTTCAAAGTGTTCCTTAGTATGTCCTGAGATTTTTAAGCCATGTTCCCCGAAAATCCTTAGGAACACACCAGAGATATAGCCGATGGCGCAAGGGTACCCCCATTCACGCTCTTCGCAGGTGCTAAAATGAGGTTGAGAAACATTTTCCTCTAAATAAATCAGAATTCATTCCAGAAACCCAAATCAGGCAATATTATGTCAAGGCACACCTTCTGCATCCTCCGCAAAAAACAGAATGAAAAGATATTGAATCTCTGGCTCACAGTGAAGGTATTTGTGCACCCATTAAACGACCATTTCCGCGAAATCGCAAAAAAAGACAAAAATCATGTGTCAGATGCCTTCAGACATTTTCTATAGCACTGACAGTCCATTTTCAGGTTTACATCATTAACACAGGATGTCACAATTATTATAAACTTTACTAGGTGATGCTGTGATCCCTGTGAGTGCCACAGTGGTTGATTTTGTATCCCTACCCCCAAGTTGTAAAAATACACAAAATTAATTAGAAAAAATTGCTTAAGTTATTCCATTTTATTTTGACCTCTCTTTACCTATTAAGTTTCAATAATGTGAGCATAAAGTGCAAGAAAATAAGTTAAGTCGTCATCCTTTACGGTACATTCGTGGTGAATGATAACTTTTTCCCATTTAAAATTGCCGAATTGGGAAACGTACGTCGTTTCCGGTGCCCTCAAAAATTTTGTATACAACTGATAGGTCTTTGTTAGGTTTTATTGGTTAGGATAGAGTACCACAGTTACTCCCAACCTGATTTTGTGATGCTATGATGCATTTAGGGGCCACAGTGGCTGAATCTGCTGCCCTACCCCCATTTTACCAGTATGCAAAACGCAAAATAATCATAAAAATTGCTTACGTCATACTCCTCTGTTTAAATATTTTTTGTTGCCATTTTTTTTTTTAAGTATGCATATTGAGCATAACAAGTTGTGATCATTTCATTAATTTCAATGAAACCCATCAATTTAATTGTAACTATTTTTAACTGGCTGGTCTTTTAGGTGATATTTTACTTAGCGTAAGGCAGGTCTAGTAAGGTCTCCCCTTTTCCTTTCATTTATTTTCATCTAGAAATGTGTAAATATGAATGCGTAATAAAGTTTCATGGTTCCTAATAGCCAAAACAATGTTATCAAAAATACTTAGTTTCCACATGTCGACTACGAGATCTCCACTTCCACCTTCTGCAACGTTCGATTTTGTATGGCCGTCTTTAAATCTTATATTGTTCTGGCTGCCAATAAGTCAGCTGTCAAGAGCTAGGCAGCATGTTTTCAGAGTTTGGTGTATAGGGGCGTGTCTTCTGGTCAGAACTGCTAGCAGACCGCTTCTGTGTATGGACATGTTTGGAGAATGTGCTAAGGAGACTGATTTTCTACGCCAAATTCGCATAGGGCTGTTTCCGCATGACCCAATCTCACGAGGTGAGTCAAGCAGGGTCCTTACAGTCTGTGAACATTTGTGAAAGTTGTTAAAAAATGACAAGGCTTTTTCAGGGCCCTGGAAAGTCTGTCAATTTCAGTCCTTTTCCTTAGAGTCTGTGAAAGTTTGTACAAAATTACAACGTGCTGGCAGACTTTTGTCTACTTCTTTTTTTTTTTCTCCCCCAATTTGTGACTATTCCATTGTGAACGATCATGCTGACGCTTGTTGCAAGTGATCTATATTTAGCTCTGATCATAAAGTGACTGCATGGCCTTTCTGCCGAACATTCTGATTGGTTGTTTACGCTTCTACCGAAGTCCGCCATTCGCTAAGCGTTCTTTTATTTTGGTATCTCTTCATGCATTAGGCACGGAAGCTTCAAATAATTGCTGATACAGAGTGATCTGATTAAAGTGTGTAAACCTTCAGGCTTCATTTTGGGTTTGTGAAACGTTCCTGCTTTTCTGTACGGACCCAGTCCAGAGTAAGCAGTGCGTAGATGACAGATGGTGGCCTGGCTCTCCCTGTTCAGCTTGTTGATGTCATCTGCCCACAGGCTGCAGCCGCCATTCTGCTGTTGCCAATCACTTTGTTGTTGTAGTGTCTCCATTCCCAGCTAGTCCAGAATGCACTGGAATCCACTGCAGCACTATTTTGTGGACAGGGCATCCAGTCTATCTTGAAGCTTCCTGGTGAGATCAGTGGATCAAGCTGCTGCCTTTCCCTAGCTAGTGCGGCTCTGCTGCTGTGTTGAGCACCTGCAGATCTGTACGATAGTTGGAGCTGCTGCCACCAGCTGGTAAGGAGAGGGAGGTAGTAGTGCGGTCTGCACAACAGATGTACACGCCACTTCCTTCATTCCGCACGGCATCTTATGTGGTATCACAGCTGCTGTGAGGGTAGCGCTTGTGCACAACCTCCAGCAAGATGGCTTTGTGCTGTGCCGCGACCTTTGGCAAAGAGTCCTGGAACATTGTTTATGTTGTCTTGAAGGCTCTTTCGAGATGTCCAGGTATCTGAAGGGAGCTGTTCACACATCTTTGGGCTTGGTTCCAGGACGTCAGTGTTAGCCCTTTGCAGGACCTTCAGTTGGCGGTTCAGATTTGGGCGGTTCAGATTTGGACATTTCTGACGGTTCTTGGTCTGCTCCTGTAGTCTCCCATGCTGTTGGTGTTTAGTAAGTCTCTTCATCGTGTGTGCTGTTCTGCATTCCAGTGGCTCCAATGTCCTCCATTTCCTAAATTGGGGTGCTCCAGATGGCTCTAAGAATGTCACTGCATCATGAGAATGATCCATGTTCTGCATCTTGTCAAGCCTGGCTTTTTGGGTTTTGCAGGCAGTGTTTCATGTTGTCGATGTTTCTTGGTACCGCACAACTGGTCTGACCGAGCAGGTGTTTGCTTGTGCCAGGATGCTGTAATTTGCGCCAATGTGGTCCCCACCAGTTTCTTCATCAGAGACCTTTTTTGGGGGGGCAGCTCTAGCTTCCATGGCTTCAATATGAGGCCTCCACGTGAATCCAGTAATTTATTTGTTGCCAGTAAAGTTGGCCTGTCTGTCTTTGGTACTCGAAGGTCTCCAGTTTTGAGGTGACCTCTTCCGTCTGATTGAAAGAGATGGTCTAGCTCAGTTTGAGTGGCCTCTTTCAGTCCAGCTGCTGACTCTATTGGCAACATCCTGGATTCTGGAGGATGCTATTTCTTTATGTTTTCTGGAGGATGCTATTTCTTTATGTTCTGCTGCGCTCCACACTGCAAAGTCATCCGCATGGAGGATGTTCGAGATGAACCTTGGTACTGTTGTACTGATGTCATTAATGTAGACCAAAAACAGCATCAGACACAACATCTCCCTGAGGTACACCTTCCCCGAGTTTGACAAGAGTGCTGAATGTGCAGACGATAGAAGCTTCAGCGGGAGCCCCTGTTAAGCATGCCTTAAATAAAACAATTTACAATTAAATTGATGGGTCACATTGAAATTAATGAAATGATCACAAATGTTTATGCTCAACATGCATATTTTGTTAAGAAAACTGGCAACAAACATATTTAATCAGAGGAGCAATTGTTATGATCATTTTTCGTTCCTTTGCGTACAGGTAAAATGGGGGTAGGGCAGCAGATTCAGTCACTGTGGCCCCTAAATGCATCACAGCATCATAAAATCAGGTTGGGAGTAACTGTGGTACTCTTTCCTAAACAATAAAACCTAAAAAAGACCTATCAGTTGTATACAAAATTTCTGAGGGCATCAGAAACAACGTACGTTTCCCAATTCGGCAATTTTAAATGGGAAAAAGCTATCATTCACCACGAACATACCGTAAAGGATGCCGACTTTCAATATTTTCTTGCACTTTATGCTCACATTATTCAAACTTAATAGGTAAAGAGAGGTCAAAATAAAATGGAATAACTTAAGCAATTTTTTCTAATTAATTTTGTGTATTTTTAAACTTGGGGGTAGGGATACAAAATCAACCACTGTGGCACTCACAGTAATCACAGCATCACATAGTCAAGTTTATAATAATTGTGAATCCTGTTTTAATGATGTAAACCTGAAAATGGACTGTCAGTGCTATAGAAAATGTCTGAAGGCATCCGACACATTATTTTTGTCTTTTTTTTGCGATTTCGCGGAAATGGTCGTTTAATGGGTGCACAAATACCTTCACTGTGAGCCAGAGATTCAATATTTTTTCATTCTGTTTTTTGCAGAGGATGCAGAAGGTGTGCCTTGATATAATATTGCCCGATTTGGGTTTCTGGAATGAATTCTGATTTATTTAGAGGAAAATGTTTCTCAACCTCATTTTAGCACCTGCGAAGAGCGTGAATAGGGGTACCCTTGCGCCATCGGCTATATCTCTGGTGTGTTCCTAAGGATTTTCGGGGAACATGGCTTAAACATCTCAGGACATACTAAGGAACAATTTGAAACCCATCTTATTGAGTACTGGGGGGGGGGGGGGGTGCACGGTAGACCTTCCTAGCTTATGGACTAGTACACTCGCTACTGACTGGACCAGTCTTGTGTGACTTTTCAAATGAGGGGTGGGTGAACATTCTAACGTACTGCTGTTGTTACAATGGCTTGATTTACTCAAAACGTAAATGAAATTGTTACTGAATAAATTAGCTAAGTACTGACTTTTTTTTTACTGAAGTATTGTTACATTATTTGTGTGGTGTCAGTGCGTCGTCGATAAAAAGTGGCCCTTAAGTTTTGACCATTAGTATAGTTTAATGTCACCTGAGGAACGGAGCTGTCTTGAAGGTGTGTACAAATGAAGAAGCTCAAGAAAGATAGACAGGGCCAGTAGAAGGAGACAGGCAGGTATGACAGATGGACATAACTTTGGACAGAGATGTCTGTCTTGGCTTGACTTCGCGAACGAAGATTTTATAGGAGTTGCCCACGACGTCTGCAGGCTTGTTCGTGGCTGCGGAGGCCAATCCGAGACAGGCAGGTTCGACCGCAGTGGCTGCAGGGGAAGGCATGGCCAGGGCTCCGAGCTGCGGCATCTCTGTTTTTTCTCCTGAGCCGCTTGTCCTTAAGACTAGCTCTGTGAGAGTCCTCAAAGGAGACAGCTGCCCTGTAAATGGTGGAGCGCCAGGTGTCACGGTCCGCAGCAAGAGAAGACCACTGGTGGTGGTAGATTTGGCAGGCACTAAGTGACTTCTTGAGACCCTGTTCGGCGAGCTTGCTACTGGACACCGTGACAGAGGGGCACCAAAGAAGAGATACAAAGACTCTAGATGTGATAGGTAAGCAATGGAGTGAACGCAGGATGGGTGTGATCTGGTCCGACAGGTTGGACTGTACATGCAAGTTTTGTGTGTGGAAGGTAAAATGCTGGTCATTTCCTATTGTATTCTTGTTTAACCCTTTCAGTCCCAAAGTCCCATTTCCCAAATTTAGGTGTTGCCCAATGACTGTACCAGTTTCAGGAGATGGATTGACCATAATTCAAGGGTAGTGTAGTGCCAGATTAGCCTGGCGCCTTCAGGCACAAAGCTAATTTGGCACTACCCTTGAATTATCATGGTCAAGCTTATCTCCTGCTGTAGGGATCTGGGGCTAAAAGTGATATAGAGGAGCAAAAGAAATGCAACATCATCCGAGCCACTGGAGACATTTCAGTGTTTCTGACGACTCAAATGATTACAAGTAGCATTTCTTTTGCTCATCAGTATATTATTAACTGAAGTACTGAAACTCGAGCAAAAAAACACATACAAAAAGATGAAGATGAAAACACAAGTTTTATCAATTGTTTATTCCAACCGTCAAATCAAAAAGATACAGTTTGCTTTCAATCTGACGAGGACTCCACATTGTAGTTTGTACACGTTCTGTTAGAATCAGGGTAATGGTGTGAGCATACGTTACACAAGAGAGTTACTCAGAAGTCAAATAGGCCAGTTGTAGATGCAGAAATTAAGATTTAACAAAAAAAAAAAAAAAAAAAAAAAAAAAAATCACTCACACACGCATCCGAGCTCACTGAATAATTAAAATCGAGAGCAGTATACAAGCTGACTTGGTGTCCACCCAAAAAATAATGGAATCAAAGTAGCAATGTACAATACAAAGAAGTTGTGATTGCATCGTTGATGAGAAAGTTAAAACAAGTCCGCATTGCCTGTGAGAATCTCGCTCGCACGAAAAAGCAAACGTGTGTACATATTAATAACCCTCTGGCTGTCCGTAGCGGTTCTCCTCGCAATGATTCCTGCAGGAATCGTGATAATAGCTGCTACAGACATCCAAAGGGTTAACCACCTTGCGCATGCAGACACCAAGGGGGGGGGGGGGGGGGTGTGCTGCATGCACTAGGCGTTTTAAAGACACGTCTCTTTCACATGAAACACAAATGCGTGTACAAGTAAACCCTTGCATGCATGCAAGCCACCAGTCCCACGTACAGAACTGGTGGCTGCAAGCACGAGAGGGTTAACACATTCGAGACGAGCTGCATTCAGATATGTGGCATAAAGCTGTGTATCTGGATGCCACACATCTGGAATGAGTAAATATTTGAAGTTAAGGTTACATTCCATCAGTTTAAAAGAAGCGGGAGACCCAAAAATAGACATTTTCACATAAATCACTCCTGCAGCAAGAAACACCCAATTGCAAGAGGCAAAGATCCTCATGAGCCCCGCAGCTGCGGGGGCTCATGAGGATCTATGTCTCTTGAAACCCCTGACAACCAAGTTTTTTTAGGCAGACTGGGTAGTTTAGGCATTGAAGCTGACATAGACACAGCTTGAGCTAATGGCGCTAACACACGAGAATCATACACAATCAGAAAATACATTTTGTACACACACAGGACTAGAAATCAGAAATTGGGGGCAGCCTAGAAAGCTCCCATCACAAACATTTTTTTTCTCCCATCCCTCATCTTTCTATCAAGCTGGCCAAAAAATGTCAGTGTTACTCTAAAATAAACAGAGCAGCTAAAATACAACAAAAATGCATTGTAACGACATTCCATTGCTTGTAACGACAATTCCATTGCTTGAACTACAACTTCACAAAATTTACTGACCCAGCAAAAGATTGGGACCTTTTCATCAGTACAAATCATAATCTGAACAAAAGTGTGCCAAAAAAAGAGGAATACTAAATGTTAAATCCAAAATACTGTGCAAAACTGTCTTGACATGAAGTACTTGTCTCTCCCAAATCATTACTAACTTAACCCTTTGTGAACACAGAAACTGCTACTGCCTACAGCATTGGCACATGCACAAGTGGTTCATGATTGTTAACACTTTTGGTCCTAAGATGGCAGTTCCCAACGCTGAAAGTTGTCCTCTAAAGGTCACATTACGGTTCAGTAGGTAGTTCAAGGGTGGTGCCAAGATAGCTTGCCGTCTCTAACGAGGCGGCAAGCACCACCTTTTAACTATCTATCGCGTTCGATGCATATCTTCTTGAAATGTGTTGAGGCTGAAAGGGTTAAGTAATAGCGCTGTGCATGCAACAACAAAAAATATCTCACAGCGTGCTAAAGTGCCGAAAACCAATCCAAAATGAAACCCCCAAACAGGGGGGAAATTGGCAAGCCAAGGTTCTCCTGTAGCATGTCAAACCTGGCCACTCTGCATTGATCGAGTACATTCATGTGCTGGACCTTAACTCTAGATTTTAGGGTTCGTAGCCGAAACTGAGCAAAATTCCACACTGTGCACTGCAAATTTAAAAATAAAATAGAAATAAAAAAAAATTGTTTTTGCTGAGCTTGTGAAGAATGGTGCAAGCTACATAGGCGGTGCATGGTTAGACTTGGTGAGCGGATTTCTATCCATCGAGTAATTGCTTTTCTTTTTCATTGATCTACCACACCATTATCTTGGATACTATACCTAAAAAAAAAAAGAGTATGAGTGGATAAAATGCCTACGATGAACGAAAGTGAGAAATGAATCCATGTCTCCTTTTGAATATAAATGAAATGTAAAAGCTTTCTTGCCGTGTTGAGCATATAGAGCGTGAGCCAGAAAGATCAAGCCTACACCTGTTTACATATTAACCCATTCAGCCCTGACGCACTACAGCAGGAGTCAAATTGATCATGATAATTCAAGGGTAGGGCCAGATCAGCTTGGCGCCTGAAGGCGCCAAGCTGATCTGGCCCTACCCTTGAATTATCATGATCAATCCATCTCCTACAACTGGTACATGGTCGTTAGACTAATGCGGCCATGGGGCTAAGAGGGTTAAACATAATGCAGCCTAACAGTCGGACTTTCCAAACAGCCAGCTACACCTGTTCTGACTCTGGCATGCATTGGCGAGGTCTTCATCATATATCAGCCACAAGGTCCAAAATCACAGACCAGCATGCACTGGTTCCTCGACTGTCAACCCTCAAATAAAATGACGAACAAATTCAAAAATTAAATTCATTAAATGCCACGGTGGGTACAGTAACATGCAATAACACACTCTCTCTCTCTCTCTCTCTCGTGCACATTTATATGTAAGCATGTACACACAGCAGATGCACAATTTACGTGGCAATTATCAGTGAGAAACAAATACGCATGCCATCAGTTTTGCTACAAGATTACTGTCAAATTACACATAACCGTAAGTTCCGCCTACTCATACATCAATTTCAAAGATGAACACAAAAATATCACTGACCACTTTCAAAGTAACTGAAATCCACGCACAAAAGCTTTCTAAATACCTGTCTGACACTTTTTAACACTGTAAACCTTCGAAGTACCTAGAATCCATGCACAAATATCTTTGCAATAAAGGCAAAATGCAAACATTTTTGACAGTGTGATTGTACAAAATTTCATCAGGAGCATATTTTAAACGCAAATCAGCACCGCACTTTTCCAAACTGATAAGAACATTAACTAAAAAAAAATTCTGGTACCCTGGAAAATGAAGCTAAACTTAGAAAAAGCAAATCACAAAAACTTTTTAAAAAATCTTCGCGAACAGTTGTACAGCTGACATCAGATGAGTAAATGTACCTCAGTATGATAGTACAAATGAGTTTGCAGTCCTTGCTAGCATGAGGCATAGATGTTCATGAGCCCTTGCAGGAGCAGGGCCTCATGACAATCCATACCTCTTGCAGAAGGGGCAGGTCTGGCTAAATCAAACTACACAAAATTACCAGAAATTCCAGAAAATAGAGTTTTTAAAGGATCATGTTGAAATAAAATGTTTGTGCGTTCTTCTCATTTGCATTCAGAGTAGTATTGCTCATTACAGAACATCATAGATTTTGAACAACAAAAGACTCGATTGTCAACTGCAGGCTGCAATCTATGAACATGTTTTCTTGATACCTTTGAATTTACAGCTAACAACCTGTTCCACTAGACCATGGGATGCTCTGTCTCTGTCCATCTACATTTTAATACTGGTAAGTAGAATAAGAAAAAGATCACTACAATTTAACTCATTCAGTCCCACGAAAAAAATCACTACAATTTAACTCATTCAGTCCTACGAAAAAAAATCACTACAATTTAACTTTCAGTCCCACGAAAAAAATCACTACAATTTAACTTTCAGTCCCACGAAAAAAATCACTACAATTTAACTCATTCAGTCCTACAAAAAAAAAATCACTACAATTTAACTCATTCAGTCCTACAAAAAAAAAATCACTACAATTTAACTCATTCAGTCCCACGGCCATATTTCCCAAATTTTGGAGGCATCATCTAACGACTATACACCAGCTGCAGGAGATGGATCAACCATGATAATTCAAGGGTAGTGTCAGATTATTAGCTTGGCGCCAAGCTAATCTGACACTACCCTTGAATTATCATGATCGACCCATCTCCTGCTGTAGGGCGTCTGGGCTGAATGGGTTAAGTTTAATTTTCATCAATCCACATTTGAAAAGTTAAAGATAATTAGAATGTGAAATAAAATAAAAATTTTTCGACACATTTCTCAGTTAAACATGAGATAGGTGGGCATTAAATAACTTTTCTGAGTTTCCTACTGCAAGTGTGAGGGCATTCCATCTGCAAGACACATAGATCCTCACGACCCCCCTGTAGCAAGCTGCGGGGGGCGCTCGTGAAGATTTATGCATCCACCTGGCCCCAATCAAAAGCAAAAGAGGCGGGGACAGTCCAACTCCAAGTCTCAAACTAACTTCTCAAATTATATTTTCACATTGCACCATTCCCATTTTTTGATGTCTCAAATCACAGAGCTCAGCAGAAAAAGGACTGGGTCAATTCAAAAATGTCTAACCACGGAACAAACTGCCAGTCATTAGCATCACCAAACCCTACAGCACACTAGTCGTCTCCCTCGATCGGCGACCCCTTGAGTCCACTGTGATCCTATAGTAAACATTCCCAAGTCGAGGGAGAAGGGCTGACTGCTAGTACTTAGATCCAAGGAGAGGTTACGACAAGTAGGTAGGAATCACTGCTAGTACGACTGAGAACTGTGTCATCCTAGATCTCTCTCTTAACCCATTACATTCTGAGGCTGATTTTTCACAAATCTGCTTACTGTCTTATGAAGGCTACATTAAAGAAGAGGAGACGGATCAGCCGTTGTAGTTCAAGGGTGGTGCCAGAATAGGCGCCAAGCTATTCTGGCACCACCCTTGAACTATCATAGTTAGATTTATTTCAGAGAAAGGGTGTATCAGGATGAAAAGGGTCAATAGCACTAGCAAGATAAAGAACTCTTGCTTAGTATGGCAAAAGGCCATGTCCTTAAAAAAGCAACATTTTATTTGTATTACTATAAAAATCTCACTTTACACAAAAATGCACTTGATGTCTTCTGCCTTCGTAAGGAAAAGCTGTGCCCTCACAGATCAAGGTCTTACCACCGCATATTCCTACTCAACTTTCTACATTCCAAAATCGGGCGTGGCCTCCTTATCATTCCTGTTGTGGGAAATGGATCAAGGGTAGTGCTGGAACAGCTTGGCGTCCCCACATCTGGAGTTGCCAATCTGATCAGTCACTGCCCTTGAACTAACGTAGTCGCACTCTCTCTTGCTGAATAAGCAATAAACTCGGGATACTGGCAACAACAAATGCAACGCAACTTTTGAAACGAAACAAAAACAAGTCAGACTAGTGATTCCTAACGCAAGCTGTCTAGTCAAAAACTCGGAACAAATAATGTCGTAACAATAACTCAACATTCAGCTTGAAATGCAGTATCCATCAAAGCAAGTTTAAGAACAATGATCATGCAATGTTTTTCAAGTCAACCAAATTTATGAAATCAAACAGTTATACTGGCAATCAACATACGAACCCTGCAGATTTCACCACACATACAAAAATCAGGTGAATGTCACAATGCAGTCCATGTACATGAATACAGCATAATTTCAATTTTCTAGAAAAAGTTTTCCTAGAAAAATAGTGAACTATGACTTGACAACATTTCAAGTGTCAGTGAAAAACCTTGTATCTGACACGCTTGTCAGACACAAGGTGTTCCAGTTACACCGATGATTTCAGAAAACCAACACAGACAGATATATCCACATTCTGAGTATTAAAAGTTACAGAACGATTTTGCAGATCTGTGAAGATTTCATGAGTAACGTGTCTACAATCCTCTCCATCTCTTCACCCCCTCGTGCCCTCAGCCACCGCTACTGTACTCAGTAACAGTGGCTGCACACACACACACGAGATGGCTAAAATAATTAATATCGACAGAGCGTCTGGAAGCATCAATCAACACAAAAGCAAGATTCTTGGCTAGAATGTTCAAAATTGTTTAACATTCATTGCATGACCATACAGCTGCATGTGCGCTGGCCTGTCAATTTAGATGTTAAGTTTAACCCATTCAGCCCTGCTGATGCACTACAGCAGGAGATGGATCAACCATGACTACAGCAGGAGATGGATCAACCATGATAATAGCAGGAGATGTATCAACCATGATAATTTCAATCAGGTGCCAAGCTAATCTGGCACTACCCTTGAAGTATCAAGGTTGATCAATCTCTAGCAACTGGTACTGGTCAAAAGGTGAAAGCTCCAAAATTTGGGAAATGCAGCCTTGGGGGTCAATGGGTAAAGCCAAATTCACAGGCTAACGCACACATTATGTTGTCCATTGCAACACACGTTGAAAACTATGAAGACCTGAAATTAAAATAATGAACTTTCTGCTCCCCCTCCCCCCCCCCACCCCCCCACAAGATCACAATTGTACCTGCCATGAAAAGTTTTGTTCTTGTTCTTAAAATTGGGACACCTCCTCGGTGCTATGCTAATCAGGCACTACCCTTTAACTATCAAGGCTGTTGCAAAGGAGCTACTTAGAAACGCTACACACTCCCTTTCAGGCATAATTTATGTAAATTTCTGCTTCCATGAACATGAAAGCATCATGAGGAATTTACAGAGGAAAAAAAAAAATTCACAGAAGGATTCACTGTACAATGGAGACATTTCAGTTAAAACTTTTTTAAAACTTCATGACTGTTCATCAAACACAATGCACATGCATGCAGCAACGCACAGCGTATACAAAAATTTCACATTTTTCCACAAAGCCACAAATGCAAGTAATCAAACACAATTACACTGTAATCAAATGTTAAAATCTTCAATCCTAGCAACCACCACATGCACGCCAACACTTGAGCCTCCAATGTGTGCTAGTCTGTGATTTTGAACCTTACGGCCACAGGCCGTAAGTTCCAAAATCAGACTAGCACCCAAACATAAAGCTTCTGCAATCAAGACGACTGATAAAAAGCGCTGATGCATCTTACTGACAAAACGTCCAAGCAGCTTCACATCGACACATCTTTTAGACAAAATGTGAAACTGAAAGCCACTTCACAAACGATGCATCTTGTCGGCAAAATGTGAAAGTGGCCTTAATACTTTATAGTGAGGCATCTTTTCCACAAAATGCCGAAGCAACTTCACAAATGAAGCACTTTACTGACAAAACGATGCATCTCATCGACAAAAAAGTGAAAGCATTTTCATTATTGTACAGTCAAGTCAGAGAGTTAGCAAAAAATGCATACAATTATCAAGTCTACACAAAAATACATTGTCTGTCGCTCACACACAATAGAGTTTTCACAATGACAAATTACAAGAACCGGTATGCAAAAATCCCACCGGACTGCAGTTACTCTACTTCAATGCCAGTGTAACCACAAATGCTCAAAATTCTTGGACCACATTTTCATGCAAGGGAGTCTTCAATAGTTTGTCACCGGCTGAAAAGTCTTTCATCAAGAACCACTCGCTAGTAATCAGAGCACAACATGCTGCACTTGTTGATTTGGCAGAAAATTCACGATGGTCGAAAACTGAGAACATTCACGGTTGATGACAAAAGATACAGTTTCTGCACAAGACAATTTCAAACGACTCCCTAAACCCTTCACTGCCGAGAAAAAGAGAACATGATGCAAGTGCAAGAGACATACATCCTCATGAGCCCCCGCAGTTGCGGGGGCTCATGAGGCTCTATGCCTCTTGCTGACAACACTTTGTATCTATGTTCAGAGTTCCTTAGCAGGCTGGGGCTCTTCAGCATTGAATTACATTAACACCATTCGAGATGTGCTGTTGCCGGATATGCGGCATAAGTCGCATACCCGGAGGCAGCATGTCTCGAATGAGTTGAACCTTTGACTATCAATAGCAGATTAGATCGCAATGATTCCTGCAGAAATCATCGAGACAAAAACTGCTGCCCACAGCCAAAGGGTTAAGAAATGTCATCTGCAAACACTGGCAGGGAAGGAGTTAAAATAGCCCACAGATGAAAATTATCAGCTAAAACACTACTAACAAGTCACGCAAGATGCATTCGACCATGGTAGCTCAATGGTAGAGCCTGAATCAGGAGCTACATTTGAGTTATCACAGTCATTCCAACTCCCACATTTGTTTTGTGAACAGAAGACGCGAGCTCGGACACATGAGGACAGCAAGCATTGGTGAATTGTCTTTAAAAGGCAATGTTTGTAGAAAAATGACTTGTTTAGGGCACAATTTCAGTGCCAACACTTTGTGAAGGATTGCAAACAGTTGTGAAAAAGTGTTGGGTTTTTTTTACTTCGCAAAACACACACTGACCAAGTCACTTGTTTTCCTGAAAGTGAACCGTCAACTTCTAAAAACCTCTCTCTCTCTCTCTCGTGCACACATACACTCGTCCGCACGCACACACAAACATGCACGCACGCGTATCTTTTATCTCTCTACCGCACATATACACGCATGCATGCACAGATGCCTACCCAAACACACAAACATGCACGCACAGACATAACGGTACACTCGTTCACGAGAGGGAAATTGCTCAGTCGCAAAAAAAGGCATCTTGGATGGTACATTGTCTCCACATAAAAGGTTACATGTGCATGGATAGTCTGATACACATTGAGTCTTCGTCTGAAAAATCCAGGTAAATGGTACCTTGATTTGTCGTCGATATAAACCCAGACGTCGTCAAACTTTCTCAATTCGAGGGCATAAAAGAGCCGATCTCTGCGAGCACGAGGCATATATTCTCATGAGCCCCTGCAACTGCAACGGCTAATGAGAATCTGTGCCTCTTGCAGATGGAAGGACTTGGCTCATAGTCTTATTTGTGAAAAATACACCTCCTCAGAACAGTCCACCACAGTGAGAAATCTCCACCACAGCCTCCGTGAATGAAAGTCACACACAAGTCTACAGTCCTCTAAACTGTGCAAGTCTGAATTATACTGTTAACCCATTTAGTCCCGAGTCCCTGCAGCAGGAGGTGGATCGACCATGATAATTCAAGGGTAGTGCCAGATTAGCTTGGGGCCTTCAGGCGCCAAGCTAATCTGGCACTACCCTTGAATTATCATGGTCGATCTACCTCCTGCAACTGGTACAGTCATTAAGTAACACTTCCAAAATGCACCCGTGGGGCTAACAGGGTTAAACGCTAACACACACTCTGGACTTTGCCTCAAGATCCATCACTCACATTCTGAAGACAAACCATGTCATTCGCAAACTCACAGACCCCCTCGTCATCAAACGTGTACTGTACGCTTTCAGTCTCAGCACACCAGCAGCAGTATAATTTGCCATGTCCCATTTTAGATTTACGTAGGTTGCCTGATACACACAGTGAAGGTGAGCACGCAGGGACGCAGCACGCTGGTCCACACAATGGAGCACACATTCAGAATACAAATTTCAATATTGCCATAGAATAAAGCTCCCACACCATAGAATAGGACAGGTCAAAATAGAGTAGTTTGGCATGTCAAAAATAGACTGCTGTCGTTTCTCCAAGTTTCAACAATTACGACTCCTATCAACACCAGGTTTCCCCCCAGCATCTCAAAAATAGACTGCAGTTGTTCAAACTACTTGGCCAACAAAAGTACTCGCAACCATGCTGCTAGACTAAGATCTAGGTTCACCAGATACTGCAAGAAGTACACATCACGTTACAAATCTGGAGAGTGAATTGAAGTTATGGACCAAAGAAAATGGCTCAAAATGTCGGTCATACAATGCACATATAAAGCAGAACCTGTTTAGAACGACCACCCTATGAGATATCACCTGTCATTAAATACCATCATTTAGGTGGCCGTCACCACCTAAATGATGGTCTTTAATGACAGGTGACACTATTTGCCTCTGAAGACTTGTCACTTTTTTTTTCAGACAACTTCTTTCTTGCAAAAAAAGGTGGTTGCTCAAAACAGGTTCTCCTGTTCAAGATTCAAAACTTTTATTGTCTCAGTCTGGCCGACAAATTTTCTTTCATTGGGATCAGTATGCTAAAACAGCGAAAGACACATGCACGCATACGGTTTCAGCCACATCACAATGGTAAAAATAAATATCTCACACACTTCTCAGTATTTCATCCATCTCCTGGCCCAAGCCCTTCACCCCCCCCCCCCCTCCCACCCCCGTGCGTCAAAAAAAAACAACACACACACACACACAGAAACAACCTACCATATGACCACAGTGTCAGTGGTAAGTCTGCCACTTGCAAGATGCCACTGTGACATTCTGAGGTACAAGTTCCTCGACGGCGTCAACAGGGAGAGAGAGATACGCTAGTTAACGCACTCCTCATTTAGAAGACGGATGGCCGAGGGTACAAAGCTGCCCTTGTAGCATTTGGTTTTAACAAGAGGAACTTTGAACCTACGGCCAGACGGGAGCTTTTGAAGGTGCTTAGAAAGGCAGTGGGAAGTGTCAGCTGCCAGCCTCAGGCCCTTGCGTATCATTCTCGTCCTGTAGAGGCTATCAAGGCTCTACAACCTGCCCCCCAACGATTTTCTCACCAAGCCTGACTATCTTATTCAGCTTCCTCAAGTTCTTCTTGCCCAGGGAGCCGAATCACGAGACAAAGGAGAACGTGAGAAGGCTTTCTATAAAGCAGTGGTAGAACTGCCTGAGGATTTTGGGACTCACATCAAAGGAGTGAAGTTTGCACAGCATATACACTGAACCTGTCTTGCTGTTCGTACTGATATATTTTTTTCTGAATTCAACAAAGTGTTTGACACTGACTTTAGGCAACTAATGTGCATGTGAAGCGCAATACCACAATACTGTATAAACAAAACTGACTACGACTGTTGATACAAATTGAAGAAGGCAATGATCCACGCACTTCCAACACTAAAATCTGAAGATGCAAAATGACCCTGCACGTCTCTCTGTACCCCTACTGAATTAGAACTCATCAATCTCTGATCAACACACACGTCGGTGCACACAAATAAAGACGGACACACAGCGCTTCCAGCCATTAGTACGCTCTGTGGGCTGGTGTAGTGACAGGAATCCATCTACTATGCTAACCCACCTCTGATCCACACACACTGGCACACATAAATAAAGATGAGCACACGGCGATTCCTGCCATTCGTAAGCTCTGTGGATTGGCGTAGCATAACTATTCTGAAGAAGAATAATAGCACGAGCAGCGAAATGTCACTTCAAGCTTCACGTCATGGCATCATTAGTCCCACGACGCCGTGTTCATAGTGACGACTCGAGGTAATACATCCTCGTCACAGTACTAACATTTGACGCATCAGAGGATCAACTTTGCAATTTTCTTGCCGATTTTCATGCCTAGAGCTTTACAGGTCACAATTTGACCTAATCCTACCCCAAGCCGGGACAAATAGCAGGCTTATGCTAACACTATTTATGAAAAATCATGCGGGTATTAATCAGAAGATTGTTTATTTCGTAATAGAAAAATTGAAGTCATGTCAGCTGTTTTTCAAATGATTCCCAAAAAGTGGTGCAGAAAATTGTCCGATTTTCACACCTAGGGCAAACAGGTCACAACTGACCTAATTGTACCCGACAGCCGAGACAAACTGCAGGCTTATGTAAATACTGTATCTGAAAAATCATGCAATTATTAATGAGAAGTTTGTTTTTTTCATAAAAAAAGATTCAATTGTTTTAAGATTAACCCATATAATTCATGAAATTAATCCCAAAAATGTGAAAATGTATTTTTTCAAAAAATATTTAATTATCACTCAAAAGGTTCTAGAGGTACAATGCTGGTTAACGAACTCATTCAATATGTCCCTTTTATCTAGCTATAAGCAAAATATCTAGTAAAAATTAAAAAAAATTACGGACTCCAGTGTGAAACAGCCATTTTTTCGCCAATGAGCATCTTAATCAAAACATTTAAAAAAGGTCCCGAGATAATTCTTTTAGGGACAATATCCTAAAATTTCAAGCCTTGTCCATCCTCAAACGCGGGCTCTAGTCGCTGTCACATACACATGGCATTGGGCGCCAAAAAGACGTTCTCTAGCAAGGTTTGCGTAGCTAGACATGACGTCATTTTTATCTTGTTACTTTTTTGCCAGAATTTCTGTGCCGCACGCCAAAAACGTCATGTGAATGATCCGAATGCACCCAACCCAGCCCCATTTCAAAGTCCGCCGTATTTTTTAAAATATGGTAGACAAAAAAGCAAAAAGCAGTCTACAATCAACATCAGAACTTCTGAAGAACACACTGCTGGGCTCAGTTGCATGAGTGATGTTAGTCCTGCGCCAGCCACTAAACAAGGTGCCCTACGATAGCTTACTTACTATACCACTGACACTGTGGTCATGTGGTAGGTTGTGTGTGCATTTTGTTTTGTTTTTTTCTTCACACGAGGGGGTGGGGTGGGGTGGGGGGCGGGGGTGGGGGGAGGGGGCGGGGGGGAGGGGCCTCGGGCCAGGAGATGGATGAGATACTGAGAAGTGTGTGAGATATTTAATTTTACCATTGTGATAATGTGGCTGAAACCGTATGCGTGCATGTGTCTTTCGCTGTTTTAGCATACTGATCCCAACGAAGAAAAATTTGTCGGCCAGACTGAGACAATAAAATTTTTGAATCTTGAATCTTGAACTGAGCCCTGGCATCTTGTCGCTAAGCGTGGTGCCAAATCAGGCCAGTTGTGCATGTAAACAAACACGTCAACTATTTACCAGTGATGATTTCCAACAGAGTCTAAGGAAACAACGACATTTTTTACTGGCTCTCTGCTGAACAGGATGACACCTGTACATATGCTTTAACCCACTGCCTGCTGGTGACAACACCATTCAGCAGAAAAAAACATCTTTTCCGCTAAACAGTGTTGTCAGTAGCAGACAGCAGGTTTAAGCTGAAACAGCAGTTTACGTTTAGTCACAAATTTCAAGAATTCAGGTAGTTTTAATTATAGCGGTGCATGTTACATGTGATTTTAAAAACAAGCTAGCAAGCAATTCACATGAAACTTTAGCCAATTTAACCATTTGGGTGTCGGCAGTGCTTTTCATCACAACAAAAAGTGCTGACGACACCCAAAGCGTTGACAATTCAAGCGAATATTCAAATGTAACGACTGCTTGCTGAGAACTGATTGAAGATAACACTCTACCGTCTTAATGTCCCTATCCATTCTGGTCTGCACGTTTCACACCGTTTTGAAATTTGTGTGTTGGTCTGCGTTTCATGACCTAACAGCTCATACAGTGACAAAAGAGAGCCAAGGGCTGCTTTTTCAGTCAAATTTCATGGCAAACACATATACCAAACACATGCAGAAAATAGATTGTGCAGCGCAAAGTCCACCTACTCTTTCTAAACCCAAGTTGTACAGCAGAACCTGTCTCAAGCGACCACCCACATGAAAGGAACACTTGACCTGTCATTAAAGACCATCATTTAGGTGGCTGTAGCCACCTAAATGATGGTCTTTAATGACAGGCGACACATTTTGCCCTTCAGGACTTCTCTTGAGAGAGCACCTGTCTTATCAGACCATCGTTTCCTCGCAAAATATAATATATGGTGTTTTCCTGTGTTGAAGATTCCACAACAAAACAGCATGGTCAGTGCTGAATTCTCAAACAGTCTTTGGATCATACTGGATGCAGTCGATTAGGTTCCAGAACCAAACATGTGCTGGTCTGTGATTTGGGACCTTATGGCTCAAGCCGGAAGGTCCAAAATCACAGACCAGCACACAGATACTGAACAATGGGGTCTACAAGCTGGCAATGCAGAAAATCATGATTCGTGCTTAGTTTAGTGATAATGTTCCTTCGCCTTCAACACAAGTGAGAATTCTGAACTAACACTATGTGATTCGCTCCGTAACCTAAAAGAGGCCGCAAAAGGTCTCTGCGACTTTGCCACAAGCACTCTTTTGGGTGTGGTGCTCGTGAGGTTGCTCGCATCAAAACCGAGCAAGATTCTTACTCACATTAGCTTAATGGTTACTGAAGATCTGCCTGCATCAAAATCGCACAAGAATCTTCCACGATGTGCACCAGCACAGGATTTTCCACAATTCAACTCCAAGCCCAAACACTCACTGATGTTGAAGAACATATTTGAATCAAACTCATAAGTCTTCTGTAATGTGTGCTGGTCAGTGATTCTGGCCCTTATGGCCATAGGCTGTAAGGGCCAGAATCACATACCAGCACACAAATAAACCAGCAACACCCTGCGAGATCCTAAAAATAATGCACAAAATTAATTTATTTCGGGTGCCGCCTCAAAAAATTTCTGAAAATCAGTTATCACGTTAAGTAAAACGTTGCAGTGAGAGTGAAAAGAGTGAATGATCCCACTTCAACTGCAAGAGGCACCGATCCTCAGGAGCCCCCACAATTGCGTGGGCTCATGAGGATCTGTGCCTCCCGCTGGCCCCTTACACTACAAAAGTAATCCTCAGAACCTTGGTCTGAATGGAGGACTTTTTCTGAAAACTAGTCTGCATTCTCATTTTACCCCCCATCTCCTTCACACAATGCTGTAGCAAATTTCTGAGGGAGCCATATCTTTTTCCATCTTGACGTTCTTTTCAGAGCTAAAATGCATACTTTTAAAATCCTCCGCAACAGGCTCATTCGTGCCTTGATCCATACAGCCCTGATGCTCTCTAACAGGAGATTAAAAACCACACCAGTACATCAAGGATGGTGACAGAATGGCTTTGCCCCTCTGGCACAACCCTTGAACTGTCGGGGCCTGTGACCCTGAGTGGACAACTCCCAAATCTGGGCGGCTGAACCTCAGGAAAAATGTGTCAATACACGGTCAAAATTCAAAACTGTTGTAGTAATGGATGGATATACTGTATTCATGGAATAGCCACGGGCTAGCTTCAACGCATTCATGGATGACCGACAATTATTTTTACTGCTTATCAATACAGTCAAATCCATTTAGCTCTGACACATGCCAGTAAGAGATTGATTGACCGCAATTGTTCCAAGGGTAGTGCCAAAATAGCTTTCTGCCTCTTGGCGCCAAGCTATTCTGGCACTACCCTTGAACTATCATCGTTGATCAAACTTTACTAGGTTCAGGCATATACTCCAAATTTGGGAATTTCAGTGTGTTCACACATGGTAAGCTGTTTTCATCACATCCATGGATGTCTTTGGACCACTCGTTTCCATGACATGTGCGAGAAAACATTGTCCATTTTTTTTCCAGTACTCATGATAAATGACAGGCATCTGACAATGGTTTATTCCAGCAATGAATCAGGCTTGGATCAGACTGTTAACCTTCTTGCACATGCTGCCATGGGTACTGTACACAGTACTGGTGGCTGCATGCACAAGAGGGTTAAACATCTGAATAGAAATTGATCTTCATCATTTCTCATCGTATTATCCACAGGCCAATTTTCATCTCTGAATGACGCTCATAATGTCGCGGTTTGTGGTCTGGATGTCGTTCAGGAGGGTACCCCCGGCCGAGGGGGAGGTACTGGTGAACGTCTTGAGACTCTGACTGTGCATTGACAACCGCGACAACAGCTCGCGAGCATGGAACTTGGCATGGGGGGGCAGAGCATCGATAAAGCGACAACACAGCCCGTGAAATGCCTGGACCTGTGGCAAGAAAAAGAAATTTAACAAAGTCTAAAATTAAACATCTATCCAAACTCAAAGAAAACGTTAAATCTTTTTCAACCTAAATGATGAGCTTTAAGGCATTCAACCCCACAGCCGCATTTTCTCAATTTTAGAGATGTAATCCAACGACTATGTTCCAGGAGATGGATCGACCATGATAATTCAAGGGTCGTGCTAGATTAGCTTGGTGCCTGTCGGCGCCAAGCTAATCTGGCACGACCTTTGAATTATCATCGTCAATCAGTCTCCTGCTGTAGGTCGTCGGGGTTAAAACGGTTAATGCGTGACGCTTTCTGCTTTTCACAATTTCTCTTGAGACAGCACCAGTCTTTTAACCCATTTGAATCCTGTGGCACACGGATACACTGCTTTTGACTTGTAACTATGTGCAGCACGTCTCGAATGAGCTAAGACCACTTTTTTTCTTACAAAAAGGTGGTGGGCTCTACTGCAGAACCATATTCTACTTCATGGGCGACAGTGTGAACAAACTGAAAACAGTCCATGGACTAACTCTGCTCCTTGATCCAGGGCTAGCATGAGGCACGAGTTCTTACCCCTTTTAGCCACAGGACCTTGCAGCAGGAGATGGATTGATCATGATAATTCAAGGGTAGTGCCAGATGAGCTTGGCGCCTGAAGGCGCCAAGCTCATCTGGCACTACCCTTGAATTATCATGATCAATCCATCTCCTACATCTGGTACACAGTCATTAGGCAACACCTCCAAAATTTGAGAAATGGGGCCTTGGGGCTAAAAGGGTTATGAGACCCTGCAGATGCAGGGGCTCATGAGAATTTATGCCTTTTGCAGATGGACCACACTGGAACCTAAAGCTGAAATTCATCTTTCTGGGATTTAGAAAAAGCTGAATCAGCCTCCAGGATGGAAGGCTATCACCCGTGCTATTTTTTACGTGATCACAAACACTGTCTTCTCACCTCTTCGGACAACAGCATGAAGTTGGTACTAGTCTTGTTCCCCGCCACTGCCAGCCTGTCGATGCATCCTCGCAGCTTATCCGATGCATCCAGTATCGTGTCCATTGTTACTGGACCCGAGTTCCCAGCATCTCCGGAAGATATCAACCTCCCGTCGAAGATTTGTGATGAAGTCATGGGGTCCGACTGGCGGTCACCCGAAGGGGAGGGGGCTTGTAAGGTGCCGCCTTTCATGAGTGGCAGCACTGGTTTGTAGATTCCAGGGTCCACTGCGGCCCCTGCGTTGGTGGTGGAGTTTGTCCCTGGAGTGCCGGCAGTGGTTGTCATGCGAAGGGAATCCGTGGCAGCAGCCAGAATGGCCTCTGCGCTGACCAAGTCCAGGTTGGTCTCCTTGATCACGCCAGGTTTGCCAAAGGTTTTGAAGGAAGAGAGGCTGTTTGGGGAGTTGCTGAAGTCCAGTTTAGAGCGGTCAGGAGCCGAGTTATTCACTCCACTGCTCCCCACCCCTGGAGGGGGAGGTCTGTGGCCATCCTCAGCTGGAGCAGAATCCTGGTCCGCCACGGGCGATGCTTTAGTCTGCACAGAGTCCCCTGCCTGGTCATTATACATACGCGAGAAGCGAGGGCTGGGTTTGGGTTTGTTGACCAGCGTGTCAGGTGGGGGAAAGAACCT
Organism: Semisulcospira habei; assembly: GCA_036245525.1. Taxonomy (NCBI): domain Eukaryota; kingdom Metazoa; phylum Mollusca; class Gastropoda; family Semisulcospiridae; genus Semisulcospira; species Semisulcospira habei. Next base: position 165,380,222 of record BTPG01000004.1, read on the forward strand.
CTCCCCAGTAGGCGGCCGCATGGGGAACACGTCCCCCCACGGCGCCTCGTAACGGTTAGCGTCCGAGTCTGGCCCCGAGTTTGCGTCTGACTTGTGGCGCTGTAACATCCCCGAATACTGCATTTTTAAACTGGCCCCCATCCCTGCCCCCATACCCACATTGTTCTCCGTCAGCCCCGACTGGGACTGTGATTTCACAAATGCCGACGGCCTTAAATTCGGCTCCTGTTTGATACCAGGGTCACTGTCATCGCCCATGTTTGGTGCTGAAGACCCAGGCGCCCCGTCAGCCACATTCTCGTTGACTGCAGGGGGGCAGGAGGCCACGCTAGCACTGTCTGTCCCCGAGTCATGGTCCTCGGCGGGGTGAAGGTCGTTGTGGTGGTTGTTCTGCTCCTGCTCGAGGGACTGGAGGTAGGCCCCAATGCGCACGCCCTTGGGTATGGTGCCGTAACGATGGATGGCCTTGGACACGTTGGCCACGTCCAGCTTCCCCACTCGTACCTGCAAAGTTACATTAAATGGTGAATGCAGTTGCATCAACCCCTTGACCGCTATTGACGATACTGTCAGGTGAAATAGACACGTAAATACCCATCTTTTCCACTGAGCATTATCATCAGCAGCAGTACACTACAGGGTTAAAATCCGCAGCAATAATCATGACAAACAAATGTGTGCCCATCAGTGATTTGAACCTTACGATTTAGAGGCAGTGACCATTCAATAAACTAATTCCCTGGAATTTAGTTTCCAAACCTACAGTAGAGCAGCCTATGTTGAAGAACCACTCTTTGGGCAAGAAAGAAGTGGTCTTAACCCTTTTAGCTCCAAGGTCCCATTTCTCTTAATGACTATGTACCAGTTGTAGGAGATGGATTGATCATGATAATTCAAGGGTAGTGCCAGATGAGCTTGGCGCCTGAAGGCGCCAAGCTCATCTGGCACTACCCTTGAATTATCATGATCAATCCATCTCCTGCTGCAGGGTCCTGGGGCTAAATGGATTAAAAGACAGGTGCTCTCTCAAGAGAATTCATGAAGGACAAAAGGCGTCGTTTGTCATTTAAGACCATCATTCAGGTGCCTGTAATGTAATTGTAATACAGTCCTTCAGAGGGCAACTTTGGGGATTTCAGTCCTGGGGTAGAATGTTATAACAAAGATTTCAGAACCACAATCTGCGTAAACTGGCGGGGAAGGCGTTAGCGACTGGACTTTCTGTCCTCCTCACCTGTTCATCCCCAGCATCCTCCATGGACAGGCTGTGCATGAGTTCGGAAGGGCGAGACGGCTCAGACATTTTCTTGTACGGCCCGAACCCTGGCCGCTGGGGGAGGGGGATGGCCTTTTTCGGGTACTGACCCACCCCGGCACTCCCACCCTGCCCGTCTGTGCCGTCCTGAGAATTCTTATTCCTGTCCAGGAGAGATGCTGGTGGGGCCGGTCTCCTCCCGCTGCTTCGCTCTGCTGTGCCGTGTTCAAACGTCCGCGCATTGGCCTCTGAGATGAGGTACTTGGACCGGTCAATCAACGCGGCTTTCAAGTTGTCAGCGCTGCTTTTGCTCCCGGTTGAATCCTCCCGCATGATTTTTGACGAATTGTCCAGCTTGACCGAACCCGCATCCTCCAGCTCCTCTGGAACGGAGTTCTCGACCTTGGCCTTCTGCAGTTTCATGCGCGACCTTAGTTCAAGGTCAAGGTCGGTAGGTTCTGGCCCCTGAGGCTCTTTGATGGTGGAGGTGGTGCGTCTGGGTGGGACGGGCCCCGGGCGTTTCTTGGAAGACTTGCGAGAGAGGATGTCGGACATGGTGCTAGACATCATGGTGCCAGTCTCATCCAGAGTTGGCAGGACCCTTCTACTGGCTGGGGGTGTGGGACCTGCATTCAAACAACAGAGTTATTCCTAAATCGGGTCAAAGCACCATTTATGGTAGGAGGAAAGGCATTAGGCTGTGCCCTTAACCCATTACATCCTGAGGCTCATATTATAAAATGTACTTATTGTCCTATAAAGGCTACATTACAGATTACAAGATAGATCAACCATTTTAGTTCAAGGGTTGTGCCAGAATAGCTTGGCGCCTCAGGCGCCAAGCTATTCTGGCACAACCCTTGAACTATCATAGTCAACTTAATTTCAAGCAGTAGGATGAAAAGGGTTAAAAGGAAGGACTGAAGGGACCATTTCACTCAATCGCCCCAATTGCTGCAGCATGCACCCCCATTACCAGTCATACTGTTAACACCACATAATTATGTCAAACTGTGGAGGTCAAGGTGGCAGCTCCTTGCAAGCATGAGGCAAACATTCTCCTGAACCCCGGCGACCGCAGGAGCTCAAGAGACTATCTCTTGCACAGGAAGCCGGCTGGATGAAGCCGTGGAATGTTTGAAGTCCACGCAATGCTTGACATTCTGTACCTCTGATTTAGGGTGCTACTGGTATCACGTTTTTAACCTTTTTGGTGTCCGTAGTCGTTTCAGTCATGATGATTCCTGCAGGAATCATCGCGTCTAAAACCGCTCCTGCCACCCAAAGGGTTAACAAATACGAATGTGATCTCTCCTCAACTTGTGTGCTGTTTGTGACATACAGACTGAAAAATCGTCATCTTGTGAGTGGAAAGTGAAACATGTCAACCTAATTTAGTGAAGAGCATGATGACAAACTGTGGATCTAACAACAGCATGCTACATGTATTCTCCATCATGCACAATTTACAGATTGGTTCATCCTAACACACTGCCGGATTTTCTATTCTCACTACACAGAAGATCGTGGAAGTGCACAGAGAAGCATCTAACAGTGAGCTTTACCACCAGTGTTTTACCACCGCATTGTTTATTTCATCAAAAACATTACCGATGACATGACAAATGGGAGTGTCTACTACTTGCTCAATTCTAGCCTACGAACCCGTTGTGTTAACACACAACCCGAGAGGTGCTCGGGGAACCCCCAGAGGGGCCAAGAGTTGTCTCCCGATCCTGCCTATCCGGTTCCGAGTCACATGACTCGCCAGTCAGCTACGTAGGCTCACGACCTTCGGACATGTTTCTCTAGCCTCTCGCACTTGGTGTTTCGACCGGCCGGTCTTAGGTGCTCTCAGCTCAGTGTGACTTCTTCACTTCGCTTCGCTTCGGCTTCGCTTGCGCCTTTCTTCGTTGGCTTGGCGTCCTCTGCTACTGGGGTCGGCTCTACTTTTGGCGGGCCTGCTCGTCTCCCGGTCGTTCGTTCGTGGCGTCATGGACGTCTCCTTCCCCCGTTCCCGCTCAGGCAGAGAGGTATGGTAGTTAGTTGCACACTCGGCCGGTTCCCGGGCAGGGTACCGGCTGAGCCTTTGGCTTTCTACGTTATGCTACTTCGCCTGTTGAACTCTTGGGGGACTTTGTTGAGCTGGGACTCTTAGCTTGGCGGGGCCCTGGCGCCCTCGCCCTTCCCCTGGTTCCTGGGGTGGGAAATTGTTTTACTTCTTCCCCTGGTAGATTACGAGGAGCCTTGTGTGTTGCGGCGCTTGCGTTCTTAGCTTGGCGCGGGTCCTCGTGTTCGCGCTTCGTCGCTCTCGCTAGTTAGCAGCTCCGGCGCTTGGCTTACGATCAATCCCCAGCTTCGCTTGCGTGTTGATATGTTACGGGGGGGGTTCTCGCTCTCTCTAGCCTTAGAGCGACGCGAGACCAAAACCCTTGTGGCGCAGCCCTGTGATTCTGATTGTTATTGTGGTACGCCCACCTTGATAGGACGGGCCCCATTGGTCTCGCCCACGTGCCAGCAGGTGTTTTGTGTGTTGCAGTGCCCTCTTGATGACATGCACATAGTGTGGAGGATTCCAGTGGCCCTCGGATTCGCACCAGGTCTGCCTACCATGTGTCGGATGTACCTCTGAGCGTTCGTGTGACGTCTGCGCCAGCTGGCCTGAGCTCCGCTGGTCCCAACTTTGGAGCTTTTACCGACGTGAACGCCCGACACCTGTGACTGTTTCCAGACCTGATGACGTGCCGGCTGTTGTTTCTGGTTCTCCGGCCACTCATGTATCCGACGTCCCTAGCTTAAGGAGATCACCACGCCGGACACAGCAAGGTAGTGTGCGGAGTGGGGAGATCGAGGCGCTGGTTCCCAAGAGGGAACGCGCTTGGACCAAGCCTTACGCCAGGCAGAGAACCCATCTCGCTACAGAGCTCGGTTCGGAGAGACGTGCTTCGTGCCGTCCATGGTCAGCCGGTCCCCACTCGTCTCCTAGGAAGGCCTTGGAGTCTCCTCGGCCGCAGCGAACCCGTCTCGCCACAGAGCCCGGCTCGCAGAGACAATCTCACACGCACACCACGTCTCGACATGTTTCGGGGATCCGCTTGTCGCTCGAAATCGGACCGTCACTCTCGCTCTCCTTCGCGAGAGCGTAACAAGGATCGGGCTTCTCCTTGTCATAAGGAAAGCGGACCTCCTCGCTCTTCGACTTCGCGGCGCTCGTCCGACGTTCCCCGCCGGCCCTCTCGTTCTTTCTGTTCCCCTTCCCCTCGCCCAACCTCTCCCCTTCCTCCTCGTTCCCGTAGGCCTACGTCGCTGTCCCACAGTCGCTCTTCTCGTGATCGCCGCCGATCCCGCTCCTCTAGGTCTCCGCTTCATCGCCTCGGGCATCGTTCTCCCCCTCTTCCATCGACTGCCTCTGTCGCCCCTCGTAGTCGTCGAGTTGTCCACTCTCGGAGTCCCGGTCGCCGTCGTTCTTCGCCTGCCCCCCGCGAGGCCAACAACGACTCTTTGAGCCTTCTCCCGGACGATTCCATCTCGGTGCTCCTCGGAGGTCTCAGCCGCTCTCCTTCGCCGCTCTCGCCTTCGGATACGTCAACGGCCCACGGGTTACCTTCTTCCTCCCACACGGATACTCTTCTGGCCCTTGACGAGGTCGCACGACTCATCTCCGCCACGCTTCCGGCAGAGGACTGCCCTCCGTCTCCCCCTCTCGAGGAAGCCCTCCGCCTTTGTGGACGCGGGTAAACAAGTGAAAAGGTTTAAGACCCTCCCTCAACCCCCCGGCTTTCGTGAACTTCGGGATGCTTTTTCAGCGCATCTGTTGGCTAACTCCCGGGACGGCAATTTCTTCACGGACCACAAGTGGCCTCCTGAGCTCGACATCTACTTTCGCCATCATTGGTACGCTGGACATTCCCAAGCCTTCCTCTGCCCTCTCCCGCCTATGGACCCAGCCGCCGTGGTACAAGCTGGGGGTTCTTCCGTCCTTAAACGCGCTCTTCCGACCGGATTGGACAAGACGGCTTCTCTCGTTAGGAACACTCTGGCCTGCGCGGGCTTCATGGAGCTTCTTACATAAGGCTTCCTCCGTCGGGTTGAAGATTCTTGGCACCCTTCCTTGACTCCCCTCCTCGGAGATCTCCTCGTCCTGGCGGAAGCGGCCAACCACGCGGCTTACCATTCATCAGTCAACGCTATGGCTGCAGCCTCCAATTGCGATTTGTTACGCCGGGATGCTGTTTTGCTGGCATGCCGGGGGATGCCACCGGACCTTAAGCTTCAGCTTCGTCGTGCCCCCCTTGGGGGCCCTCTACTCTTTGGTGACACCTGGCAAGCGGTGAAGGATTCTAATTCGGACCGGTGGCCGCTCAAGACTGTCCCACAGCGCTTTCAGTCAGCCCGCAAGGCCGTGGGTCGCTCCCTGCGGACCGCCAGACCCTTCGCCCCGACTTCGGCCGCCCAGCTGCAAGGCCTACGTCGACGTCGCCCCGCTTTCAGACGCCCCGGCCAAGTTAGCGCCCCCGCTTGGCCCCGTCCTGCCCGTCGCCCTGGGCGTGGGCGGGCTCCTTGACTCCGCCCCTCCTCCGCCTCCGCCATCCGTCCCGGGTCCTCCAGTCGGCGGCAGGCTCGCCCTATTCAGCAAGGAGTGGCGATTGCTGGTTCCAGACGACCCCTGGATTTTGGACACTGTTACCTTCGGCCTACGGATCTCCTTTCGTTCCCCTCCGCCTCTGCGCTCTACTCCGGTGTGGACCGAGATCCCCACAGACCCGCTCAAGGAGTGCGCCCTGCGTGGAGAAGTCGACGCTCTCTTCAGGAAGGACGCCACAGAAGTAGTGTGCCGCACAGACTCGCTGGGATTCTACAGTCGCTTTTTCGTCGTTCCCAAGCCCGGCGGCAAGTGGCGTCCAGTGATCGACCTTTCAGCCCTGAATCTCTTCATTCTGGCCCCTTCCTTCCACATGGAGATGGCCTGTGCCATACGTACTTCCGTGCAGCCGATGGACTACGCCGTCAGCCTAGATCTTTCCGACGCCTACCTCCATGTGCCCATACATCCATCCGCCCAGAGGTATCTGCGCTTCGCCTTCGATGGGACGGTGTACCAGTTTCACGCTCTTCCTTTCGGCCTCAACCTCAGCCCCTGGGTTTTCACCTGCATCATGGATGCAGTGATGGCCAAGGCGCGGCAGTCGTCGTTCAGCCCAATGTCCAACTATCTCGACGATCTCTTCCTGAGGAACCGCGTCGAGACCGCCTTGGAAGTGGACAGGGATACGCTGATGCATCTGTTGTCGCGACTGGGGTTCCTCCTCAACGTCGGAAAGTCGGACCTCACGCCCTCGCGTCGCTTCGTACATCTCGGAATGGATTTCGCCACCGATCTCAACGTAGTTCGCCTCCCGGATTCTCGCATTCAGAAGTTGTCCTCCCTCGCCAACCAGTTAGCTCAGCAGGAAGCAGCTCCCGCCAGAGTTTGGCTTCAACTCCTCGGACTAATCAACGCAGCGGCGGAGCTTCTCCCTCTAGGTCGCCTCTACGCCCGTCCGCTTCAGCTGCACCTCCTGCTCCTCTGGAGACCCTCCTCAGGCGACCTCACCACCCCGGTCCCTGTGTCGCCCTTGGTTCGCCCTCATCTTCTGCGCTGGACCGACACTGCTTGGTTGGCTTCGGGAGTCCCCTTGTCCTCCCCTCCCCCGCACCTCTCCCTGTGTGTCGACGCGAGTCTGTCTGGGTGGGGAGCCCACCTGCTTCCTCAGTTCATCTCGACGTTCGGCCTCTGGCCTCCGGAGTTCGCGGACAAGCACATCAATTGGTTGGAGCTACAGGCAGTCTGGCAAGCCCTCATTGTTTGGGAGGACCAGCTCAGAAACCAACGACTTCTCGTCCTCTCCGACAACACGACAGTGGTTGCCTACATCCAGAGACAAGGCGGCACCCGCTCCCCCGACCTCTGCATGCTCATCTTCCGTTTGATGCGCTGGGCCGAAGACAGCAACATCTCTCTCCTTGCGCGACACATTCCCAGCCACCTGAATGTGTTAGCCGACTCCCTCTCCCGTCGCGGCCAGTTGCTTCACACAGAATGGACGTTGCGCCAGGATATCTTCCGGATGATCTGCGCCCGTTGGGAGACCCCGTTAATCGACCTTTTCGCCACGAGGTGGAACCACCAGCTTCCCCTTTTCGTCTCCCCGATTCCGGACCCGCTGGCCTGGGCGGTCGACGCCCTCTCGATTCCCTGGGACGGTCTCATCGCTTATGCGTACCCCCCGACGGTCCTCGTCCCCAAAGTCCTGCGCAAACTTCGGGAGTCCAACGCAGTCCTGCTTCTGGTCGCCCCGTTCGCTTGGTCCCATTCCTGGACCACCGACCTCGCCCTCGCCACTTCTCCTCCCCTGCGCCTTCCCACGCCCCGCACTATGCTCAAGCAACCGAGGCAGACACTTTTCCACCCGTGTCCAGAGCGCCTGCTACTTCACGCCTGGAGGTTGTGCGGCAAGCCCTCACCGCTAGAGGCTTCTTGGGTGCAGCAGTGGAGGCGATCGCTGCAGCCCGCAAGGCACCTACCCGGCGTGTATACGAAGGAAAGTGGCGCGTTTTGTGCTCCTGGTGCGACGTCCGTCGACTCTTGCCCACCGAACTGACTAACCCCCCAGCTCGCGGACTTCTTCCTGTGCCTCTTCGTGGACCACGGTTTGGCTCCAATCACCATCAGGGGCTACCTGTCCATGATCGCCGACACTTACCGTCACCTCGGCTTACCAGACTCTGGCGCATGCAAAGACCTCGCCGACTTTATGTCCAATTTCAGCCTACAGCGTCCGACTCAGCGTTCGCTCATCCCTCGCTGGGACCTACCTTGGGTGCTGACTTGGCTGAATTCACCCCGCTTCAAGCCCCTAGCCCTCGCCCGCCTGGCGGACGTTACACGCAAGACCTGCTTCCTCCTGGCTTTGGCCACTGCCTCCAGGGTTAGCGAGCTACACGCACTTTCCGCCCGCCCAGATTGCCTACAGCTACAGGCGGATCGCTCCGTACAGCTTCTGACGGACCCTGTCTTCATTGCCAAGACCAGGTCTCCTCTGACTGCCCCACAGATCATCACTTTGCGGCCCCTGGGAGGGCCTGACTATTCTCAGGAGACTCGGCAACAAGATCCCGTGCGAGCCCTCCGCATTTACCTGCGCCGTACCAAAGCTATACGAAGAGGGCGCTCCCGCCTCTTCTTGCCCCTACGACCTGGCAAGTCTGATATCACAGCCCAGATGATCTCTTCCTGGCTGCGCTGGGTTATACGATCTGCATACATGGACCTCTCCCCGCTTGTAGCGAAGAGACTGAAGATTCGGGCACACGAAGTACGCGCTATGGCCACGAGTGTCGCGTTCGATCGAAACTGCGCTGTCAAGGACATCGTGGCTGCGGTGGGCTGGCGAGCAGAGTCTACCTTCACTCGCTTCTACCTGCGGGACCTGGCAGGCCAGCGAGACAACCTCGCCTTGGTGGGGGACATTACGGTGGCACAGCACTCCCTCCCGGCGCCGCAGGTACGCACCTAGCTAGCTAGCTGGGAGTTGGCAATGGGAGGACGGTCAGGATAGCCGGTAGTTTCCGGTGCGGCACCCTCCTCCTATTCGTTATTCTCCCATTTGTCATGTCATCGGTAATGTTTTTGATGAAATAAATGCATTTTTCTTTAAAAGGTATTTTTTCGAAAAATACTTACCGATGACATGACAAATGGGAGTGTCTACTACTTGCTCAATTCTAGCCTACGAACCCGTTGTGTTAACACACAACCCGGGAGGCACTCGGGGAACCCCCAGAGGGGCCGAGAGTTGTCTCCCGATCCTGCCTATCCAGTTCCGAGTCACATGACTCGCCAGTCAGATACTAGGCTCACCAGCGGCAAGCGGGGCAGGCGGGAGGGTCATCCGCGTCATGTCATCGGTAAGTATTTTTCGAAAAAATACCTTTTAAAGAAAAATGCATTTTTGTAGCACGTACGGCATTGCCTGCCGAACTTTGTTGTTGACAGAGATTTTCATACAAGTGGCGCGCCAGCAAACATGACTCTGTGTGTGTGCTTTTAAAATAATGACTGAAATTGTTACTGTCAAGTCATTCAAGATAAAAAGAAAAGAAGTACCCAACGGAGAAAGAAACACGCTTAGAAAAGATGGGTACAACACATTCAAGATAAGTGTCAACTCATAAACTCACAGAACTAAATGGCTTCCATTCAACAGAATAGAAGTCATTTAGGTCTGGGAGTTTAAGAATTAACCCTTTTAGCCCCAAGGTCCCATTTTTCAAATTTTGAACGTGTTGCCTAATGACTATGTACCAGTTGCAGGAGGTGGATTGACCATGATAATTCAAGGGACCAAGCCAATCTGGCACTACCGTGGAATTATCATGGTCAATCCATCTCCTGCTGTAGGAACTCGGGGCTAAATGGGTTAAGTAGTGCCAACGGACTTTGCCAGGACCATGCCCGCTAACACCAGCACTGTAATATGGCAACTGGCCAAGTGATAGTTGTTTTTATGTTGCCTTGATCAGAAGTCATTTGCACGGTATCGACGGTATTTTGTTTGTGTCGTACACCTGTCACTGCCTACAAACATGTACCAGCTTTAGTCAAACATGAACAGAAGAACATACAAGTGTATGCTTACGACACTTAGGGATGCCTTGCAGTTCTGCTTTTTATGGGGGGAGGTTCAAGTCAGTTGGGACTACTGGCACTGACCACAAGAAGCCTTGGCAGTGGGCTTCACCCGTCCCAAGCCAATGGAAGTGGCTTGGGACGGGTGAAGCCCATCGCCAAGGCATCTTATGGTCAGTTGCCCCATCCCAAACTGAACCTCCCTAACATAACAGTACAGCCAGACAGCCGTAAACAGGGACAATAAAGTTATCTTGAACAACCTCTATTGCGACTCACCTGCGCTGACCCGACCTTCAGTTTGAAAGTCAGGACTTTCCCCCGGCTGCGAGCGACTTTTCTTGGACGGAAGATTGGGCGCCAGCAGCTTCTTCTCCAGGTTCTTCTCCAACTCCTTCTCCACCTCTACATAGTGGTTGGACAGAAGTACAACACAATTATTACTAATACCTGTACTTTTTCCAAAGCTTTGACAGTCTCACGCCAAATAGCAGCTGACACATTTAGAAGTTGACACGATGACACTAGTCGCTAAATAAACACTGCTTTAGAGATCTCACTGACCATCAGAAATGATCCAACTCGGTGTTAACAATGCTTTTTCTGAGGTCCAAACCTCACTCTACGTAAATTAAACCCATATCCCCAACAAACATCAGAAGTAACATGTGTTTGTTCACCTGGCATTTTACTGCATTCATAGTTTTCTATTTAACCCATTGACTGTCATTGCATGCAACTTTTGCTTCTGAAATCTTTGTTAACCCACATCATACTGAGGCTAAAAGCTTCAAATTTATACACTGCCATATGCAAGCTACATTATAGTACTCACAGATAAGAACATAGACCAATGGCTTTAGTTCATGGGTGGTGCCAGAATAGCTTGGCGCCTAGAGGCGCCAAGCTATTCTGGCACTACCCTTGAACTATTTTAGTCAAACGTATTTCACACACTGGTGTATTCAATGGCAATGAGCCATAACCGCCCAAAGAACACAGAGACAAAGTGGCCTCAGCTGGAGATATAAATCCTCATAAACCCTGCAACTGCAGAGGCTCATAAGGATCTATGTCTCATGCGGTTGGATCGTGCTCAGTTTTTCTCAGCATTGAAGGGTTAATTCTAACTACATTTTTTTGTTATTTTTACACCAGGCAGGGTATTGCGCTCCAGCACTGATGACAGAATATTGACTACCCCCAGAGTGTCCTTAAAAACCTTTTTTAGAGTGCGCTCTTTTTCTTTCCAGACTCCCAAAGTGTGGAATGGTCTTCCCCATGATAATTCACCATGCACCATCTTTGGCCATTTTCAGGGCTAGATTGAAAACATATTTTTTTCAATTTGGCCTTTGAAAGGGATTGATGAACCCTACGTTTTCCCATCGACATGTATATGTCTGATCAGGCTCTTGAAATGTTATGTTTATTATTTGAGTATTGTGTCAGTGTGCATTTGGACCTATGAATGATTGTGTTTTTTTGTACGTTGTCGGTACTTTAGTTAGTTAATTTCAATTAGTTTGATTATCTAGATGTAAAGTGCTCTGAGCCTTTCTTTGTGGGGATATTGCGCTATAGAAGAGCTATATATTATTATTATTATTATTTTGTTCATAGCAAACTTGGGAAATAACAACATACATTGACTTTATACAAGAGTCAGACGTATGCATAATAAAAATTGCACGTTTCAATGAAAATCAGTGAATTAAACCCTTCACTGTCAAAAAACACTGAATGCCACCAAGCTGCGCCAAAACGTACAGATCATCACGAGCCCCCCAATTGCAGGGGCCCATGATGACCTAGGCTGCTTGTTGAAATCACTTTGTACCCATGTTCCTTTCATAGCTGGGACTCTTCGGTGTACAATTAGCAAAGATCTCATAAATGAAATCTGCATCCACTGGAAGCCAACGGGTGAAAAGCCCTGACAAACATCATATATCACATGTTTGTCCGCATATAAATTGGGGAGGTGCTACTTAAGGACTATCTACCTCTTGCAGGAGATGGATTGACCATGATAATTCAAGGGTAGTGCCAGATGAGCTTGGCGCCTGAAGGCGCCAAGCTCATCTGGTACTACCCTTGAATTATCATGGTCAATCCATCTCCCGCTTTAGGGTGTTGGGGCTAAATGGATTAACCACTCTTTGGCATCAGTTTTCGACATGCTTCTGAATTACAAAAGACCCCCATTGCTGCATCCCTAGCTATTTGTTAGACCTGAAGTTCACGACTTGCAAGACACAGAAAATCACTAATCACCTTCACTAATACTGGACTTCTCGAACATGTTTTCCAGGAGGTAATGAATTTCCTTGAATGTAGGCCGATCTTTGGGCTCCCACTGCCAACCTGAAGGTGAAACATTTTTTTAAATAAAAACCATAATATAAAATGCAGCCCTTTATATGTAGGCACAAACTGATTCACAGCACAGTCACAAGCGAAACCCAACAAGCACACTCACATGGAACACATGCTTTCACACACAAAATGAACATAAACAGAGTAAATTCACATGGTGCTAATCCGTTGGATGTTGGCAGCGGTTTTTGTCAAGATTATGCCTGTGAGGAATCACCTGAAAAAAAAAACCCTGCCAACACCTAAAGGACTAAAAGCAAGTTCATGAAAACTACTGAGGTTTGGTAATTGCAGTCATTTGTATTTGAAATACTGTCTGATGAAGTGTGTTTTAGCACATTCACTTTGAAAACGCCACCTGGGAATAGAACCGTCATTATAGATGAAGGGCAGTGCCGGATTAGTACTACCCTTGAACTATCATGGACAACCCATCTCCCACACTTGGTACACAGACTTTTAACCCTTTGCATGTCTGTAGTTTTTTTTGTCACGATTCCTGCAGGAATCATTGTGACAGAAACCGCTACCGACATGCAACGGGTTAAAGAAACCTCCAAACTTTGCGATGGCCATTATTGAATGAGCTTGAAACTTGTATACACAGAAACAACAAAACTTGTAAGAAAATTCAAGAGATGAAAGAAACACACAAAATTCAAGAGATGAAACACACATAAAAAATACAATTACAACACACCTCTGTATAACACAACTGTGTTGTAATCGTCTTTCTAAGAGTGTTTTTTTTCTTCTCTGGGATTTTCTTTGCAGTCTGCAGTCACCTTTTTGGTCTGGATAACAAAATTCTGCATGATTACTGTTTTTTTCTGTCTACACATAGCTGCCAACTTTGGAGAAATAAAAATCCTGACTGGCCGGGGTCCAGGGGCCGCCTAGGCCCCGGCAGGGTGCAGGGGCAGCGCCCCGCTGGGGGGTGCAGGGGGGCTATGCCCCCCGCTCGTAAACGAAAATCAGCATTTTGATGGCAGTTTGGAGGCCTCTCCTTGAAGCAAAATTCAAAATAATAACCAGTTTGTATCCTTTAGTTTGAAGTTATTTACATTCACATCAGCACAAAAAAATCATGGCTGAACAAAATAAATCAATGGAAACGAAAAATCAGCATTTTGAAGGCAGTTTGGAGGCCTCTCCTTGAAGCAAAAATCAAAATAATGACCAGTTTGTATCCTACAGTTTGAAGTTTATTTACATTCACATCAGCACAAAAAAGCATAGCTGAACAAATTAAATCAAGGACAATGGAAACGAAAATCAGCATTTTGAAGGCAGTTTGGAGGCCTCTCTTTGAAACAAAATTCAAAGTTTATCTACTCTTTTGATGGTGGGCAAGGGTTTGCAGCAGCCTTCAGGGACTGAGATGTTGCTGATTTTGCCTTCAACAGCAAGTCCTCTCTCTCTCTCGTCTCTTTCGGTTTGTGTTCCACACTTTCATAATTATTTCACAAGATGCTCTTACTTTTTCATGTATTCCTTCGTTTATTCAATTCATCATTCAGTCTGACCGCCAGACAGTCTTTATTTTTTCTTCATTATACTTCGCTACTTATACTTATACTTGGTGTTTCTTACGTTTTTCGTGCAGACTGATGTCTTTTTGGCCGCCGTGACCGATGTTTATGTCCGCCCGGCACATTTTACAAAAGGCAAAGTGTTCCCCCTTTCTCGATTCGTCGATGTAAGGAAAGGAACGCTTGTAGTCTGGATGGAACTTCACCAAACACTTCTGCTTCTTAGGAGGCATGATTTTGGTGAAAATCGAAAATACTCTGTGACCAGTTGCGAAGATCGTTGAGCATGTGCTCGAGGGCAAATTCGAAGGAACCGGAACAAACAGAATGGACGGAATTTGCCGCGCATGCGTAATCAAGACTGGCTGTGGGTCCCCGAAAGCTTAGCGGTACAGTATAGCGGTAGGCTCTCAACTACAGGCGCTTGACCCCGCGCGGTACGCCAAAATGCCTCGAATTTTAAAACAAAGCTTGAAAATATGAAAATCGGGAGAAATGTACAAAAAACCGGAGAATCAGGAATTGAAAAAAAATCGGGAAATTCCCGATAAAATCGGGAGGGTTGGCAGCTATGTCTACATCTTACACGTGTACATGTATTCTTGAACACGCCTGATACTGTTTAAAGAAACTTTGTATCAGCAACCCCTCAGTAAGACATGTTTTGCGTTTTAGCCCGTTCGCTGTTGACAGGTCTTTGTGTCGCAGTGATTCCTGAGGGAATAGCTAGGACAAACAGCACTACTGACAGCCAAAGGGCTGAGCCTTTAATCACTGGCCCCTGACGCAAGAAGGGTTTTGTGTAAAGATGTGTGCATTTACTCAGATATCCCACACAATGCACCATTTATGCACACACACACACAAAGGAATAATCATTGCAACCCCTGACTTACATTTCAGCATGAGAATGTAGACATCTGCAGGGGTTCCCGGTGGACGCTCCATCCTGTACCCCCTCTCCAGCAAATGGTACACCTCCGTCAGGTCCACCCCAGGGTAAGGGGACATGCCATATGTAGCAAGCTCCCACAGCAGCACCCCAAAAGCTGAAATAATATCACAGTTGTAAATTGCCAATAAGTAAAACGACTTAGAGAACAGCTGGAGCCCATCCCGGCCAGCCAGAAGCACTGATTTCAATGAGACCCTGCAGTACCTTTTGTACAGCAGAACCTGTAAGGAGCACCCATCTGTTTTGCAAGGAAACAAGTAATAAACAGGTGCTCTTTCAAGTGACATCTAGAATGGCAAAAAGTGCTACTTGTCATCAAAACCATCCACTACCGCCACAATCACAGCTACCTCCACCTTAATGATGGTCTTTAACCCATATTATACTGAGGCCAAAAGCTTCAAATTTGTATACGGCCATATGCAAGCAACATTATAGTATTTACAGATAAGGATATAGACCAGTGGCTTTAGTTCAAGGGTGGTGCCAGAATAGCTTGGCGCCTAGAGGCGCCAAGCTATACTGGCACCACCCTTGAACTATTTTAGTCAAACTTATTTCACACACTGGTGTATTCCGAATGATAAGGGTTAATAACAGGTGATCTGTCATAAGGAAGCTTTCTCAACACTGGTTCTGCTGTATCTTTTTTCACAACCGAAAAAGTTTTTTTTTTTTTAATCAAAGTATTCTGACTATACACGTCATCAAAACAAAAAAGTTGGATAAGTTAAAATATGCAATAAATGTGTGTGCACATATGTGCACAGATCAATGCGTGCTGGTTTGTGGACCTTACAGCTTCAGACTGCAAAATGCAAAACAAAGACCAGAACACAAATGTTGGCATATGGGATCAGGTGAAAAGTCATGAATTGAAGAAAGCAAGAACCAATCAATCAGCCAACCGATCGACCAACCGACCAGCCAGCCAATCAGCAAACTACCCAACCCAACCCAAACATTTAACTAACTAACCAAAAACCCAACCAACCCCAACCATTATAATATATATATATATATATATATATATATATATATATATATATATATATATATATATATATATATATATATATATATATATATATATATATCCGGAAAGGGGGCGGGGCGATTGGTAGGGCCCAGGATACTTTGGACTATTTAGTACAACAGACAGATTACGAACAAACTGGCTGACATTCTTGATGACAAAACACATCCACTTTGATATGAATTTGACAGCAGACGTATCAAACGGAGTGGCAGACTTCGAGTACCCAAAAGTAGTACATCACATTATGCCAACTCTTTTGTCCCTCAGGCTGTTACCCTCTTCAACAGTAATATCAGTAGATAGTGTCTGTCAACATTCTTTAGTTCTAGCCCTTTCAGTAGTTCACTGCAACACTGCTGACACCAGAAGCACAGGGGGCAGGGCTAGAAATTAACTTTTTTCTTTGGGGGCCACCGGGCCCCTTGATTGAAAAATTTGAGGGCCCACAAGCAACTTTCGGGGCCCAACTTTGAAAAATAATGCAAACAAAAAACAAAAGAATTATTGACAATATAATAAGTAGAAAGTACAATTTGTCTGATAATCTAAAATAAAAACAATTGAATTTCCAATTTTGCTGAGTGATGTCATTTTTATTTGCCTTTTCTTTCACTTTCAAACATTACCAACAAAAAAGGGGAAAACACACACACACACACATTCAGTGACACACATATTCCAGTGACTAGTGAGCCTGAAATGGCCATTAAACAAAATAGAAAAAAATCAAGTGAGTCTCTTGTATAATACTTTTCAGTTTTGTGACTGAGTATTGCACAATATAATACACATTAAATTTTTAATATGAGTAACCTAACAAAAAATCTGACCTCAATGCACAAAAGTTCAAAACAAAACCATGAAAGGGAACTAAACTTAACAGTACTCTTCCTGATAAACTAAAGTTAAACAAACAGATTTTGCCTTTTTTTTTTTTTTTTTTTTTCAATCATCTATTCATATTACACTTATGTGCACTTAAGTTAACAGAAGTAAACTAAGTCCAAATTTAGGGCACCGGTGTGGGTTGCTTCCCTTGGCCCAAATACGAAACTGCCGAGTAGAGCTAGCTGTAGCAGACGAATTATTTTGCGGGCCAAGCGGGCCCTTCGTTTTTCAAGTTTCCGAGCCCGAAATCAACTTTGCGGGTTTTTGGCCCCGGGCCCCCACTAATTTCGAGCCCTGGGGGGAATCCACCATAAGGGTTTCTAATGCCAAGAGTGTTACAAAGGTAACAATACGTCTGTTACAGTTCATCTCTTTAATTGAGAGTTATGGATTATTTAATTATTTTAATGAGTGAATTATGATGCCATGTGTTGTATGGGCAGACAGTGAATTTCCCCATGAGGGATTAATAAAGTATTATTGTATTCACAAACCAGATAGGTGAGGCTAGCACTGGCAGAATTATTATTGTATTGTATCAATAAACTAAAGTCTGTCCAAGAATGCTGGCACCACACACTCCAAATATGGATCCAAGCGACAGTGAAATACTTTGAATATGAAGAAAAAGTCAATATACACCACCCAGTATAGTTATAGGAGTTACGCTTTTATTTTCAATAAAATAAAATAAAATGAAGTGAAAAATAAAAGCATAACTCCTACTATACTACATGGTGTATATGGATTTTTTCTTCATATTCAAAGTGTGTGTGTGTGTGTGTGTGTGTGTGTGTGTGTGTGTGTGTGTGTGTGTGTATATATATATATATATATATATATATATATATATATATATATATATATATATATATATATATATATATATATATATATATATATACACTTTTTTTTTACTCTAAAATAATTGCCAACTCTCACCCCAACAATCAGACTTGGTCGAGAATCTGTTGAAAGCAAGGCCCTCAGGTGCCGTCCACTTAATGGGGAACTTGGCACCGGCATGCGCTGTGTACGTGTCGTCCTTCATCAGCCGAGCCAGGCCAAAGTCCGCAACTTTCACAAGGTTAGCGTCCGCAACCAAACAGTTTCTGGCCGCAAGATCTCTGTCGTACAAAAAATAATGGTTTGAAACTTTAATCGTGTCTGCCAAGTGTCTGTGACAAGAGAAGAGGAACTTTTCAGACAGAGATGAGTGGTTTCTTGCTCAAACGTTAAATCTGTGAAAATTATCTGAATGTGCCAACCCATTTAACCCCATGTGTGCATGTCCCAAATTTTTGGAAGTGTTACTGAATGACTAAATACCTGTTGCAGGAGATGGATTGACCATAATTCAAGGGTAGTGCCAGATTTGCTTGGCGCCTTCAAGCGCCAAGCAAATCTGGCACTACCCTTGAATTATCATGGCCAATCCATCTCCTGCTGTAGGGTGTCAAGGCTGAATGGGTTAAGTCAAATCTACCGGTATGGTCAAAAGATGGCAACTGCGAAAATACAGGAGGGAAGGTCAAAGACATTTTAATATATTTCACAAGCATTTTTGTGTCTTTTTGAAGGCAAGAAATGCTGTACAACAGAAACTGTTTCAAGCCACCACTCTTATGAGTTATGACCTGTCAATAAAGCCACAGGTGGTTATAGCCACCTAAATGACGCTCTTTAGCGACGTGACACTTTCAGCCCTTCTAGACTGCTCTTGACAGAGCACCTGTCTTTTAATATCCTTCATATTTTGCCATGGAGGCTGCTCAAAACAGGTTCCACTGTAGGATAAGAAAGGAATAATTTCTGGCAATACGAAACTTCTGTATGCAAGATTTTGAGTTTCCCTCTCTCGCCCGTACACACCCACTCACCTATGGATGAACAAGCGTGACTCGAGGTAGGCCATCGCGGACGCGATCTGTGTGGCCATGTACATGAGGGCCGTGGGTCCAATCTCCTCTTTGTTGCTGCTGCGTAGGTAATCCAGCAGGTTCCCCTGAGGCATGAACTCCGTCACGATGTAAAACGGGGGCTCCCGCGTGCAGACACCTGAAGATAGGAACACACAATATTCGTACAATATCCAAGGGTTTTGAACAAGAAAAAAAAAAAAGGATGACTGGCACTGAAGTATGAATTTCCTTGCTTAACCCTTTGGCTGTTGGTAGTGCTTTTTAGTCGCGATGATTCCTGCAGGAATCAGCGCGACTAAAAGCACTCCCAACAGCCTAAGGGATACCGATGCCTTTGCCTTCTCTGATTTTGAACACTTTGAGTTACAAGTGCCTTCTAATGGTTTTAACCAGAGAAGCATGTCCACATACGTAACCACTAAACTACCAAGACGACGTGATCATGATCTAACTCTGAGAAACACAGATCCTCATCAGCCCCCCGCAGTTGCAGGGGCTCATGTGGATCCCTGCCTGTTTCTTGGAAGGATGGGGCTCTTTGGCCTTAAATTAACAAAGATTTCATAAACACAACCTGCATCCAGTGGCACTGATAGGGTTAACCCATTCAGCCTCGAGTCCTTACAGCAGGAGATGGACTGACCATGATAATTCAAGGGTAGCGCCAGATGAGCTTGGCGCCTTCAGGCGCCAAGCTCATCTGGCGCTACCCATGAATTATCATGGTCAATCCATCTCCTGCAACTGTTACATAGTCATTAGGCAACACTTCCAAAATTTGAGAAATGGGACCTTGGGGGTAAAGGAGTTAAGGGAGCTGCAGGCGGTGACACACAGGTAATTTGTGGAGCACAGGTTACCGTGCCTTCTAGTTCTACTGACTTTGGCTTTTCTGGTTCTCTTTCTGTTTTTGGTGGTCATGCTTGTACATGGCTTATACCTGTACACTCTTTTCCAGGATAGACAAAGAAGACACAGAGTTATATAGGTATTCAAATGCAGTAACCCACATAACCCCACGACTGCATCTCCCAAATATTAGAAGTGTCACCCAACAAGTATACATGTACCAGTTGCAGGAGATGGATCCACCATGATAATTCAAGGGTAGTGCCAGATTAGGTTGGAGCCTGATGGCGCCAAGCTAATCTAGCACTCCCCTTTTACAGTCAAGTCCTGATAGGTGGTGAAACAAAAAGCACTTCTTACTAACAGGCAGTCTTCGAAATGAAGGGAAACGATTCCAGGGAAACTAAACACTGTTCTGCGTTATTAGAGTTTGTGTTGACTCATTCAGCCCAACGGCCGCATTTCCCAAATTTGGGAGGCGTCATCTAATAATTATGCACCAATTGCAGGAGTGAGTTAGTTGGTTAGTTGGTTTAACGCCGAGCAGGCGACTAAGCCCATCTCACGGTGGTCCAGTTGCAGGAGATGGATAGACCATGACAACTCAAGGGCAGTGCCAGATTAGCTTGGCGCCGACATGCGCCAAGCTAGTCTGGCACTACCCTTGAATTATCGTGGTCGACCCATCTCCTGCTATAGGGTGTCGGGGCTGAATGAGTTAACTGAACTCGACTGTAATTATCATGGTCAATCCATCTCCTGCTGTAGGGCGTTGGGGGCGAAGTGCGTTAACTGCTTTTCTTTTTTTTTTCTTCATCCCTTACAACCTTCGCCAAGCCTTGTGTGCAAACGAAGATGGCTCAACCCTTTTCATCCTGATACACTACTGCATGAAATAAATTTGACTATGACAGTTCAATGGTGGTGCCAAAATAGCTCAGCGCCTCAGGCACCAAGCCATTCAGGCACCACCCTTGAACTAATATGGTTGAACTATCTCCTTATCTGTAATGTAGCCTTCATAGGACAATAAGCTTTTTTTTTTTTTTTAAATAAGCCTTGTTAAAGGAGACCTAACATCAATATAACATAGGGACTTCATTTGGAGTCTAACAGTTTGGAACAGTTTTCAGCCACAAAAGAGTATCGAAAAAAGCATTTGTGATGTCCTTAATTTTTCTCAACACCAAGAAGAAGTACATAAAATTAATTAAGTCACAACAAGAAAAATGTCTATGCTCAATTGTGGCCCGACTACTTCTCCGATTTAAAAATTCTTTCTGTTGCATTAGACTACAAAATATGTCTATGCCGTGTTGACAGTAGTTCTCCTATAACTCCTCAAGCCCAGAGGACAAAATTATCAATTTTTGTAGATATCCTCTGACATCTGTATCACAGTTCTGAAGACAGATTGATCATGATATTTCAATGTTGATGTCAGAATAGCTTGGCGCCTAGAGGCGCCAAGCTATTCTGACACCAACCTTGAAATATCATGGTGGAGCCACATCCTGTCGTAGTTTTGCAGGGCGTTATGGGTTAACTACAGTCCGTGAGATGACACTGAAAGAGGACGGTGTACATACCTAGCAGTTGAACAAGGTTGGGGTGTTTCATTTCCTTCATGATGCACGCTTCTTCGAGGAAATCTTTCAAGGCCATCGTGTCCTCCTGTAAACATAAAAAACAAGCGTGAGACCGAAATTCACGAAACGGCAGAAAAAGGTAAAACACTCTGGACTACTCCAACCCCTGGCTTTAACTTTCAATGCATCAAGGCGTACTAAAAACATCGACCTGGACAAACAGGAGTCCTGGCCTAGTGGTACTAACAGTGTACAGACGAGCAAAAGAAATGCGACATTTTTGGCATCATCTGAAACACTTATACTGACAAGCAAAAGAAATGCGACATTTTTGGCATCATCTGAAACACTTATACTGACAAGCAAAAGAAATGCGTCATTTTTTTGGAATTATCTGAAACACTTGCTGTAAAAAGCATCAGTGGTCTCAAGCACTCTGGCTGTTGGCAGCACATTTTGTCACGATGATTACTGCAAGAATCATCATGACACAAAGCGCTGCCAACAACCAAAGGATTAACCCGTGATCTGGTAAGCGATATCTTAAGCACTCACCTTTAGCGTTTTGACAGCAACAATCTTGTTGTAACGCTTCCACAGAGCCTCGTAGACATCTCCATACTGGCCTCCACCTATCCAACAAATATTGCACACGTTAATGATTCACCATTAAGACGCAACAACAAGAGTTGGGTCGGTCTACAAGCCTCCACCTATGACACAAACTGTACCTTAACATTCACCACAAACCCCTTAACTGCCAGGAAAAAAGAGAACACAACCCAACTGCAGTTGCGGGGGCTCACCAGGATCTAAGCCTCCTGCCGACACCACTTTGAATCTGCGTTGCTCCTTGGCATCGGTTTAACAAATATTTCACAATGCGAGTCTGCTGGTAGCAAAAGGGTTAATACTCATCCTTTAAAGGTTCAAGAACCGACAATCAACCATCAGGTAAACTGGCAGTGCGATGCTCATACGCTAACAGCCTGGATTCAAACAAATGCCACAACAGGCCAGCCTACTCTTTATACTAATGCTGGCTGTCCCCTTAGCCCATATCATACTGAGGCTAAAAGCTTCAAATTTGTACACTGCCATATGCAAGCTACATTATAGTACTTACAGATAAAGATATAGACCAATGGCTTCAGTTCAAGGATGGTGCCAGAACAGCTTGGCGCCTAGAGGCACCAAGCTATTCTGGCACCACCCCTGAACTATTTTAGTCAAACTTATTTCACACACTAGTGTATTCCGAATAAGGGTTAACTATTCAAAGCATCCACATCAATAGCCGTGAAAGTGTCGTTCAGCGTTGCCGCTGGCAACCCTATATGACTCTTCCACAGCTACTGATGCGGGTCTGCTTGTGCATGCAGCCATTGAGACTGCATACAGCACATGCACAAGCAGGTCAAGAGACCACGGTCGGCTATGGGACCTCTATTCTGCCACCACCCTTCAACTGTAGTGGTCAAAGTCATATCCCACTGCTAGTGCACATTGTTAACAAACAAACTGTTGTGCCACACTTACCTAGTCGATGCTTCATAGCGATCTCAGTTCTCTCTATCTCCCACCGGTCAGGCTCAGGACTGACGCCGAACACAGTAGGCTTCTGGCGTTTGGGGGCTGGATACAGCAACGTTGTGACCAGGCCATCTGCGTGTATGGAATGGTGGTGCACAAGTTCGGCCAGGGTGTTGAACCGATGCTCCTGAGTGACAAAAACCTGCAGGGAGAGCAGAAGAAGGGACACGCATCAGAAATGAGAAATAATAAAACAGACCATCAATCAAATCAATCCAATGATCGACTGATCAATCAATCAGTCAATCAACTAATTCAACAACCCATCTGTAACAACCTAATTAATCCAATTAACCCCAGCCGCATTTTGGAGGTTTCACCTCACGCTCATGTATCAGTCGCAGGAGATGGATGGACCATGATAATTCAAGGGTAGTGCCAGATTAGCTTGGCACCCACAGATGTATTCCCCAAATTTTGGAGGCGTTACCTAGCAACATTGTGCCAGCTGTAGGAGATGGCTCGAACATGATAATTCAAGGGTGGCGCCTGAAGGCGCCAAGCTCATCTGGCACTACCCTTGAATTATCATGGTCGATCCACCTCCTGCTTTAGGGCATAGAGGCTAAATGGGTTAGCAGTCTACACATTCCTTTACCTTGCCATCATCCTCTGTGATGCGATAGTGGTAGACGCGGCCCTCAAATCTGACGGAGATGGACCGCTGACCGGGACTGCTCTCACTCTCCCTAACCAGGAAACTTCCATTGATACCACTGCTGAGCAGGTATTCGGACGCGTTGCGCGAAATGAGGCCGTGGTACCATGAAAATTTGTCCAGGCTGTTGACAGGAGCGATGTAGTTGGAGGGCACCCAGCCCACATCCCCGGCCCGATTCTTCACCTCGCACCATTCCCCGCCTTTGTTGTAGCCAATGATGGTGACTTGTTCCCCTGTTGGAAGAGACAGTTAAGGAGGGGGGGGTGTTAGTTTTGCATGCGAGTGACATGAAAGGAGTGATGCCGTTCACATGCAACCTCATAATGTCAAAGAAGAAAAAAACACCTCGCGGAAAAATCAAAAGAGGCAACCACATCCAGACATGAATTCGCAACAAAATATCACAAGACTGCACGTCAACATTATAGAGATCCCCAACCAGCCACCGTTCCACTTGCAAGAGGCGCAGACATCTATTTTTACTCTTGCAGATGAAAGAAGGCTGGCAGACGAAAACTCTGTGTGTGTGTGTGTGTGTGTGTGTGTGTGTGTGTGTGTGTGTGTGTGTGTGTGTGTGTGTGTGTGAAAGGGGGCAAATGTAAAAATACACAGGCCGGCCGTGGTCCACGCGCCACCCAGGTGCACTTGAAAGTGCCGCATTCCCCCCCCCCCCCCCCCCCCCCACCCCAAAAAAAAAAAAAAAAAAAAAAAAAAAACTTTTCCAAGTAATTTGTGACTTCTCCTGTATTTTTACACAAATTTTATATTTTGCTATTGGTGGTCTGGAATTTTGCACCGGTCAGCCTCAAGAGTATCGTAAAGTAAGACTGCATTTTTCATGGTCATGTTATTGTAGAGCTGACTTTACATATTGGTAGACTTGTGAAGAAAAACCACATTGGTAAGCAAAAGGTCCTGTGTGCCGACGTCAGTCTTAGCTGGCCCGCGCATGGCAGTGCGCAGGCCAGCTAAGGCTGATGTCGGCACAGAGGATTTGTTGCTCCCTGCGGGAGCCTGAGAGCTGTGCGCATCCTATCAGATATCACCCCATACTGAAACAGGCTGATCGGCCTGTCTGCGAATTCACATTATGAATGCCCTTTTCTCTGGCGGCTGACTTAACATTCAATTTGGCAGACAAAACACACACAAAAATCTGTAAATTTGCCAGCTAAATTTCCAACTCGGTTGGCAGACGCATGGCAGAAAATCTATCAATTCTCATTTTGCATACCACTGACAAGTCTGTACGGCGGAACATGTTTGGAGGGTCACCCTTATCAGAGATCATCTGTCATGAAAGACCATCATGTAGGCAGTTGTAGCCTCTTAAATGATGGTCTTTAATGACAGGTGACACTTTCTGCCTTTCTTTTAGAGCTAAATGTCACACATTTCAAAATCAGGCGCTCAGCATTATATGTGGACTATGGATCGACTTCTTAGCTAGTCGAGTAGTTCTGGTGTCTCCATCAAGACTCAAAGGTAGAGCCTGATAAACTTAGTATCACCGATAGGTGCAAACCTTGTCAAGCACTACCCAGAGTGATCAAGTTAAATGCAGCTACTCAATTAGTGTGAAATATTAACGCATACAAAAGAAGAAAAAAATATACATAAAAAGATAAAATGCCCTGTCCCATTTCCCGTATCCATAGAACATAGAACAAAATACATGTTGTCAGAAAAGACAAAAATAATAACAAAGTCACTTCCCTGCGATTCCATACCTTTAACCCCTTCACTGCCAATAAAAACATGAACATGACCCAATTGCAAGAGACACAGAACCTCATGAGCCCCTGCAATTGCAGGGGCTCATGAGGATCTATGCCTCTTGCTGACACCACATTGCACTCATGTTTCTCTTACGACGTGGGTTCTATAAAGTTGAATTACCACAAATTTCAGAAAAGCAATCTGGCAGTGAATAGGTTAACCCTCTTACACACACAGCTTCCCGTACTGATTACAGCAACAGCAGTTGCATGCAGAAAGGGGTGCAGGAATCATCAAGGCAAAAACTGCCACTGACAGCCAAAGGGTTAACAATACAAGCATCAAACTCCGGAACAAGGCATGAAATGTGCAAGAGATACATCTGATGGAGGGCTCCTGGTAACACACAGATGCGGCTGTTCATGCTTTTCAACACACTAGTTGCATTAACCTTTGAAAAAATGCTGATTGCCACACACTATATTCATCAACCACCCTCCAACATATTACATCCTGAGGCTGAATGTTTTTAATTTGCTTATTGTCCTATGAAGGCTACATTACAGATTAGGAGATAGATCAACCATTTTAGTTCAAGGGTGGTTCCAGAATAGCTTGTCGCCTTCCAGCGCCAAGCTATTCTGGAACCACTCTCGACCTATCACAGTCAAATTTATTTGAAGCAACAGTGTATCAGCATGAAATGGGTGAAATACATATCTGCGTGAAAGCTGCGGAGGTATTTCTACGTGCATGCTGTTTTGAACACGCTGTATCCGATCTGCAACTTATGCAAACCTCGCGTTACATGCACTAGTGCTCTTGCTTGGTACATTATCAGCTAGATGTTATATGCAGTTGGTCATTTCATAATCATGTTTGTGTGCATGTCAATATGGTCAAATCTGCCCAGATATATTATAAGACATATTTTGGGGTGAGTGCTCTCTCAAATTTATACTTGGTGGTAAAACCACCATTTGTAATGAAAATCTATAAGGAGCCCTGATTTGTCAGTAAGTGTGGATATTCAGAATGGTAACCTGGACTGTAAGCCATGACAGGGAAATGCAGCAGGCAATATGGTGTACTATGCTATTATGATGTTTTTAGTTTATTAAAAAGCTGTCATGTTGAATCTGTTAAAGCATTACTGCGTTTCCCTAGAAATGCTACACTCACCTAGCCATGGTACACCACAGGCTACACAATACGGCTGTGAAAGCTACGTATGATATATGGATGAGAAAAAAAAACAGGTTTCCGTGTGGAAAGTGGATTTAGAATATTGGAAACCCTGCCCATTCATGAGCATTCCACTTCCTCTTAATGAACAAACCGCCAAAAAATAAACGCCATAACCCTCTTTCAGTCTTTGTGTTAGCAGCGGGTTTTTGTGGCGCCAATTCCTGCAGGAATTGTCCGGACAAAAACCACTACCTACACCCAGAGGGCGAACTTTCTGCATTAACCACCTCGCATGTACAGCCACTGGTACAGTTTACGGCACTGATGGATGCATTCGCAAGGGGGTTACCTCATTCGAGACGTGCCGCCTCCAGATACGCGGTTTAAAGCCGTGTATCTGGAGGCGGCACGTCTCGAATGAGTGGACTGTTTTGAATGAGGAAGTGGCTGTTAGTGTTAAGGTGCTACGTACATGTTGATTTTTCGCTCACCTTTGACAATACTCAACTGGTTACTGCCGCCAGCTGCATAGTTGTAGGAGGAGCCGGGGCATAGACAAAGTATAAACAGAAATACTGTATGTACACACAAAAACACATCACTTCCAGGGCCAAACGATTCAAGGTTTTTTTAACCCCTTTGCTGCCGAGAAAATGGTGCAGCCGCCACAACCGCAAGAGGCATAGATCCTCATGAGCCCCCACACGTGTGTCTCTTGCTGACACAACTGTGTATCCATGGACGGCTGGATCTCTTAGGGCGTTTAACTAACAAACCTTCAGGGGCGCGTGAGGATCTACACTTGTTGCTGACACGACTTTGTACCCATGCTCTTTGGACGGATGGACGTCTTTGGCGTTCAACTAACAAGCCTTGCTATGGCGTTAAAACGTTGAATCATAAAAACCAAAGGAGTTGACTGAATGCAGGTTAAGGGTCATTGAATGCAGGTTAAGGGTCATGCTGATAAGTGACACGCCAATCAGGCACAAAGCCGCCTCCCACGTTTGGCACCGGAAGTGAAATATACTGACAAGCAAAATAGATGCGACATCAGGATCCAATGACGTCATATTTTTTTCGCTCGTTAGTCTACAGATCAAAACAGGTCAACAAAAGTATAAGACAAATTAAAATATCCTTGCTCTGCTCAAAACTTTATGCAGGAAGCAGCAGTCAGCAAAACATCATTTTAACCGAACGGATCCTCTAAATTCTAATGATCCTCTGTGAAGAGGAATAAAAACTGCTGAACACCTTTCAGTTTCACCATTACAAAAAAAACTTCTGTTAACCCTTTTCGTGTCGGTAGTGGTTGTAGTCGCGATGATTTCTGTCGAAATCATCGTAACTAAAACCGCTACCGATACACAAAGGGTTAAAGAGAGGACACTAAAAAGGATTTGACAAAATTTACAGCCCATCCAGGTTTTCACCCATGACTTTCTGGCTGAGTGCCCAATGCCCGACCAATGAAATTTTCAATGCTCTACCGAGAGCCACTACCACTGCTCTATTTTGAATTAACACTTTGACCGTTGGTAGCAGTTTTTGCCATAATTCCAGTGGATATCACCAAGACCAAAAATACTACTGACAGGGTTAAAATGCTTTACTTTGTTTTATCATATGACTAACTGCATACTAACAAGTCAAAGAAATGTGACATCATCAGAAACATTTCTTTTGTTTGTAATGATTCCATTGATGTTGCATATATTTGGCTCACCAGTAAACTACGTAATGTGGGGCAGATTCTGGCTGTGAAACCCCTGGGCGTGAAAACTCTGAGTATATCACCACATGCCAATGAAACCCCTGAACTGGTGCGCATTATAATGATGTCAACCTGTCATCCTAAGTTCACTAACATGCTGAGTTTCAATTGCTCTAAAAAAAATTTACCACCATAAATATTAAACTGCCTCTACAAAAATGATTAAAGCAATCTGCTCCAGGGCGCCAATACAATGGGTTCTCAATGTTGTCTTGCCTCAACTAAGATTTTTCTATTCTTCCTTAACCCATCTTAACCCACAGATACATTTCCAAATCTAGAAGTGTTTCTTGATTGACCATGATAATTCAAGGGTAGTGCCAGATTAGCTTGGCGCCTGAAGGCGCCAAGCTAATCTGGCACTACCCTTGAATTATCATGGTCAATCCATCTCCTGCTGTAGGGCGTTGAGGCTAAATGGGTGTGATGCCAAGCGAGTAGACACACGTAACAGAGGTGACCTACTGCCCCGAATGCACATCAGTGGAAATCTCCTACTACATCCAAAGGAGAGGACCACGATCAGAAAAGTATTCTGATCTATGACATTCAAACTTGTTAACTACGTAACTGCCGGGGGCAAGGCAAATGCTACCCTGCTGCAAAAGTCATAAACACTCAATTGGGGGGGGAGGGGGGGGGGGGGTTCCTGGGGGTTTACCGCTTTACATCACTTGCTAGTCCTATGTTCTGTATGAGTATTTTGGTCATATTTACATCTTTGTTTTTCACATGAATGTCAAGTGAATATCAGTCAATGTGCAGTCGTGTCAGACACACTATTGGTGATCACTGCCAGTGAAGGGGTTAAGTTAGCTCTTTTGTCAAGCATTACTGTACCACAATTTGCAGTGGTAAAAACATTTACACAGGAGATATTGCAAACTATTTACTTTTTGGGGGCTGGAGCAGGTCCCTTTAAAATTGTATGCTTTGGTGGTTAACCCTTTGCGTGTTGGTAGCCAATTTTGTCGCGATGATTCAAGACAGGAATCATCGCGACAAAAACCGCCACTGGCACACAAAGGGTTATGAAAATTAGACCAACTGAGGTAATGTAATAAATCTAAGGACATTTCAACACATGTACTCCTGAGGTAATGTAATAAATCTAAGGACATTTCAACACATGTACTCCTGAGGTAATGTAATAAATCTAAGGTCATTTCAACACATCTACTCCTGAGGTAATGTAATAAATCTAAGGACATTTCAACACATCTACTCCTGAGGTAATGTAATAAATCTAAGGACATTTCAACACATCTAATCCTGAGGTAATGCAATAAATCTAAGGACATTTCAACACGTCTACTCCTGAGGTAATGTAATAAATCTAAGGTCATTTCAACACATCTACTCCTGAGGTAATGCAATAAATCTAAGGACATTTCAACACATCTACTCCTGAGGTAATGTAATAAATCTAAGGACATTTCAACACATCTACTCCTAAGGTAATGTAATAAATCTAAGGACATTTCAACACATCTACTCCTGAGGTAATGTAATAAATCTAAGGACATTTCAACACATCTACTCCTGAGGTAATGTAATAAATCTAAGGACATTTCAACACATCTACTCCTAAGGTAATGTAATAAATCTAAGGACATTTCAACACACGCCAACCACCTGTAAGATGATTGCAGCGGAGATGCGTTGAGCTAATCAAGACCTACCCTTGTGATCTCTTACGACACTACAGTAGAACCTGTTTAGAGCAACCACCTTGTTTGGTGAGAAAAAAGTGGTCTTAATAGACAGGTGCTCTCTCAAGAGAAGTCTTGAGGAGCAAAAAGTGTCACCTGTCATTAAAGACCATCATTCAGGTGGCTACAGCCACAGTCACAGCTACAGCCACCTGAATGACCTGAATGATGGTCTTTAATGACAGGTGATCTCTCATGAAGAGACTGCAGCCACCTGTTTAGTGGTCTTTAATGAAAGGTGATTTCTCATAAGTATGGTCGCTCCAAACAGGATCTCTTACCAAAGTTTAAAATTCATGCAACTCATAGCCCGGTAGTCCATACAGTGTTTAAGTGCTCCTCAGGCTTGTCAATTACATAACCATGCGTGGGAAAACTTGGCTAATGTCAGAAAAAAGTCTGCCACACTGAAATTGATGCACGTGCAGAGAGGAAAAAAATGAATGACACTTTTAAACAGGCTTTGGCCATACAAAAACACAAAAACACCCACACAAAAAAAAAAAAAGGAAAACAAAATAAATTTTAAAAATCTGAAAGTGATTTTGCTCCAAGACCAGGCTTTTGATTGCTAAAAGTCAAATTTAACTGATAAAACAGGATCTCACATCTGTCTTGCCTCAGCAAAGACTTTTCAACTGTTCATTTTACAAGCCATGTGGTGTCGCGTGTAACAGAGGTTTTCTACCACCCTTGTTATTGCGTTGGTCGAACTCATTAAGCACAAAAGAGAAGAAGACCAGAACGGTCTTTCATTTCATGACGTTCAAACTTTGTAAGCGGAGTTAGCACTCTTGTGCAGCATTATTGTAAAACATACTAAGAACATTGCTTAACCCTTTTAGCCCAGGATACCAACAGCAGGAGATGGCTTGACCATGATAATTCAAGGGTTGTGCCAGATTAGCTTGGCGCCTTCAGGCGCCAAGCTAATCTGGCACTACCCTTGAATTATCATGGTCAAGCCATCTCCTGCAACAGGTACTTATTTTTAGGCAACACCAGCAAAATTTGAGAAATGGGACCTTGGGGCTAAAAGGCTTAAGGACATATTGCAAACTAGCATCCCTATAATGCCTGGAGCAAGTTGGTTCAACCCTATGGCTGTTGGTAGCGTGTTTTGCCATAATGATTCCTGCAGGAATCATCGTGACAAAAAGCACTACCGACAGCCAATGGGTTAAAAGATGTAAACAAATAGCTGGTTCAAAACCGCTTTTTCCTCTGCCGACTGGACCCACGATCAACTGGCTGACAATAATGATGTTTTCAGTGTTACACTGCAGACTTTTCCCGACATGCACCAAAGTTCCCCCACACAAGTATTACAAGCTTCTCTCCTTCCTTACCTTTGACTATACTCAGCTGGTTGTCCCCGCCGGCCTGAAAATCGTAGAGTGCGACAAATAAATTTGGATCGTCGTCCTGCTGCAAGGCCAGGAGATTTTCTTTGGACATCCATTTTACACCCAGGATGTCCGTAGGGCAGTCAGGAAGCGGCCGACTCTGTAACAACGCCTCTGCAAAAACAAACCAAAATCAAGCTTAACACTTGGCGACAATACCTCTGAAATGTAACCCCCTAGAGCATGAAGCTACCAATCCTGTTTACAGATGCATGCACAAGTAGGCTGTCGGTAGTGTGTTCCTGGACCAAACACGCTACCCACAGCCAAAGAGTTAACACACTGATTCTTGTCAAGAACCCTTGCATATTGAATGCATGCGCGTTGAATTGGACTGGTGGTTTAATTACAGGCGGTCCGCCCAGAAATCCTTCAGCAATATTTTTCACGTCACATGGACACACAAACAGGCCATTAAAGCATCAACATGAGGCATAAAGCTTCGTATCTAAATGCTGCGTGCTTCAAATGTATTAACCCTTTCAGCACCACGGGTGCATTTCCTAAATTTTGGAAGTGTTACTTAACGATTATGTACCAGTTGCAGGAGGTGGACAGACCATGATAATTCAAGCGTAGTGCCAGATTAGCTTGGCGCCTTCAGGCGCCAAGCTAATCTGGCACTACCCTTGAATTATCATGGTCAATCAATCTCCTACTGTAGGGTGTTGGGGCTAAAAGGGTTAAAAGATCCGAGAGCCTGAACGCCCTGAGGACAGTATCTTTATGTGACAATGTTCTTCAAAAAGTAGTGGGAAAAAGTTCACCAGATACACGAAAAGATTTAAGAAAAATAAAATAAAATGAAAAAAAAAAAAATTTAAAAACATACACAATACAGCAGAACCTGTTTTAACAACAGCTTTCGGCAACTAAACAGTGGTCTAAACAGACATGTGTTATCTCAAGAAATTTTCGAATGACAGAAAGTGTCACCTGTCGTTAAGGACCACCACTCATGTGGCTACAGCAAATAAACGATGGTTTATAATGACATGTGATCTTTCAAAGCAGGTTCTGCGGCACTGCCAACGATAGTTCAATCTCAACTTACCTGGTTCAGAGGTTGTTTCATCAACCATCACACACATACACACACACACAAACACACACACCAATAACACTATCATTTCATATATAATTAAAACCTAACCCTTTCAGTTCATAACACAAGTAATTTGTAGAAAAACACAAAACAAAACTGCTACCGGTAAACACGTACTTTTTGGTCGCACCATAGCTGACAGATTTTGACCTCACAACACTGAGGTTCACCATGATGAACTGAAACATGTGACTGATGATGCGGTGAATTGGGCAAGAGTTTAACCTTACCCTTTCACATCCAGCACCACAAGTTGCCGTTTTGTTGTGTAACTGTAGGCAGCGGTATGTACATAGATCTACATGGCGTGGAACTGGAAGGTGGGTCAAATGGCTCAAGGGTATTGCCAGATTCGCTTGGCACCTAGGTGCCAAGAGAATCTGGCAATACCCTTGAGCAACTATTCTGGATATTACTCCATGAATTTCTATCCAAACTGGCCTAGGTCGTGAACCAGCTTCCACACTACTGATGACCTCCTCCAGGACCCTTCTGTGCTACACAGACCTACATGGGGAGTTTTACAAATCTGCAGGCAAAGGTCGTCTTAACCTCCGCTGTTTGCTCAGGTCTATGTGAACAGGTTTTCTTGTAGTCTTACATGTGGATTTTCATTACAGGACAGCAGAACCTGTTCTGAGGGATCACCCCTCGTTAAAGATCTTCATTTAGGTGACTGTACCACCTAAATTGTGGTCTTTAATGACAGGAGACACTTTCTGCCCTTCAAGACTTCTCTTGAGAGAGCACCTGTCTATTAAGACCACTTTTTCTTACATAAAGGTGTTTGCTCAAAACAGGTTCTGCTGTAGCTGAGTTCGCTAGTGACGTGAGGGATGTGTGTGTGAGAGAGAGTTTCTCTCCCAAAGGCGAAATTAAAAATAGGGAGGGACGAGGCGGGCACACCTATCTGGTGACACACGAAGGTTGAGGATCTCAATATGTACAGGACCACATGGCGACATGGTGTACTTATAAACATGATCTACTCATAAACATGATTCACTCATAATCAAGGTGTCTACTTAACAGTTTCCTTGTAACACACATTTTAAAAATTAGTCGTGTATTGTGAACTGTTTTCTTATTTCTGTTACCTGTATAACTCATAACAATATGAATGGTCCACTAAACAAAAAAAAACGTCTTGCGCTATTCTTAAATCTTAACCGGACTTAACACTTTTAGCCCCAAGGTCCCATTTCTCAAATTTTGGAGGTGTTTCCTAATGACTATGTACCAGTTGCAGGAGAGGGAATGACCATGATAATTCAAGGGTAGTGCCAGATTAGCTTGGCGCCTGAAGTCGCCAAGCTAATCTGGCACTACCCTTGAATTATCATGGTCAATCAATCTCCTGCTGTAGGGACTCGAGGCTAAATGGGTAAAAGACTGTGACCAGTGGACCGTGATAAAGTGACTATGCTACGTATACGTCCTGTTCACACCAAGCAACATGCACGGAGTGATGGATAATATTTTGCTAAGCCTATACTGAATGACCTGACAACAATATTGGCATTTTTCAAGATTGCAATCGTCTCAAAAGTACCCCAGGCTGAGCCCAACAGGCATGCTCAGGTGAGACATGCACTCGCAATCACACACACACTGAAAACCAACACTGCACAGCAGAGCCTATTTTTGAGCAAACAGCCTTATGAGAGATCACCTGTCATTAAAGACCATTATTCAGTGGATGACGTCACCTAAAGGGTGGTCTTTAATGACAGGTGACACTTTCTACCCTTTGAGAGCACACATCTTTTAAGGCTACTTTTCTCTTCTTACAACAAAGGTAAGTTATCGGCTACTTTTCACTTACAATAAAGGTAAGTTATCAGCTACTTTTTTCTTGCAATAAAGGTAAGTTGCTCAAATATATACAGAAATGCAGGAGGCCATTAAAGATTTCTCTTTGTTTCTCAAAGTCTTTCTTTTAAACCCTTCACTGTCGAGAAACACCCAGCACCACGCAACTGCAAGAGGTATAGATCCTCATGAGCCCCCACAGTTGCGGGGGCTCATGAGGATCTATGCCTCTTGCCCAAACCACTTTGTATCTATGTTCCTTCGATGGCTGGGGATCTCTGATAGAGACACTAAATTTACAATATTTCAAAAACACAATTTGCGTCCACTGGCAGTCGACTGATTAATATCTTATGGCATTTGACAATGCTCGGCAGCAACCCTTTGGTCTGGATTGCATATCTACACAATTTCCCCTACAATAATTTTCAACCATGGCTGGTACCATCATTCGAGAAAATTATTTAAATTACAGCACAAGTGTCCAGTGCAATCAGAAAATACTGGGAACAAACAAACAAAAGTGAAGTACATTAAGAAAAAACAGAAACAAAAATACAACAAAAAAGGGATGGGGGGGGGGGGGGAGGGAGATGGGGGTGCCACACAAAAAGTGTGTGGGGGGGGGGGGAGATAAAAAAAAACATTAGCAGATCAAAAACATTTTTTAAAAATAAAATATGCTTTATCAAGATTATGATAAAATCAAACAGAATCTGTCAATGACCAGAAACTGAATAAATGAATCCAAAAACATTTTTTTAAAATTTCTTTTAAATCTGTACATTGTTAAAAATTTCAGTAGAATTTATTTTTGAGTGTTAAACATTTCAGTAGAAGGTTTTGCTTTTTGTTATTGTGTGTTGAATCAGTAAACTGTGTCAACGACAATGCAGCATGCTCATAATCAGGTTTTTTGTTAATGGTGTTACGTTCTCTACTGATTTTGTGGTGCAGTACAATTAAAGGTGAGGCTGATAAATCAAAACTTGACAACAGACCATTAAACACCCCCATGCATCCAACCCCCCCCCCCCCCCAACCCCACCCCCTTGCAACCCATGCTTCAGATACATAAAAATGAAACTGAAAGGCAGTGCAAAGAGTTTAACACCTTCACTGCCACTGAATAGTGAACATGATCATGCGGGGGCTGATGACGATCTGTGCCTCTTATGTATCAAAGTCCCTTGGACGGCTGGTTGATTTTGGCACAGATTTCAATAGCAGGGAAGGGGTTGATGTTTTTGAAAAGTGCGTGATAAATGTCATGAATGCACAGTTAATTAAAAATGATGAGCACATTGACACATTAAGCCCCAAGGTAAAGAAATTTGGGAGTTGCCCTCGAAAAACACCAGCTCGACCACAACAGTCCTTGAGTGGTACTAAAATAATTTCTGTTGTACTTGTAATGTCATGGTTTGGTTAATATCTTCACATGCCTCATCCAGACACACAGCTTTAACTCATTCAGCCCCGACGCACTACAGCAGGAGATGGGTCGACCATGATAATTCAAGGGCAGTGCCAGATTAACTTGGCGCCTGTTGGCGTCAAGCTAATCAGGCACTGCCCTTGAATTATCATAGTCGATCCATCTCCTGCAGCAGGTGCATAGTCGTTAGATGACGCCTCCACAATTTGGGAAATATGTGCGTCGGGCTGAATGAGTTAAGCCATATGTCCAAACGCGGCACCTCTCCAGTGAATTAACCCCTTCGCTGCCAGTGATCACAGATTTCATGTCTGAAACCCCTAAACGCTGACCGACATTTGTGTAAAGAACACAAATGAAGTGGAGCCTGAAATGGGCGTAATGAACAAACGCATAACAACAAGAGACATAAATCTTTATGAGCCCCCACAATCGTGGGGGGGGGGGGGGGGGGGGGGGCGCTCATGTGGGTTTATGTCTCTTGCAGCTGGGTAGCGTTCACCTTGCCCCGACAGCTAAGGGGTTAAAGTAGTGTCAGGGGTGAATGGGTTAACAAGAAATGGCAAGCTTTTCACAGCATTTTTTTTTTTTTCAAACAGCAGTCTGATAGAGAAAGATGAGGAGGGATGAATTT
The DNA here is from genome assembly GCA_036245525.1 of Semisulcospira habei. Taxonomy (NCBI): domain Eukaryota; kingdom Metazoa; phylum Mollusca; class Gastropoda; family Semisulcospiridae; genus Semisulcospira; species Semisulcospira habei. The sequence goes on from BTPG01000004.1 coordinate 165,416,343, forward strand.
ATGGTGGCAGATGCAAAGGTGTTTTTAATTTTATAATTTAAAGAGAACTGAACACGAACCAATGTGATTGGAGGATAAGCCGTCCGTTTGACTGGACGGCCACTGTTGCACTGAGCGCGCTGACCGAAGTGATTCTGGAATTCGGTTCACATTGCTTGGACCACCTATTTTGATTCCAACATATAGGATCCAAACAGTCAGGCTAGTACACTGTAACCCCCTTGTGTGTGAAGCCACAGTACTGTTAACAGTACCGGTAACTGCATGCACGAGGGAGTCAATTGTAAATGGATTGCGCATTTTTTAATTCTGCTGTTAACAAAGAACTTAAACTGACTTATAGTTATACTAATTTGCATCAAAATGGCTTAAATAAATCACTAGCACAGTAATTTACTGGTATACAAAATAAAATGAATTTGTAAATAACACTTTTCAAGCAACTGAAAGTGTCTGAAATGTCTGTATGTTGACTGTTTTTGAGCTTTACACAAATTCCACAATAACCAATCTCATCACAGATACACTTAAGTGACAACAAAGAAAGCAAACTAAACACATTCATGATCAGATTCAGTCTCAAACTGTTATAAAGTTATATGACCAATCTAACCAAAGAAAAGAAAACATGAATGATGCAAATGAAAATGTATACATGAAAATTGAAATATATATCAAACAAGAAAACTGAAAAAACAGGAGAGTTTTTTTTTCAAATGACAGAAAACAACAGACGTAAAATAAAAATTAAAATGATGATGAAAACTGTTACCAGTTTTCAAATATGAAATACACCCTGCACAGTTTTTTTTCTTTTCTAGTTGTAACATAAATGTTGAAATAAACACTGAAATACACTCATTGTTTTACTCATAGCAACACAGATATAATTAAGTCTGCCATAACATCAATTTTTCTGAGGTCCTGACCTCCCGATTTCTAACTAAACAACTGCTAAATTATATTACCTATTCATAACATACAGGGTACTTTGGAATAATAACAACCCAATGTGTCAAGATCATCAGAAAGATGTTGATCACCATGGCCCATGCATGGACATGCGTGGGCCAATGGTGACACCTTGCTTTTCATTCGACTGTATGTGGAACTGGAAATAAATGACAAATCCAAACCCACTGAACATAGTTTTTCTTTCAGTCTGTTCAGACCATCATGCCTACTAGATTAAGACCTCCTTTAATAAACATTGTATTCTGAAGCACAAATAAACTAGTACCATTATCACTACCAATAAACTAGTACCAATATCACTACCGATAAACTAGCACCATTATCACTTTTGCTTGTTGGTAGTGCTATCTGTTGCAATGATTCCTGCACAAAAAGGAATAATCACGACAAAAAGCACTACCGACAGCAAAATGGTTACATTTTTTTTATAACAGCACCTCACTAGGACAACACCGGACATAAAACAATTTTCATTTCGTAGTGATATAGCATACTTTAAAACGAACAACAAATAAAATGAACAAAGCATTGACAAGGTTGTCATAATCAATAAATCTTATCAGCTCTGATATCTTGCGCACAAAGGTGTACCAACAGCAGGGGGGATAATCCTGCAGTTCAATATAGTTCACATTGATCAAACAAAACGGGACCAACACAATTTGTGTTTGTAGGCACAGTGATTAAGAATCTACTTCTCGGGCTATTTCATGCAAGCCAAGAAGGTAAAAACTAAAATACCACAAACACCGATACATGGATGTGAGTGACGGTTTGTAAGTTCTTACTTCATCAGTGTGTGTGTGTGTGTGTGTGTGTGTGTGTGTGTGTGTGTGTGTGTGTGAGAGAGAGAGAGAGAGAGAGAGAGAGAGAGAGAGAGAGAGAGAGAGAGAGAGAGAGAGAGTGAGTGTGTGCATGTACGTGCGCATACGAGTGTGCTCACTGAAGTGAAAGACAGAGGAAGCGAGGGAGCCGAAAAGAAGGTAATGTGTAAATAATGTCTGGAGGCAAATTGCGCCACACCTGCTGTTTTCATCAGGACCCTCATTCTGCCGCTCAGTATACACTTTGCACATCCAGAGCCAAATGTACACTTTAACCAGTTAACCTCACGGCCATATTTCCTAAATTTTGTAGGTGTCACTTAACGATTATGTACCAGTTGCAGGAGATCGATGGACTTAGGCTCCAAGCTAATCTAGCACTATCCTTGAATTATCATTGTCCATCCATCTCCTGCTGTAGGGCGTTGGGGCTAAATGGGTTAACCCCACTGTCTGTGACTGCATACACACGAAGGTTACATGCTAGAAAAAGTGAATCTTACTTTGTCCGAGTACATTTTCCCCCCTCAAAATTGGACGAACGCAGCGGTAAAGAGTGAACACAAGTAGTGCCTGATTAGCTTAGCGCCTATCAAGCTAATCAGCCGCTACTCTTGCGCCAGAACTCAATCTTTCAAGCAGCTGGCGTTACAGATCAAACAGACACATTTTAAGCTTCATTTCACACTTCAGCACGCTGCTTCCGAAAATGCATCATCTCTTGAGCTGGGATGGTTTACAATAGAGGGAGCTTGATTATACATGAAAAAGTAATCGGGTACACTTGCAGCCACAGACTTAAGGATCACTATCCCTGCGATTTACGCATCCCAACACTCTTCCTAAACTGTTTACTCGCGGCGGATCTTCCCACTGAAATATGCTTTATGTGATCTGCATACCTTGATACTTTAATAAAGTCAAATAACTGCTGTACACCTGAGTCGCAAAGGATGTTGATAATCTAACCCTTGCAGACAGGAGGAATAAATTCGCATGAGCCCCTGCAGCTGCTGGGGCTCATGAGAATCTATGCCTCTGGCAGATGTAGCTGCAAGAAGTGTTGGTACATGTACACTATGAAGGTCAATGACTCAACAACATGGTATACCGGCAAGTGTATGCACAAAAAAGAACTGCTGACAGATATCACACGATACGTTACAAGTGCTGGCGGGTAACCTGGGCTTAGCTGCATAAGCGAGCTTAAATCCTGCGCCAGCCAGAAAGCAAAACGTGAGCCGCTTATTCCTGTGCGGAGCACCTTGCTTATTAGTGGCTGTCACAGGACTAAGCTCACTCATACTAATGACCACTGGACCTTACAGCTATGGACTGAAAGGTCCGCCTGGACCACCACACAAAATAATTTATTCCAGTATAATTATGGCTGTTTTGTTACACTGCATGATCGTTTGCGAAAGACCGACGGATACTGAACGACTTCCTTATAATGCGACCTGTCAAAACATTCACGTTCTTAACCCTGCAGGCGGTACAACTACTAGCCGGCCACAGAAGCCAATTGTGACCTACACGTTTCTAAATGTCCATGCTATCCATCATTGACATAACCTGCCAGCCAGCCACACACCCACACAAACACTGGTTGTCTTCCCTCGATTCGCTGTGCTATCAGCGCTGCGAATCGAGGGAGATAACCAGTGTGCCCCCCAAAAAAAACAAACAAACAAACAAAAAAAACAATCTCCACTTCTATCCTCAGAGACCTATCACCTCTTCTAACCCCATGTCACCCCCTCCCCCCCCCCCCCCCCCCACTCTCCCCCTACAGTCCCTTTCCCCTCAGGGCCCCCCCCCCCCCCCCAACCCCTCTCCTATTTTAAACTTGACCTACTACTGTGTAGTGCGTGGTCAGTTTAATAACAAACATACATTTCAAATCTAATACCAACTGACTCCAATTTTCTGGATCAAATTATAACTCTGACCCCAACTGACCGCCATTTCCTGGGTCTCTGACTACCAGCAAATGGTAGTTACCTATTTTGTCGTCAATTTGTATCCCATTTCCAACTGATTTCTAAGGTAACTCCCACACCTACCCAATACGAGCACAGTATCATGAATATGGTACGATGTGCTCGCTAGACTTTAAATCAACAAAAAAATAACACAGATAGTTAGTACATCATCCACTGATGCACACTCGCACGTTTCCGCTGACCTACAACTACAAGACTGACCCCGATGTAACGATACCATGACTGATTTGTTTCAAAATATCGCACCTGACTTCATCAGGCTATGGGTCACCTGAATTTATTTAACGCATTCGAGACGTGCCGCCTCCGGATACGCGGCCACGTATCCGGAGGCGGAACGTCTCGAATGCGTTAATTCATCTCGGTCTGCACACCGTCAGGTCCACCCCCGCCTACACAACCCATTCAGCCCCGATGCCCTACAGCAGGAGATGGATCAACCCAAGATAATTCACGGGTAGTGCCACATTAGCTTGGCGCCATCAGACGCCAAGCTAATCTAGCACTACCCTAAAATTATCGTGGTCGATCAAACTCCTGCATAGTTGTTAAGTGACGCCTCTAACGTTTGTAAAATGCGGCCTTGGGGTTAAATGGGTTAAACAGAAGAGTGCAAAAAAAAAAAACGATATAGGGACACACACATTGACCGAACACACACAATCTCCTACACCCCATTAACCCTATGGCTGTCGCTAGCGCATTCTGCCAGGGGATTCCAGCAGGAGTCATCTGACAAAGTGCGGAACATATTCTCCAGAGATGCCCCCTACTGGACGATGAAAGAAAAGAAGTGTGGCCATCGCCAACTCCACTGCAGACCAAACTCTACGGCAGTCGAGAAGACCTGGAGAAAACGACGTCATTCATCACCGGTGCTGGTCTGACCGTATAGCCCACTGCGAACGACAAGAAGAAGAAGAAGATCTGACAAAAGCGTGACCGTAAGCGAAAGGGTTAACTGATCAATGGACAACTTCCACACTGTTGTGCGTTCCCGATCGAGGGAGCCGACCATTGCGCATCAACCTCCTCCACCTCAACCCCCCCCCCCCCCCCCCCCCAACGCCCACGACTTCTCCTGAACGATACAGGATTTACTGAGCTAGCCTCACGTCCAGTGCGCCACACAACTGCCGCAGGCCAGCCCAGCGCGCTACGACACGCAACGTTCGACCCTTTTAAATTTACACAGCAACATGCCTAATATTTCACCGTCTCGTGAGTATCTCCTGAAAGCACAACACACATACCGCGAGAAATGTTGCGCAGGTCGACCGCGATGGCTCTTCCCTGTGTAGGCAAAAAAGACCGTACTTGTGAAAAGCGACATTTTCATTTAACCCTTTGGGCGTCGGTAGCGGTTTTAGTCGCGATGATTCCTGAACCCTTTAGGTGTCGGTAGCGGTTTTAGTCGCAATGATTCCTGAACCCTTTAGGTGTCGGTAGCGGTTTTAGTCGCAATGATTCCTGAACCCTTTAGGTGTCGGTAGCGGTTTTAGTCGCAATGATTCCTGAACCCTTTAGGTGTCGGTAGCGGTTTTAGTCGCGATGATTCCTGAACCCTTTAGGTGTCGGTAGCGGTTTTAGTCGCGATGATTCCTGAAGGAATCATCGCGACTAACACCGCTACCGACACCCAAATGGTTATTTCAATGAAAATCTTGGACTTTATGCCCTACCGTGAATACTTCCTCGTTGGCCAACACGGCCCATCTACCTCGCGCACTTGGCTTTGGGTGTGAAAGGAGGAGGGCAAGATTTTCTGTCCCCTGTCCTGCCAGGGTCAATACGTCTGCCCGTGTCAATACTGTGTGATAAAATACTGCGTATGATTTATTCAGTCCGTCCAGACCGCGACAGACCCAATTTCGGTCGCTCTATTCCTGGACAGTGTAATGCATACAGCTCTGACAGTGACATCACATCTGGGGATAGGCTGACCGGTGGAAATTCGTGGGTGGTGCCTGAATAGCTCATCGCCTGGACAACTCTGACAATGACAACTAGAAGATCGGCTGACCATGACAGTTTATGGGTGGTGCCAGGAAAGCTCTAATAGTGAAACATGACTGCAGGAGGTCGGTTAAACCATTTAGCCACTACGCCCCACAGGAGATGGATCGACCGTGATAATTCATGGGTAGCGACAGATTAGATGGCTGCAGCTAACCTGTCAATATCCTTGAATTATCATGGTCGATCCATCTCCTGCAACTAAAACATAGTCATTAGGTGACTCCTCCACCAGTTAGGAAATTCAGCCTTGAGCTTAAACATGACAGTTCACGGATGGCGCCTGAACAGCTCGACGCCTAGAAAGATCTGACAGTGACACATGACAGCAGGAGATCGGTTGATCTTAACAGTTAATGGGTGGTGCCTGAACAGCTTGACGCATCGAAACTGTAATTCGGCTCTGACAAATAACACATAACTGAAAGAGATGGGTCGATACATGACAGCTCAAGGGCAGTTTCCAAACAGATAGGCGCATATGACAAGAGGCGCGCGAAGGATCGAATCTGATAGTTCAAGGGTGGTGCCAAGATATTCTGGTCCACCTTGAACTATCCGGCGGGTCGAGCAAACCTGAACTAATACATACAGGAACCAAGCTGTTTAGGCACCACCCTTTAACTATCATGGTCGAGCTATCTGCTGAACAGCAATGAGGTCCTCGAAGGAAAACTCCCGAAGTTGGAGATTTTGACCTGAGAAATCAAACTGTTAACTCATTGTGCCCGAGGTACGAAATACCCACATTCTGGAGTTATCCTCGGAGGACTGCATAATAATTCAGGAGAAAGATCGACCATGATAGTTCATGGGTGGTGGCAGAATAGCTTGGCGCCCATAGGCGCCAAGCTATTCTGCCACCACCCTTGAACTATCCTGGTCGAACCTTATTTTGCTGTGGTGTCGCGGGCAGTGAGCATCTGAGCAAGCCGTGCTGCATTTGGATACGCGGCTTTATGTCGCGTACCCGGATGCGGCACGTCTCGAATGAGTTAAACCCTGATATCTTCCCTAGTCTGATGATGTAAACGCAGATCTCCCTCTACACGCACCAGGCATCGATCTTGATGAGCTCCTGCTTCTGAGAAGGCACACGACAATCTATGTCCATCGCACACGCGGTGAGTCTGACGGGGTAGGGAGACTTATTTATTTATTATGCATTGTGTACTATTTTCAGCAGCCACCAATTTGGATTGAAAATCACACGCCTTACTTCGTTTCTGAGAAACACAGATGTACAATGTGCCAGCGAGCTGGACCCATGTCTCACGAGCCCCAGAGAGCTGAAGGGCTTGATTGAATATGTATGCCGTCTGCCGAGCCAGTGGTTTGTAACAACGTGAGCGGCAAATCCGGGCTTCACATCCTATTTCCGAGATGAAAGTAAAACGAGGCGGGACATGAGCTGCCCTGGGAAATGCAAATACCACAAAGTCCATTTTTGTGACTAAAAGCAACATTTTCATTGTATTACAATGAAAATTTCGCATTTTACAACAAGTCAATAAGACCTACGCTAGTGTGTGAAGGTTCACGACAGTACGTCCATTTGTGTGAGAGTTGTACTACAAGGACAATCTTGCTTAACCCTTTTAGCCCCAAGGTCCCATTTCTCAAATTGTTGAGGTGTTGCCTAACGACTATGTACCAGTTGCAGGAGATGGATTGACCATGATAAGAGCCTGAAGGCGCCAAGCTAATCTGGCACTACCCTTGAATTATCGTGGTCAAGTCATCTCTTGCTGTAGGGATCCGGGGCTAAAATTGTTAAATATCTCTAGACTTGAGCTGCCAAACAATATGGGGAGGGACTGGAAGGAGGATGTCGTAAAATACAGTATGTAGTCTTTCGTGCGATGCTACACTAACACGGGGCTGCCATCGAGCGCCTTCGACAAAGAATACATGAATACTGAACACAACTGCATGGCAGAAATGTGACCAAAATATGTGTTCCCCTAACCCTGCCGGTGCCGGTAGCGGTTTTTGTCGCGATGATTCCTGTTGGAATCATCGCGACTAAAACCGCTACCGACACCCAAAAGGTTAAGACGATCGAGACGAACCGTACATGGATATGCAGCGAACAGCCGAGTGTCCGCATGGGGGACGTCTCTATCCGGCCTTAGGCTGTTGGTAGCGGTTTCTATCGCGATGATTCCTGGCGCAGAAATCATCGCAACATAACCAATACCGACAGCCAGATGGTAAAGCCAACGAGATACACATATTCTGACCAAGCTAGTTTTGTGGTGCCTTTGTATTTTGTTAGTTGGTTGGGTCCTTGTTTGTGAGATTTGTTGGTTTCTGTTTTGGTTTACTTTTAATATTAATAAATAATAATAATACATAGTATTTATATGGCGCATTTCTCATATTTATAATATAACTCAATGCGCAGTACTTTTCCTCTGGTAATGAACAAGTCGGGGAAAAAAACAATGATCAATACAGTTCTATAAGGGCTGCTCACGTGAAAGTTGTGGAGCAACGCTGAAATCACTTACTCACTTACAAATACACAGAGAGTACAGGCATTAACTACACTCCCATGCTGAAACCTTCGAAAAACCGGTCCTAAATACGGAATTGATCCATGCAACGCGGCCAGTCTTGCCCGCCGGCCTCACGACGTGACCATGACCACCCACACACCTAGTTTCAATCACACTGGTCGTCTCCCGCCATTCGCTACCGCTGATCAGCGGTAGCGGATGGCGGGAGACGACCAGTGTGAGTGTCGGGAATCGGGAAGCATAAGATCTAAATTACAGCTTTCCTGGTCTGAAGCGCTCAGCCACACTCGCAGGATGCAATCCCCATGAGCTCCTCCATGGGAAGCAGTTTGTCTACATTATGTGCCCCGGTGTAAACTACCAGAATGACCCCTGTTCCAGCTCGACCCGGGGTCTTCCTGGCGTACGCCAGAAGGACCCTGGCTAATGTAGGCGTGCCAGAGTGAGACAGGTTCGATACGACGTGAGTCATTTTGGCCTGATACAACGTTACATCCACGGCAACAATAGGACAGCAAAGAATCTCAGGTGCCCCAACCGGTCAAATAACACCTTTCCGAGTCTCTACCATTCACCCCTACAAACTAACTACGCAAGTAGCTTCAGCCCTCACGACTTTTAACCCTTTTCATCCTGATACACCCATTGCTTGAAACAAATTTGACTATGATAGTTCAAGGGTGGAGCCAGAATAGCTTGGCGCCATATTCTGGCTCAACCTTGAAATAAAATACTTGATCTATCTCCTAATCTGTAATGTAGCCTTAATAGGACTTCAAGCAAATTTGTTTTAAAAAATCAACCTCACGATGTTATGGGTCAAACCGAGATCCCAATTTATGACAAGAAAAAAATTATAACAAAATAGAATTTTTAAAAAATCAGAAAAACAAGCACAATTTTTGTTAAAAACACAAGACCGAGAAATCGGCAAGAACAACCTACAAGCAGATAAATGCCGAACAAAAAGAGGCATAAAAGCTTCATGGGTCCCTGCATCTGCTGCAGGGGCACATGAGAATCTATGCCCCCTGCAGATGGACAGACTTAGAGGAGAGCAATCAAGCCCCACTGGGTCAGAACTCCGCGTTTCCCAAGACTACTGTGACAAGAATCTCAGCTTGTAGTGTAAAGTTTTATAGTCCATGCTGTGGCGGACCTCACAAATCTGCACGACGCACAGTTCATGAGCCCTGGCAGATGCGAGGGCTCGTGAGGATCTATACCTATTGCTGGTCTTGGATATAATAAAGCTGTGATCCTCAGGTGGACCCAGGTCTCGATACGTAAAAGTTTCGAGTCCCTAAGACATTGCGACGGATCCCATACATCTGCTGGAGGCACGCAGGTCTCCGCACCTACGGGGTCCATGAAGATGTATGCTTCCTGCTGTTCTCAATTCAAACCTGTGTTCCTGAGAAGGACACACGGGCGGGGGAGAGGGGGGTGATTTTACAACTTCCAATGACAAACCGTGTGCTTAGTGAGGACAGTAACCCTGTTTCACTACCAAGGTCATCCTGCCAACCTCACTAACCTCACTATCGAAGATCCACGCATTTCAGCACCATTCTAAAACTATGCAACAAGCGACGCTGACACTATGTGTGACTCTTATGTGTGCGAACTTAGAGCTTTGTAAATCAACATTTTCAATGCACGTCTTCTGTAAAAAGTAGGTCCAAAACTGCAAGATACACACTGGATTAAAAGTCCAGCCAAACATGCGACATTTAATTATTTAGTCCACTGTTGGCGTCCAACGGCGAGCAGTTTTGTCCTACCTCTGATCTATGGAAATCATCAATAAAAAATGTTCAGTCTGATCGCCAATTTATAGGTTTACTCATTCGAGACGTGCCGCATCGGATACGCGGCATAAAGCCGCGTATCTGAATGCAACACGTCTCCATATATTCTTTTTAAAATCCGTCGACGCTATCAGCGAAAGATACCGTCACACGTAACACTTGAGTTAGTTCCGCGTTTGCGTCCTGAGAACTCTTGAATTGTCGCGCGCGTGCTAGTCTGTCAGTGTGATTCTGCGCCTTACGGCCTGTAGCAGTCAGTTCCAGAATCGTAGACCTGTGTACACACGCACGAAGAAGGAAGCACAATTACATGACACTGAACAATTGCAAAAACTGTTTTTACAAGGACACCACTTCACGCTGTATCTGACCAATCTGGGCACAGGATACAATCAGGATAAGTATCAGTTCAGTTAATAGTTCCTTCTTTTCCCAGCGCACACTACAAGCAGAGCCAAAGCTTTCGCTGGAGAGGGGTCGGGTTCGGAAAGGGAGGGGGGAGAGAGAGACAGTATGCCCCTCCCCCCCCCCCTCACACACACTATTTATGTTGACAATTTCAACAGAAAACTAGCGGGAGAAAAAGAATTATACACATTTTAAGTCTGATTTTTTTTTCTGGCCGGACGACTATCGCCCACCCACCCACCACTCCTCCGCTGTTGTCGTTTTCGGGGATTGGACCGTCGCTTATTTTTTCCAAGTGAAAAAAAGGTCTTAAAAGACAGGTGGTCTCTCCAGACAAGACATGAAAGAAAATAAGTGTCACCTGTCATTAAAACCATCACTTAGGTGCCTACAGCCACTTGCACCCAAATGTTTAACCCATTGTGTCTCAGGTACGAAATAGGACTGCATTACAATTCAGGAAACAGATCGACCATGATAGTTCGTCAAGGGTGGTGCCAGAATAGCTTGGCGCCTATAGGCGCCAAGCTATTCTGACACCACTCTTGACGAACTATCATGGTCAATCCACACCTTGCTATGGTGTGTCTGGAGAGTAATGACAAGTGATGAAGGGTGGCCGCTCACAACAGGTTCTGCTGTTGCATAGTGTAAGGCTTTGTCATCGCCTGCCTTCGCTCCTTTACACAACACTGCAGCCTCTGTGTTCAAACTGGCGCCAAGTGCCTCCCACCAAATAAATGGTTCTATCCATTTCTTGGAAAGGTGACCCGGCGCCTGAAGTCACTAGTCCACCATCCTGAACACCGCCCCCCGCCTGAGGCGCATAGACTGAAATAAACTCCCAAGCTCTGCCACCAAGCGATAGCGATTTTCATGAGACCCCGCACGAGGTCGCAAAACATTGTGAAGATCTGTGCTTCCTGCAGGACCAAGGAGAATGTGTGCGAAACAGACTTTTAACCCGGTATAACCCTCTCAGCGCCAGAAACAGATGGTGCAGAACCAGTTCGAGATGACACATCGATCAACTGCAGGGATTCACAAAAATCTATGCCGCTTGCAGGTGGGGCGAACTTGGCCGAGGAACTGAAAAGACCGTCTGTAAATTTCAGTCCTGGACCGCCCCTTCAACCAACGGCTTCGATCTGGAAGTGGCACAGACCCTCACGCGCCCCCATCAGACACTCGCAACCGTGTACGTTGTCTTTCGGTTCCTCAACCCGGGGAGGTAACCCGCAGTACGACCACTGTGAGTACGACCCACGATGGCTCAGTTGGAGACTACTGAGGGTGGTGGCAGGTTTTACCTCAGGAGGGGGGTGAATATTACCATACACCCAAAATCTTCTCTCGTGCGCACTGCCACTAGTGCCAGTCAGTGGCAGATTAACATTTTGAGTGAGAAAGGTTTGCAGACGCTGGCTGACATCATACGAAAGGCCATATATAGCCGTTATGGCTAATGAGGCTCTGTGGTGTGAAATTTAACCCATAACATCCCTAGGCTGAATTCTGTTAAATGTTGCTTATTGCCCCATGAAGGCTACATTACAGATTAAAAGACAGACCATTTTAATTCAAGGGTGGTGCCAGCTATTCTGGCACTACCCTTCAACATAGTATTACATAGTCACATTTATTTCAATCAGGATTCAAGAAGGGTTGCGAGTGTGGGTTCCATTTTAATGCGGGTGTGCCAAACTTTGAGAAAAGCATGGGTCCAGCCTGTCCATGACACACGGGTTAACACAGAAAAGTTATCTATCCATCGGCTGCCAAGTGACGGGGAAAAAACCAACACATTATGTGCCACGCATACCACACAGTACTACTATCCGCTACTACGTAACTGCCATTAGTACAACGTAACCGGTAATAGCACTAACACAGACCCCAGTGCCACTGTGTAGACAAATGCGATTACATTAGACACACGCTTACGCGGAACAAGATAATTGGGAAATGTCCAATTATTTTACCCTCGACTCTATCATGGATTACATATGGTCAAGAGTACGACTGGGTGTCTAGTGGTAAAATCTACACCCTCCCGCACAAAACCTGCTACAAAATTATCAGAAGTGGTCATACATCATGTTGTAGGGAAATGGATAATGTTTCCAGTGATACATGATTTATGGGTGACCACAGAAAATTTAGGACATTATCACAGTTTTTTTGACCAAATGCGAATTATAACTTGAGAACAAAACGTGACACATTTTACACATGCTCCATGAAACTCAGATTTTCAAAGGCATGCTGCACTATGAAAAATCATTGTCACCATCACAAGATGTTTGCAAAGTTGGCCTAAATTACCATTGAGTTGATGATTTTCTAGTGTGAGTTGCTTTTGCATAATTCACCATAATATAAGAGCCTGCTTGAACATAACACGTGTTGTAAATTTTGTCAGCAGAAATCATACTACTATAACACATTTTCAAAAATGGTCAATTATTAAAACTTATGTTTTATTTTGTAGAGTAGAGTATGTACTTTGTTTTATAATAAAAGGTTTATGGTTCTTACATGGAAAATCAAATGATTCAGTTTTGAAGATTTAATCTCAGAATGGTGTAAATGTTGAGTTATGTTCAAACAGTTTAAGCATTCATTTATCTCTACTAATATGTTGTTTTTGCTGAAGACAACTGGTGTAGTGATTTATATCAAGGTTTTGAAGAGGATGCATGGGTGATAGATGAAAGAAACCCTTTACGAGGTTTACAGTATGCGTCCAAATTTTGGGTGTAAATTGTTATGTTCAAGCAGTCCAGCAAACTTTATAGATATATTATTTTCTTTTCACTTATTCTGCAATAAAAAACTATAGTAAGGACTATACTTATTTAGACAAGACCTTTGTAGGCCCAAAAATACCTAATTTTGTTCAGTTGAAATAATTTTATTGTATTTTTTTCTGCGTGCTGGCGTGTAAATGTTATGTTCAAACCAGTATGCACATTATTTTTGTTGAAGGGTATATTTTGTTGCAAATCATATAGTAGATGATGCCAACACATAAAAATAATTATGCACATGCTTGTACACAACACATTTGATACACTTTTCAATTTTTCCTATCATATTAGTGCAAACGTCATTCTTCTTTTGTACACTACAGGCAATCAACAAATTTCTAAATAATTCTACTTGTGAAGTTACAAGGCAAATGTGTGAATGTGACCGTGTAAAGTTATGTTCATGCATCCTGTTTTCTATATTTTTGCTACTGTTGATGTAATTATAATGGACTAACAAATAAAATTTTACCAGAACAGTATGCACACTGCTTATAGGTGAAAGCAGGCTCGATGATAGTGTCTGCTTTAGAGACTTTTCTTGAATGATCTTAAGGTTTGTCCTGTGTGCAAGTCAGAAGGTGTAAAGTTATGTACAAACACTCAAAAAGTTGCAACAGCCCTTTTTGAAAATCACGTAAACATCACTAGTTTGATATAATGGCTGTGCTTGTTAGTGGGATTCCAGTATCACTAGGCAGGCATTGTCATGGAATCCCCAGGGAAAGAGGAAAAGAGGTAGGCCGAGAAACTCCTGGCGTCGAGACCTCCAAGCAGACATCAAGAGAATGGGAACCACCTGGAGTAAAATCGAAGGAAAAGCACAGGACAGGAGTCACTGGAGGTCTCTCGTCGACGGCCTATACCCGGGTAGGGGTGACAGGCGTAAGTAAGTAAGTTGTTAGTGGGATTGGTGGTATGCATACTTATTTTTTCCCAAGAGTTTGTGATTTGCCCTTGTGAGACCAAAATATTTTTTTGTGACGGTGTAAAGTTATGTTTATTCTTGTGAATGTAATTGAATTTGTGCTAAAACTTGACTCAGTTTGTAAAAATTGGCTTATTTTCTATTAGAATAGTTAACAGCAGATAAAAGTCATCTAGTATAGTCATTTTTAGCTTACTGAAGCTGTATCTGATTGCGCAAGATAAAAAATGAGAATAACATTGCAGTGAAGGTGTATTGAACAACTTTGTCAGTATTCAAAACTATGTAAACATTATTTGTTCAATTAGATTTTGCACTTAAATTAAATTAGAGACTTGTTTCTGTGCATTTAGCATAACATTTTAAAATTAGTTCTCCAAGTAGAATTAAAAATTAGTGGCTTTTGTAAATTATGGTGTAAAGTTATGTTCAAACAGTTTTTATGGCATAAAAGGTCGCATTTTCCACTAACACACTTTATTTATAGACATACCATTTATTCTGGATGGGGAACATACGTTGAAACATACAAATGCAAAAAATTGCTTACAGCTTGTGCTTGTTGTGAATTGTTTAATGTGTGACATTGTAAATGTTATGCTCAAACTTTAAACTTCAAAGTTCAATAACAACCAAACTGCAAATAACATAAAAATTTTGCTTAGTGTCAATGTTTATGTATGCAAAGGTACATAAGATTTAAATGAAATATTCAAATTATTTTGCTTTTGAAAATGCAGGGTGCTTGTCACACCACTGACACCCAGTCGTACTCTTGACCATATATATCCGCCCTCTGAGAAATGTGGCCGGATACAGATTGCCTCAGGAGACATAGATCCTCATGAGGCCCCGCACCTGCACCTCCTGCAGACGGGTGGTAGAGAATTCATGCGGCAGCAAGCAGAAGTTACTCCGAACACGATGCCACTGCCCCCTCAGCTTGCAGACAACTGAAGAACGAGATAATGTTCATCAAAAGGGCATAGATCCTCATGAGCCCCCGCATGATGCGGGGGCTCATGAGGATCTATGCCTCTTGAGGGCGCGTGTTGGAGAATGTATACCGCTGCTGGCCTTAGCTCGGATAATGTAACGCCCCCGTATAATCGCTACCAGCTGGTGGCAACAGTGGAGGCTTCTTTGAACAAAAAAAAAAACTGCACAGATGTAGCACCAAAAGTGCACACTTTCGGGTGCACATTGAACACCTTTTTTTCCACAGTAGCGCGGCTCCAGCTAAAGGATTTTTAGATGTAATTGAAAACTGGAATACTTCCACAATCTATGGATGTAAATTATGCGACTAATTAGTGTAATCTTTGTCACAGATTCTCATAAGCTCCTGCACACTGGTTCCCTCGCTCGAAGGTCGGGTAGCCAGCGCAAACAATTGCCCATTAAAGCTCCAAAAAGAGTCACAGGAATGCCCACACGGAATCTACTGCCGAAATTTTTAACTGCAAATTTAGGAAGAGACTGCACCTGAACATCTCACAAGCCAGACCATTCATCCTCTCGACACTCTGGAGAACGACTGCCCTGTAAACACCCTAAGTCCACTTTTCTGAAAAGCGAGATTTTCACAGCAAACAACGAAAATTTTGCTTTTTACAAAAATGGACTTACTGTCTTTTGCCTTCACATTTTCAAGCACACCTGCATCCACTGATGCTCAAGAGAATCTGCCTGCTACAACCCATGACAGTCTATGTCGCTCAGGATCGGTCCCAGACATCCTCTGAGCGTGAAAGTCACGTGGGTTTAAGTGTACGACTTGTGGGTAAAGAAAAACTCAACACAAGGAGGGGCCGAGGGAATTCCACAAAAAATAACCGAGTAGCTATACCCTTCTCCCCAGAATGACACCCTCAACCTGAGGAAGAGTGCGAGCAAGTCTCTGTCAAAAAGAGACACTGGTTCACTAGATGCAAATACAGTATAACCTGTTTTGAGCAACCATTTTTTTCCTAAGTTGTAACCTTTAAGTGTCGGTAGCGATTTTGGTCGCGATGATTCCTTGCAGGAAACATCGTGACTAAAACCGCTACCGACACGCAAAGGGTTAAGACCATTTTTTTTGCCCCCCCAAAAAGTATTTTCCTAAAAGGCGGGTGTTCTCACAAGCGAAGCCATGAAAGGCAAAAAGTGTCACCCGTCAGTAAAAACCACCATTTAGGTGGCGCAGGAAGATATTTTTCCATGGATGGCCCTCAGCGTGCCTGACGTGTTACTTTCAAGGGGGGGGGGGGGGGGGGGGGGGGGGAGGGGAGAGAGAGAGAGAGAGAGAGAGAGAGAGAGAGAGAGAGAGAGAGCACCAACCTCCACTAGTCCACCCTCCGAAAAAAACAAACAACAGAGGATGGGGCAAGGAACAAGCCGATATTCGTCCTGCCTACCAAAAGAAAACTAAACATAAAAAACAACACCTACATGATTTTTTTAAACAAAATATGTGTTTGCTCTCAAAAGAATATTTTTCTAAAAGAAATATTGCAGGCCCCAGGGTCAGGGGATATTCTGTTTAGTCCCCATCTCCTACATTTTCTATGGGAAAGGTAGGGGGCGATCACCCCTCCCCTCCCGGACGCCCTAACCCCTCACCTCCGGGATCCTCCGCCACTGCTGTAGCCACCTAATATATGACAGGAGATCTCTCATATGGCTGGTCGCTCAAAACAGGTTCTGCTCTTTACGCCAAATGACATGCCAAGCCTTTGTGTGTCGGTAGCAGTTTTAGTCCTGACGATTCCTGCAGGAATCATCGCGACTAAAACCGCTAGCGACACAAAGGGTTTCAATCTGAGGAATGGTTTGAAGTTTGACTTTGCCTCTGCAGTCTGAGCCGTTATCTGTGGCAACAGAGAAATAGTCATGTGGGTCCTTGAAGTCGTTTGAACTCACGAGAAGCTGCGCCTATTGCTGATGGATCCGCCCGAGACACGCAAATAACACCCTCAATTTGAGGAACGGCGAGAGCCGACCTGGCGCTTCCAAGAGGCATAGAGTCTCATATGTCTGCAAGAAGCATACATTATTATGAGTCCTTGCTTCTGCTAGGACTCATAACAATCTGTGCTTCTTGCAACTAGAAGGATTTAGCAACAACCGCCATACATTCTCACGAGCGCACGGCACTCACAGACTCATGGGCATCTATGCGTCTGGCAGATGAAAGAAGCTGTCAGTGTAAAAAAAAAAAGATATCTTCATGACCCCCTGCAGACGCAGACTCATGACAATCTATGTCTCTTGGAGACGGAAGGGGCTAGCTGGAGGACTACAGAGACAAAACGCGGGCTGCAAATGAGTGTCTTGCTACTGCAGTGCATTCCATTTCTATGCTTCTCCTTTCACTTCCAGAGTCCATCGGGTTTTATTTCAAACTTGATCTGCTAGATCGACGAAGTCCACCGGGACAGCGGTAACCGATTACTAAAAGGCAGCCCCTAATCAACGTACTGGAAAAAGTCACATCAGGCACTACCTGCGAGCAGTTAATATTATTGCAGATCCATCTCTCACAGAGTTTTTGTCGATGGAAGTGACAAAGGCCGCAGCGCCGCTTTGCGTGCCATTTTGGACAGATGTTCCAGAACCAGCGGCAAGACTGTCGAGTTCCTGAACATGAGAATCTAAATCAACCAGTTCAAAACGGCCAGCAAGAAGCACAGATTCACAAGAGCCCCTGCGAACGCAGGGGCTCATGTGAATCTGTGCATCTTGCACACGGAAGGAGCTGAGGGCCCAGTACCGTAGCAGCTGTGATGGTAAGAAAAAAAGAAACTACTGTGTGCTGATTTTTGTGCTCAAATGGAATCTCTGGGAGCCAACCACTTACAAGGAGTAGACAAGAATGCAGGCCTGTTGTTGCCCGTCCCCCATAACAATTACGCGAATGCGCTGCCGTGTCTGAATATGGACTCGCATGGACTGACTGTGAAAATGCAAGCAAATCTGGAATAATTAACCCATTACATTCTGTGGATGATTTTTTAAAATCTGTTCATTGTCCGACGAATGCTGCATTACAAATCAGGAGATAGATCAAGCATTTTAGTTCAAGCGCGGTGCCAGAATAGCAATGGGTGTTGAGTGTGTCAGAATGAAAAGGGACAAGAAACTTGTTAGCAAAATCAAAATGTGATATTCAGTCACTATCTTATCTGTAAACTTGTATTGGTGTGTCAGAAGTTTCCCATTTAATTTTTAAACAAGATGGGATGAACAATAACCCACAAAGTCCCTTCTATATGAGAGCTGTCCTCACTGTCAATGGTCTCTACCTTTTGTCTTTGACCTGATTCTGGTGTTGAATTATCTCCTATTGAAAAAGTCTCGCAGATCTGCCAATGCTTCAGAGTCAGTGAGTTCTATAAGGGGGCGCTGGACATACGCCTCACTGATTTGTCAAACGTCATTTGTCATGATGTAAGTTTTAGTTTTTACGTAATTTTATATTTTACCTGATATGAGTTTCACTTTTGCTTCATAGGCTTGAGAAAATGGTGACAAAACTAGAACTTAACAGTACAATTTCAGTCTTGCTATAATTTGCGTGAAAGCAGGTTGACTTTACCTAGCTACATGATATACTAAGTACACGGGTCACCTGCATGCTCTTCTGAAAGCGCGTCGATGTGTGTGTGCGCTCCAAGCATCTCCAAGAGGCATAGATCCTCATGTGCCTGGAGGGCGAATGAGGATTTATTCCTCCTGGAGATGCGCGCATGTTTGTGAGAGAGAGAGAGCCCTGCGCGAGAGAGAATGACGTCATAGAGTATTATATCAGTGTCTGCTTGGTGACAGTTGGTTTCTTTTACGTCACCGCCACTGTCTGACTTTCTCTAGGAGTAAAGGTTTTTTAATTCTTTTCTGAAAAGAATTAATTTTTACTAAAGAAGTTGAAAGGATACAAAGCTGGCTAACGAACTCATCCAATGTCTTTCTCCACACTAGCAATATGCAAAAGTTCAAGTAAATATGACAAAAATTACGGACTCTAATCTGGGTCAACCGACTTCCTATAAACGGTTGTTTATGTCTTCAATGAGACATTCAATTACAATATGCTCGGAGGCTCCCTTAGCCACCCAAGTTCGCCAAGTTTTAGTAAGCTTGTGTGTACAGAAATATCGGAGATTCTCTTCTTTACATACATACGCACACACATACATACATACGCACATACATACATAAATGCGCACATACGACGCTTCGTGCCAAATGTACGTTCAGCAACGAGGTTAGCGTAAATAGACATCACGTAATTTTTATCTTGTTACTTCAATTGTTAGAGGTTTAGCCATGGACATGCTATTAAATTCGCCCCACAGCGACCCGTCCTAAAAAGTCCCTTCTATAAATACTGAGAAGGGACTTAACAAATCTGTGAAACCTCCTGTAAGCCCGCGAGCACGAGGGTCTACGCTTCGTGTTCACAATGCCCAGCTCAGGCTCATGCAAATTTAAGTCTGTGCTAACCATCCACAATTCAGCCTACGATTGAAGTTAGGTCAAACCTCTCCATTACTAAGGAAAACATTTTGAGAATATGATGTTACGGCCACTGCAAACACGTCGACTGACCATCATTGTCGATTACTACGCCTTTGTAGTATCACGCAAGTGTACTGTTGGCCGTGGAAGGTACAAAGAAGCACGTGCGCTGATTTTTTTTCTCTCCTGCTGATGCATGCAAGCATAATCCGCCTCAGAGGGGTGACCACAGATCTATTTATTGCCAGTGAGTAACACTACCCCCCCCCCCCCCCCCCCCTCCAATCCCGGTACCTCTGATGATCGACCCTCCGCCAGCCACTTCCACGGCTATGCAAAAGGTACAATTTTTTTTATGAGCCCCATCCATATCCTGCAAGAGGCATAGATTCTCATGAGCTCCTGCAGTCGCAAGAGCTCCTGAGAATGTATACCTCTTGCACGTACACGGTATGGGTTAGAACTACTTTCCTTCTCACTCTGTAGTTCTCGGTGCTTCAGTCAATGACGGTCTCGTGAACGCATCCCTGGCAACGTGCTTCGTACGGGCTACAGAGATGTAAATGGCGAGTGGCTCCAGTCCCTAGGCATCAAGACATTCTCACAAACCCCTGCGTCCTGCTGATGAGACTCACGAGCATCATCATTCTGTTAAAAGGGACCGGGCGAGCAAATGAACTTTTGAGTGACTGATTCGGTGATTGTCATTGATCACGACGAGACCACTAGTACTACTATTACCATCACAGTACCCCCGGTCTCCCTCCATAACGACCTTTTTCACTTCTGTCGCCGGCTGAGCAACATGAGAGCTCAATGGAAGCGCCTGGATTGGTTGGGTCTTGACCAGGTGCCAAGTTAATCAGGCACTATCACTGAGCTATCACTTCAGCTTTACATCTTAAACCATTTAACCCCAAGGCCGCATTTCCAAAATTATAGGTGTCACGCAAATGACAGGAGATGGATTGACCATAATTCAAGGGTAGATCTAGATTAGCGTGGCGCCATCATCCACCAAGCTAATCTGGTACTACCCTTAAATTATCATGGTCGATCCACTCTTGCTGTAGTGCGCTGGGGCTAAATGGGTTAATAACAGTATGCATAGTAAATGAGACACTGACAAGACAGCTCACCAGGCACTACCCATCTATCTTTTGATCCATCTCCTCCAACTAACGACTCAAGGAGTTCAGTGCAAAAAAGATGCCAGCGATGCCACTCTCACTCCATAATGCATCATGTTCCATTTCACCTGAGGCAGGAAATGATTGACTGGACCCCGAAACTCAACGAGGACACATTTCAAGCTGTCCTGATTTCTCTCGTTGTCTCCAGCTCTGCATCAATCAAGGACATGAGGATAATTTCTCCATTGGGACTGCTGATATATCTGGACTGACCCATTTCGCCTCAACGCACTACAGCAGGAGATGGATCGACCATGATAATTCAAGGATAATTCCAGATTAGCTTGGCGCCTCATGACAACAAGCTAATTTGACACTACCCTTGAATTATCATGGCTGATTTGTCTTCTGCGACTGGTACACAGTCATTGGTTGACACATCGAAAATTTGAGAAATATGGCCTTGGTGTTAAATGGGTTAAAAGAAGTAGGTAGCTCCCCTTGAAAGTAAGGATAGGATGTCCAAGCATTATAAGGGACCATTTTGTATCACTGCTGCAATCACTTCAGCATACTCCCTCTTAAAACTCATTTGAGACATGCCACATACAGATACGCTGCAAATAGCGGTTTACCGCGTGAAGCAATCTCAAATGAGTTAATCCTCCAGCAATCTGAGGTTAGGTATGATGCTACTACTAGTACTGAGTGCTAGCTAGCAAAAGGCATAAATTCTCATAAACTCCTGTAGCCACAGGAGCTCACAACATGTGCTAAAATGGTTGAAACTCTGTGCATTTTCTGATTTTTTTAGCCATAACTGTTATCTGTTCAGAAATCACTTTAACCCATTTAGCCCTGATGCACTACAGCAGGAGATGGATCAACCATGATAATTCAAGGATAGTGCCAGATTAGCTTGGCGCCTTTAGGCGCCAAGATAATCTTGCACTACCCTTGAATTATCATGGTTGATCCATCACCTGCAACTGGTACATGAGTTAGGTGACACCTCCAAAATTTGGGAAATGAGGCTGTGGAGTTAAATCGAGATTAATCAATCACAACCTCAGCTCAATTTTAGCACACTGCAATTTTTTTTCAGATACAGTTATGCAGACAAGCACTTTTACCTGACCACCTGAAAACATGGATGTCACCTTATATATAGAACTAGGGATATAGTAGAAACTGTTTTGATAATCATCTTTATGCAAGAAAAAAGTGGTATTAAATTAAAAGACACGTGTTCCCAAGAGACGTCTTGATGGGCAAAAGTGTCACTAATCCATTTCATCCTGAGGCTGATTTTGTAAAACTTTTCTTATTGTCCTAAGAAGGCTACATTACAATAAATCAAGATCAATCATTTCAGTTCAAGGGTGGTGCCAGAATAGCTTGGTGCCTCAAGCGCCAAGCTAAGCACAGCCCTTGAACTATCATAGTCAAATTTATTTCAAGCAGTACTGTACCAGGATGAAAAGGGTTAAAGACCAAACTTTTTGCAACCACAGCCACCTAAAGAATGCTCTGTAATGACAGGACAACTCTCACAGGGGTGGTCACTCAAAACAGGTTCTGATGAACAACACTGATGATTTTAACCCATTTAGCCACAAGGTCTCATTTCTCAAATTTTGGAGGTGTTGCCTAATGACTATATACCAGTTGCAAGAAGATTGACCTTGATAATTCAAGGGTAGTGCCAGACTAGCTTGGCGCCTTAAGGCGCCAAGCTAATCTGGCACTACCCTTGAATTATCATGGTCAATCAATCTCCTGTTGTAGGTGCTCAGGGCTATATGGGTTTAGCATCCCAGCACTCTCCTAAAACTGTTTTCAATTTAAAACGTCTGACTCTAGAGTCTCTTATACATGCCAATTGCTATCTTAGAGTTTTGCATTTTATTTTTAAACCCTTCAAGATCTATTGAAAATTAAAGCATGCACGCATTAAGTGGACACAGGGTTCAAATTAACCACACAGAAAAATCATTCCGTCAGTGATGCGTGTATGCATACCTGTGTTTGAAAAAACTTCATCCTGGTGCTTTTCTATGTGGAGGACATATAATATAATACATAAACCACTGTCAAAAGTTGTAAATGATCCATGAGCCTACAATCTAACACTAATTTCATGATTTACAGTCGTAGTACCCGGTACATTACTACTACATGTAACTAGCAAAAGGGAAACGGCATTTGCAAAGACGGACAAAACAGCATATCAAATACTGGCACTGATTTTAGTGATTTTGTTTTCAGAAACAAAAATGGTGGTAAAAAGTCTTCTTTCTCTGATCATCATCACACCTGCTTGACATTTTAATACTCAAAATAAAGACAATGACATGATTTTCACCTTTTAATAAAGACTAGTGCAATGGTAAATTGGTATGCGCACATGCACACACACACTTTAACACATGACTGCACAAACATGTTTGACATTATGAGCCACAAAGCCAACACAATCTTACTTTACAAGCTGTTTTTTTTTTTTCATCGCTGACATTATCAAATGTAAACATCATAGTATTGATCACTCTACCTATTGCATCAGATGCCCTAAGAGTAAGAGCTTCCACAGACTGCAGCTCTGAAATAAATAATCCAAAAATAACATTCACGCAATCACACTCAGGCTGAACATTGATCAATAATATGCCTCCACTGATTCCACAGATGGTTCCTTTATTCATTCTAGACTAACACATGTATACTATTAATAATGACTATCACTCTCCCTGTCTCAAAATTACCAACGTAAAAACATGACCTGCAAGAGGCATAGATCCTCATGAGCGCCTGCAACCTGCGGGGACTCATGAGGATCTATGCCTCTTGCAGATGGGTACCATTTGATTTCATTTTCACTTCCTGCTGCTCATATTACCTCCTACTATTCTTTACCTCTACAGAAATAATGGGAAACATTAAAGTACCATAATGCATAAATCTGAGGACACATTTCAGCACCATTTGTGCCATTAACGTGTCAATCTATTTTTACCTGTTTTTCATACTGACAGCATTGTATTTCTAAAACTGAGTGGAGTCATTGTCAGGTTACTTGATATAAAGTCTATGTGTGCTGAACTGGACTGTCTTGTGTCCAAATGAACCAGAGCTAGACCTGTGTTTAGCGTTCTGTAACCATCTGTTACAAAAGTGTATCTTTGAGTTTGAACAGCTACAGCGGTAGTGGGCCTTTAACTGTTATGAGGGAGATCATTGTTTTTATTCTGCAACTCATCACTTGCTGGTTACCTTCTTTTAACTAGGAGAGCAACACCTCTTCTCTTCTCCATTCAAAAATAGGTCTACTGATCATACTGATACTGCTTTGCGGAAAAGAACCCTTAGTCTATAGTATTACTATTAACCTCTTGGCTGCTACTAACAATACCACTCAGTGACAAAGACGTGTAGTTAGGCATCTAACCAGGGCAGTCCGTGGTGCAGCGGTAAAAGCGCCTGCCACCAATGCAAGAAGTGCGAGGTTCGATACCCGGTTCCAGCATCGGACTTTTCTCCTCTAGTAAGTGTCACCATTAATTCGGGCGGACTGTCGGGGATTCTTTCTCCGGGTACTCCGACTCTTTCCTCCCCCACGAATTTGGTATTAATTTCAGTCCACTTAATCAAATTTCAAAAATATAAAAAAATGATTTAAATTTCCAAAATTTCAGTAGCTCACTTGAGCTTGCCCTTAGCCCCATGTGAATGTTCTGTGTTTATGTACAGTGTGTGAGGGAATGCCCGTGATTCACGTGAGCATGCTTGTTGGGTTCAGTTCACGGCAGTCCTGCGCATTGAGTTATATTATAAATATGAGAAATGTGCCATATAAATACTATGTATTATTATTATTATCTTTTCCACTGAGCAGTATCATCCATAGCAGTCAACATGGGGCTAACCCTTTGGCTGTCAGTAGCGGTTTTGTGCCAAAGATTTGTGCAAAAATCATTGCAATAAAAACCGATGACAAAGAGATAATTCAATCACTTAACTTGCATTTTGCATGCACACATCTTTAAACACATTTTTAGCACTGAGACTAAGACTATGAGTATGAATGAAGAGTTTACATCTCAAACACACCATTTTGTAGGGATGGTGGAAAAGCTCACTTGGGGCGGTCCATGGCGCAGTGGTTAAGGCGTCTGCCACCAATGCTAAAGGTGCGGGGTTCGATACCGTGTTCTGGAGTCGGACTTTTCTCCTCTAGTAAGTGTCACCGTTAATTCGGGATAACCGTCGGGGGTTCTTTCTCCGCGCACTCTGGCTCTTCCTAACCCTCCACTGTGGTACCAGTTTCAGGCCACTTTATAAATTTCAAATACAAGCGATCAAAATTTCCGAAACCTCAGTAGCTGAGCAGACCCTTCACACCACGTGAATGTCCTGTGTTTGTCTTGTACTTTGTTTGTCTTCAGAGTGAATGCGTGTGTGTCACGTGAGCGTGCGTGTTGGGTGCAGTTCGCAGCGCTTTGAGTCGATTTGCAGAATTGGGAAAAAGCGCCTATAATAATAACCGGTATTATTATTATTACTATTATGTTTACTAGCATTTTCAGCATTGTGTCACTGTTTCATTCTTCTAAGTTACAATTTGTTTTTTCATTATCAAACTCATTGAAAGTCCGATACAAACTGATAGACTGGCAAATAATATTTTTGGCTAATTAATCCTTTGAGTGTCAGTAGGAGTTTCCTGCAAGAATCATCATGACTAAAACTGCTACCAACACCCAAAGGCTTAACAGCATTTTCCATGGGTGATAAAAAGTGTTGCCTCTTGTGACTTGGAAAAGTTTGGGTCTCTTGAAAAATATATATTATGGCAGCCCGACTGGCAATCACAAAATTGTGAGCTCAAAGAAACATTTTCATTTCACAGGTGACCGAATTTGTCTCAGGTTACTACAAGTACCAGTAACCCTTGTATTGGATTGGAATGCCCGGATGGCTACCTAACTTTGTAGGCTTTTATCACACCTGTTATCCTATTGTACTTTTATGGAAGCAATAATTCTTGTTCATAGTAAATTATACCGTCTATGGATTCTTACTGAGGTTCACATTGTATAAAGCATCAGTGGTACAAAAAAAAAAACCAACTCCCCTCCAGTCACCCCCCCCCCCCCCCAAATCCCACTTAAGACTGATGACACAACAAACACAATGCAGATCAGCCTCAGTACTGCACGCTCAAGTGTACATAGACTACCACCATACTGGGTACGTAACAATTAACATGCACAGGTTTCTGGCTCTGGCTGTGCGCTGGTCAGATAAAGCTGACATCCACCCAAAGATGTTCTGCTTAACAAATGGTTTTTCATCACAAGTCACAGACCTACAGTCCCCCCCCCCCCCCCCCCCCCCCCCTTGGCTTGACTTCGCGAACGAAGATTTTATAAGAGTTGCCCACGACGTCTGCAGGCTTGTTTGTGGCTGCGGAGGCCAATCCGAGACAGGCAGGTTCGACCGCAGTGGCTGCAGGGGGAGGTATGGCCAGGGTTCAGAGTTGCGGCATCTCTGTTTTTTCTCCTGAGCCGCTTGTCCTTAAGGCTAGCTCTGCGAGAGTCCTCAAAGGAGACGACTGCCTTGTAAATGGCAGGTGCCAGGTGTCACGGTCCACAGCAAGTGAAGACCACTGGTGGTGGTCGATTTGGCAGGCACTAAGTGACTTTTTGAGACAGTCTTTGTATCTCTTCTTTGGTGCCCCTCTGTCACGGTGTCCAGTAGCAAGCTCGCCGAACAGGGTGATCTTTGGTAGGCGATGATCCTCCATCCTGGAGACATGCCCCGCCCAGCGGAGCTGTGTCCGCAGCAGCAAAGCCTCGATGCTCACAGTTTCAGCCTGTTCAAGGACCTCGACATTGGTGACATAGTCACTCCAGTGAATGCCCAGGATGGTGCGCAGGCAGCGCTGGTGGAAGCGTTCGAGGAGTCGTAGTTGGCTGCGGTAGAGGGCCCAGGACTCGGAACCATACAGCAGGGTGGTGAGGACCACAGCTCTGTACACGCTGATCTTGGTGCCTGTTTTCAGCTGTTGATTGTGCCACACCCGCTTGAAAGGTCGCCCGAAAGCGCTGTTCGCTTTTGCCAGCCTGCTGTCAAGCTCCTTGTCCAGCTTGGCGTCCTACGTGATAATGCAGCCAAGGTAAGTAAACTGGTGCACTGACTTTAGTTCAGACTCGCCAATGGTGATGTGAGGAGGGCGATACACTGTCTTGGGTGCCGGCTGATGGAGGACCTCTGTCTTTTTCAGACTGACCTCGAGTCCAAAGAGCTGGGCAGCGTCTGCGAAGCAGGACGTGATGCGCTGCAGGGCTCTCTCTGTGTGTGCAACGAGGGCAGCGTCATCAGCAAAAAGCAGCTCACGAATCAGTTGGTCTAGGGTTTTCGTGTGGGCCTGCAGTCGTCTGAGGTTGAACAGGCTGCCATCGAGACGATACCTGATGTACACTGCATCGTCATCATCGAGGTCCACTGTGGCCTGCTTCAACATCATGCTAAAAAAGATGGTGAAGAGGGTCGGTGCCAGCACGCAGCCCTGCTTTACGCCGTTGAGAATAGGGAATGGTTCTGAGAGGTCATTGTTGAGTCTGACTTGGCCTTGCTGGTCCTCTTGTAGCTGGACAATCATGCTGAGGAACTTTGGGGGACAGCCAAGTCGCTCCAGGATCTGCCACATGCCTTGCCTGCTCACAGTGTCGAACGCTTTTGTTAGGTCGACAAACGTTACGTACAGCCCTTTGTTCTGCTCGCGGCACTTCTCCTGAAGCTGTCTCAGCACAAAGACCATATCGGTGGTGCTCCTGTTTGCTCTGAAGCCACACTGGCCCTCTGGGAGGTGGTCTTCAACGATGGCAGGTACCAGCCGATTCAGGAGCAGCCTTGCAAGAATTTTCCCAGCAATGGACAGCAGGGTGATTCCCCGATAGTTGGAACAGTCAGACTTCGCGCCTTTGTTCTTGTACAGGGTGATAACGACAGCATCACGGAGATCCTTTGGTAGTGTTCCTTCCTCCCAGCAGCAGAGAAAGAGGTCATGGAGCTTGTTGTGCAGTGCTGTGCCTCCATGTTTCCAGATCTCTGGCGGTATTCCATCAATGCCTGCTGCTTTGCCACTCTTGAGCTGGTGGATGGCTGTGAGGGTCTCTTCAGCGGTGGGCGGTTCGTCCAATTCAACCTTTACTGGGAGTTGTGGGATTTGTAGGACGACTGCTTCTTGAACAGTGCGCTCAGCGCTGAAGAGGCTCTAAAAGTACTCCGACCAGCGGTTCAAGATGGAGGTATTATCTGTGAGGAGTGCCTGGCCATTCGCGCTTCGCAGGGGACTTTGTACCAGGTGCCTGGGGCCATACACTGCTTTCAGTGCTTCGTATAAGCCCCTGTAGTCACCAATGTCAGCGCAAAGCTGGGTCCTCTGTGCAAGTCTGGTCCACCACTCATTCTGGAGATCTCTGAGCTTGCGCTGGAGACTGCTGCAGACGAGGCGGAAGGCAGACTTCTTCACAGGGCAGGAAGGCTGGGCTAGGTGGGCCTGATGACTTACTTACTTACGCCTGTCACCCCTACCCGGGTATAGGCCGTCGACGAGAGACCTCCAGCAACTCCTGTCCTGTGCTTCTCCTTCGATTCTACTCCAGGTGGTTCCAAGTCTCTTGATGTCTGCTTGGAGGTCTCGACGCCAGGAGTTTCTCGGCCTACCTCTTTTCCTCTTTCCCTGTGGGTTCCATGACAATGCCTGCCTAGTGATACTGGAAGCTGGCTTTCTCAGACTGTGACCGATCCATCCCCATCTTCTTCGCCCAATTTCATTCTCTGCTGTTATCTGCTCTGTTCTCTCCCAGAGTCTGACGTTGCTGATCTTCTCTGGCCAGTGGATTTTCAAAATTCTTCTAAGGCAACTGTTCATGAACCTCGCGCTGGGACCATACGGCGTTGAGGCGCGTCCCCTGGGTGGTGGATAGGGGGTCCCTCGTGAGAGGGGTGCACCGAATGAAATAAGGTGCCGTGAACCAACATGGTCTAAGGGAAGGTGACCCCGACAGAAAACCCCTGGTCCTCCTAGTAAGGGGGTTGGGCGTGGGGGTAGCTTCCCCACCCTGCAAAAAAAGGAAATAGCTACAAAAACGCCGACGAAAAGACTAACAGTAATTCCTTTCCTGGAGTACAGGACAGGAGTTGCTGGAGGTCTCTCGTCGACGGCCTATACCCGGGTAGGGGTGACAGGCGTAAGTAAGTAAGTAACTGTTCATGAAGGTCTGTACTCTGTTGACTGTGGTTTTTGTCAATCTCCATGTCTCTGCTCCATATAGGAGAACTGCTTTTATATTGGAGTTGAAAATCCAGACTTTGGTGTGTTGTGACAGCTCTCTGGAACTCCACACTTTTTTCAACTGGAGAAAGGCTGCTCTGGCTTTACCGATTCGTGCTCTGGGGCCTGATGAGCGGCTCTTTTTTTTGCTAGGTGTTCCTGGATCTCAACATCGTTTTCGTCAAACCAGTCTTTGTTCATTCTTTCTAGCGAAACCCAAGACTTCTGCAGAGGATTTTGCAATAGCTGTTTTCAGTTGTTCCCAGAGTGTTTCAGGGGAGGAGTCTGTTGGGTCCGCTGTGTCTTTGAGCCTGCGCTGTAAATCTGTCTGAAAGGCAGCTTTCACGTCGTCACGCTGAAGGCTGGCAACATCAAGCTTTTTCTTGGGGGGCCCCCATTTCTTGGGTTTTGGCTTGACGTGGAGCCTGAGTTTGCAGCGGACAAGGCGGTGGTCAGTGTGGCACTCTGCGCTGGGCATCACTCTGGTGAGGAGGTCATCACTGCAGTCCCTCTGACGCACTAGGACATAGTCGATTAGGTGCCAGTGTTTGGAGCGAGGATGCATCCAGGTGGTCTTTCGACTGTCCTTTTGCTGAAAAGTAGTGTTGGTGATGACCAGTTGCTGCTCTGCTACAGTAACGCAACTGTGAATAAGACAGGTTTTCTGGTATTTTGCAAAAACTACACTTCAATTTTCTGACAAAGAATGCATGCATCACATGAACAGTTGTGTGTGTTTGTCGGGAATATGTGATGTATTGTGACTTGAACTAACAAATAAATCAATAAAGAAAGAATTGTGTTAATTTTATAATTTTAAATCGTGTTTTTACAATCCCGCTCGGAAAGAATGTAGACCGACAGACTCTCCCGCAGCTTAAGCGTGTGATTAATTTTACCACGGCATACTCCTGAACGCTCATGTTTCTGTTTCACTTCAATTCATTTCAACGTCAACCTCCTCGACAAAGGTTTTGCGGGCTTCAGCACACCGATATAACACGATTGTTAACCTACTAGACCTATTTTCAGCACCCACGTGTTCGAAACGTGTGTCAGTCTCCAAAGCGATCGATCGAGATCACCTGTAAACAAAAGGACTGAGAGTTTCTAGCTTTCCGGTTGTTGCTTTCAGGTATAATTTAATTGTAAAACTAAAAGATTCAAGTAGAATTATTGCCTTAAACCCCGTTTTGGTTTCCTTTTTGATTAGTATTGCTCACTCACCTCGTCATCACATCAGACTACAAATTCTACGATCGACATCTAGTTTTGACGAATGTTTTTCGGTCGTGTTTTCTGGATATGACGTCATTGCCGATGTTTTAAGAGAGCGCGTCCCATGTGTAAACAGCGCTGTCGAGTGATTTGCGAAAGGTTTGCAAATCTTTTAGGTATTTTGGAGTTTTTTAGTGTCAGTCTCTATCGATCGAATGCTTCTGTTTTTCTCCAAAACCGTAGGCGCCCTCTTCCCATTATGATAGGTTTATAAACATTTCTCACTGTGATACTTCACGATCGCGAGCTCTTTCTCATTCGTGAGCGTATATAAAACTGCCGACAAGGTTTGAAGACGAAATATCACTTCAAAATTATGAAATTTGACCAAAAGGCGAGTTATTGTCGCTCAGCGAATGTAGACTGACGGAAGTGGATGAATCGCCAGTAAAGTGGGACATGCCAAAACAAATACCAGAAAACCTGCCATAACGCAGTCTGACTGAGGCTGACTTGTATTCAAAAGTGACAGTGAAAAGACATCACTGCAAGAAGAGGCAGTGGCAACATGGGGTGGAGGCCGAATATAACTGAACCTGGGCTCTAGTTCAAGGTCCAGATCCAAGAGCCCTGATAAATTTTCATTTTTTCACAACTCTTTCTCACTCAGTCACTGAGAAGCAAGATAGTGAATGATGTAAATAATGTATTCACTAATATAGTGATACACATGACTTGTAAATTGTGCTTATGTAATGTTATTGGGTGGTACTTGAACAAACTCATGCGATTTATATGAGTTAACTTTACTTTCACACCCCATATGCAGCATACCCATGGGCCACCTAGATTTTAAAAAAGGTTATTCAGTTACACCTTCGTACAGGAGCTGACTACACCACCGCTTCATGGCCCAGAGAACCTACCTTGCAGCAGAGCAATACCGGTTACCACAAACAGAGAATGCCACAATCATATTCATAAAGTTTATCATATATGTTGATGTTATTGTTATACTAATGTTGTGATTTCCAGCATGAACCCTCCACTGCCGTACTGTCAGTCACTAGTGACCAATGTTAGACGGAAGTGACCTTTTCAATAATAATAAACTCATTAATAATAGTTTAACGCTGGACTTGTTCAGACAAACATCTTCAAAACGCATTCTTATGTCTGAGCATGGGGATTTCAAAGTGTCATCAGTGAATGAAGTGACCAATACAAGATTTTCTTATCATGATAATGATTGGTGCATTTGTTTTAAACTGGCATTATATCAAGGCCAAGAATCAAACTAAAACTAAAGTAGCAGTACAATTTACGACACCCAAGTTTTTTATCTGTTGTTTTCTGAACCCAGAGCCCAGACTCACTGCAGCAGCAGCTGTTAAATAAAAGGGTAGTGCCAGATTACCCTGGCACCATCAGGCACCAAACTAATCTGGCAATGCCCTTGAATTATGGTAGGTTCATCTCCTGGAACTGGTACATAGATGTTAAGTGGCACCTCTAAAATTAGAGAAATGTGGCCTTGAGGTGAAATGGGTCAAGCAGAACAGCTGCACTTGAAAATATAATAGTTTAATTTAGCTGTTAAGAGCAGCTATGAATTTTAAGGACAAGTTAAAGTTTGCCATGACAAGGTCACTTCCATCTGAAAACAATACCCGCTTCATACCTTCTAACTCTACTTGGAGTGACTGGTATGTGGTGTGTGAGAGTTCACTTGGCTATAACCTATGCTTTTACAGCATGAAACATGATGCACAAACGGGACTACTGTCATTTACCGACACTAGTGACAGTGACACTGTCAACAAGGAAGTCACTGAGTGCCCCCCCCCCCCCCCTCCCGAACCCCATCGCCATTTCATGTTCGATACTAATCCCACTCTACACAGCTCTATCCATGGTGCCATGCCACAGCAGACTTGATGAGTAATCTTGCCACATTCTAATTTTAACACTACAATGCAAACTAATAATAAGCAGAATGTAGTGCACTTTCTTACCATTGTGTTAAGAAAGTATGACAGAAGTATTCTGACTACATGCCAGAGTCTTTACATGCAGTATGCTAAAAAAAAAAAATTATCGCAAAAGTGAAGGCTGCGAACTTTTACTCAAGCCACGACGAGGTGACTAACCATCCCATTCCCAATCATTACGGATCCATCATGCTCCGTAAAGGACCTGTCACTCTGACCCACTGTATCACGAGTCTCAATCGATGCGTTACGCACAAACAATCACGCCCCTATATTTAAAACGCAATAATGTAATATATCCACGACAAATTTCTAGGAATTCCGCGGAATAACAAGTTTAATCAATGAACGTGTAACAAGACAACAATGGAAGTTCCACCGACCCATGCAATTTGGTCATGTTCTGAAATACTAAAATTGCAATCTACATACGTTTGACACGCCTGCGCTAACAGTGTTTAAACAAAAACCAAAAGTGGAGAGACTTACCCGAGTGCTCCGTGAATATATTTCCCTGAGAGACTCTTGGTTCTTTTGTTTTTCCCTTGCTTTTGCTGGAACTTGGTCGGGGCTCTTTTGGTTGCTGGTTACCCATTTCTTCTCAGACACCTCGAATAAACTACACAACTACCTATCTGACACAAAAACTACCACTACTACCATTGTCCTATATCCCTAACAAATTCATCTTTGTTTCAACCTGCAAAATAATCCATCCAGAAGAAGAAGAAAGCAAGTCTTAAGTATCAAATTATGCGTGAATGTCCGACTTCCTTCATCAGTCGGCGGCCGCCATCTTGGTCAGAAATAGCTTAGTCAAAATGAGGCAGCACTGTGACCTTTCACCTCCCAATGTAAGAGTGCGTGACGTCATTTCGGTTGGTGATTCCCCAAACTGGAATTCACTTCCTGGATCTCAACCTTGACAACTCCGACGGTAGCTCTAAGAATGCTTTCATAAGCTAGTTCCCATTCATGGCCGCAAAAGAACACTCTCCTGGTTCACCTGTTTAGCGGTATTTTTCTACACTTTGTGACAGACCTGCAACGGCGGCATCCCGACCGAAGCCGTTCGCGACGGCAGTGCCGAACTCAGCCGTGCGGACCGGCTTGCGCTGCCGCGAGCCTCAGTCCGGCCACTGAAAAAACTCTATCAAACCGTAACCCGGTCACTAACTACCCGAGTAGGCCCGTTTAATTTTCGTAGCCTGTCAATGTCAGCTCGCCGCTATCGACAAGGAGGGGGCGAGGCGGCGGGGGGGGGGGGGGGGGGGGGAGGTGGGAGAGAGAGAGAGTCATGTCACGGCCGATTAGTCGCGACGACTGACTTACAATGCGATACACTGAGTCGGTAAGTTCCGGCAGTGGGCAGATGTTCACATCTGCACGGGACATAGACGACCCCGCCCTCCACGAGTCGCTTGCTGCCTTGCAGGCCTGGCCGCTTGGCTGCGGAAAGGCTAAGGGAGGAAACCCATGACATCAAAGCCCCCGTGTCTCCGGGGAAGGCTTTTGAGCCAGAGACTAGGACAAGGACAGTCTGATATAAAACCTACGACCCGAGGACCTCGATGCCATCGTCCCAGCTTGCTAGGCCATGGCAGATGAACCAAGGGTTTAAAGGGTGGGGCCAGTACTGCGCACACTGCACTCCACCAAAAAGCTCCACCGCGCAGGCTTTAGGAAACGACGGTCCACGGACCATGACACTGACCATTCCAAGTCCTGTAGCGACGGGCGAGGGGCGAAACGGCAGGTGAAAGATGTCACTGGAAGCCGCAGTCTCAAACCTGCATACAGGCGGTTCAGGATATTGGTCGCCTGATGTTGACCTGGGGATGACAACATCACTCGGCACACCCTGAACGACCAAGCAGCCTTCTCTAGGGACAGCACTGCTTGCTCCACACAGAGAGGGGCCTATAAAAGGTGGCCTAACCAAAGCTCGTCCCCTCGCAACCCCAGTTGGCTAGCCGCGGTCAACGGGCATCTTCTCCTGCGGTCAAAAAACAAGAAAGAATAACGGATCCACTCTCATGACGACCACGACCGGACTCAACGTAACATGCTGGAACGTCCGAACCATGCTCGACAAAGCAGACAGCGGACGCCCTGAACGTCGCTCCGCCCTCATTGCCCATGAATTGCGGAGGTTAAACATCGACATCGCCGCGCTCAGCGAAGTACGCCTTCCGGACGAAGGCAGCCTCCAAGAACTTGGTGCTGGGTACACCCTCTACTGGTCAGGCAGGCCTGCATCAGAAAGACGGCTCTCAGGCGTGGGTTTCATGGTCAAGACATCCATTGCGACTAAGCTGGAAAACCTACCAACGGGCCACTCAGACCGCATCATGTCCATGCGCCTCCCACTGAGACACCAGCAACACGTCACCCTTCTCAGTGTGTACTCCCCAACCCTCCTGGCAGAGCCTGCTGAAAAGGACAAGTTTTACACTGACCTGCGCAGCCTCCTACAGAGTACCCCTGCAGACGACAAAGTCATCATCCTTGGCGACTTCAACGCCAGAGTGGGCAAGGACTCTGAAGCCTGGAAAGGAGTCCTCGGCAAGCATGGTGTGGGGAACTGCAATGACAATGGCCGCCTACTGTTGGAGTTCTGTGCGGAGCAGCAACTGGTCATCACCAACACTACTTTTCAGCAAAAGGACAGTCGAAAGACCACCTGGATGCATCCTCGCTCCAAACACTGGCACCTTATCGACTATGTCCTAGTGCGTCAGAGGGACCGCAGTGACGTCCTCCTCACCAGAGTGATGCCCAGCGCAGAGTGCCACACTGACCACCGCCTTGTCCGCTGCAAACTCAGGCTCCACTTCAAGCCAAAACCCAAGAAATGGGGGCCCCCCAAGAAAAAGCTTGATGTTGCCAGCCTTCAGCGTGACGATGTGAAAGCTGCCTTTCAGACAGATTTACAGCGCAGGCTCAAAGACACAGCGGACCCAGTAGACTCCTCCCCTGAAACACTTTGGGAACAACTGAAAACTGCTATTGCAAAATCCTCTGCAGAAGTCTTGGGTTTCGCCAGAAAGAAGAACAAAGACTGGTTTGACGAAAACGATGTAGAGATCCAGGAACACCTAGCAAAAAAAAGAACCGCCCATCAGGCCCACCTAGCCCAGCCTTCCTGCCCTGTGAAGAAGTCTGCCTTCCGCCTCGTCTGCAGCAGTCTCCAGCGCAAGCTCAGAGATCTCCAGAATGAGTGGTGGACCAGACTTGCACAGAGGACCCAGCTTTGCGCTGACAATGGTGACTACAGGGGCTTCTACGAAGCACTGAAAGCAGTGTATGGCCCCAGGCACCTGGTACAAAGTCCTCTGCGAAGCGCGAATGGCCAGGCACTCCTCACAGATAATACCTCCATCTTGAACCGCTGGTCGGAATACTTTCAGAGCCTCTTCAGCGCTGAGCGCACTGTTCAAGAAGCAGTCGTCCTACAAATCCCACACCTCCCAGTAAAGGTTGAATTGGACGAACCGCCCACCGCTGAAGAGACCCTCACAGCCATCCACCAGCTCAAGAGTGGCAAAGCAGCAGGCATTGATGGAATACCGCCAGAGATCTGGAAACATGGAGGCACAGCACTGCACAACAAGCTCCATGACCTCTTTCTCTGCTGCTGGGAGGAAGGAACACTACCAAAAGATCTCCGTGATGCAGTCGTTATCACCCTGTACAAGAACAAAGGCGAGAAGTCTGACTGTTCCAACTATCGGGGAATTACCCTGCTGTCCATTGCTGGGAAAATCCTTGCAAGGCTGCTCCTGAATCGGCTGGTACCTGCCATCGCTGAAGACCAACTCCCAGAGGGCCAGTGTGGCTTCAGAGCAAACAGGAGCACCACCGATATGGTCTTTGTGCTGAGACAGCTACAGGAGAAGTGCCGCGAGCAGAACAAAGGGCTGTACGTAACATTTGTCGACCTAACAAAAGCGTTCGACACTGTGAGCAGGCAAGGCATGTGGCAGATCCTGGAGCGACTTGGCTGTCCCCCAAAGTTCCTCAACATGATTGTCCAGCTACACGAGGACCAGCAAGGCCAGGTCAGACTCAACAATGACCTCTCAGAACCATTCCCTATTCTCAACGGCGTAAAGCAGGGCTGCGTGCTGGCACCAACCCTCTTCACCATCTTTTTTAGCATGATGTTGAAGCAGGCCACAGTGGACCTCGATGATGACGATGCAGTGTACATCAGGTATCGTCTCGATGGCAGCCTGTTCAACCTCAGACGACTGCAGGCCCACACGAAAACCCTAGACCAACTGATTCGTGAGCTGCTTTTTGCTGATGATGCTGCCCTCGTTGCACACACAGAGAGAGCCCTGCAGCGCATCACGTCTTGCTTCGCAGATGCTGCCCAGCTCTTTGGACTCGAGGTCAGTCTGAAAAAGACAGAGGTCCTCCATCAGCCGGCACCCAAGACAGTGTATCGCCCTCCTCACATCACCATTGGCGAGTCTGAACTAAAGTCAGTGCACCAGTTTACCTACCTTGGCTGCATTATCACGTCGGACGCCAAGCTGGACAAGGAGCTTGACAGCAGGCTGGCAAAAGCGAACAGCGCTTTCGGGCGACTTTTCAAGCGGGTGTGGCACAATCAACAGCTGAAAACAGGCACCAAGATCAGCGTGTACAGAGCTGTGGTCCTCACCACCCTGCTGTATGGTTCCGAGTCCCGGGCTCTACCGCAGCCAACTACGACTCCTCGAACGCTTCCACCGGCGCTGCCTGCGTACCATCCTGGGCATTCACTGGAGTGACTATGTCACCAACGTCGAGGTCCTTGAACAGGCTGAAACTGTGAGCATCGAGGCTTTGCTGCTGCGGATACAGCTCCGCTGGGCGGGGCATGTCTCCAGGATGGAGGATCATCGCCTACCAAAGATCACACTGTTCGGCGAGCTTGCTACTGGACACCGTGACAGAGGGGCACCAAAGAAGAGATACAAAGACTGTCTCAAAAAGTCACTTAGTGCCTGCCAAATCGACCACCACCAGTGGTCTTCGCTTGCTGCGGACCGTGACACCTGGCGCTCCACCATTTACAAGGCAGCTGTCTCCTTTGAGGACTCTCACAGAGCTAGCCTTAAGGACAAGCGACTCAGGAGAAAAAACAGAGATGCCGCAGCTCAGAACCCTGGCCATACCTTCGCCCCTGCAGCCACTGCGGTCGAACCTGCCTCTCTCGGATTGGCCTCCGCAGCCACGAACAAGCCTGCAGACGTCGTGGTCAACTCCTATAAAATCTTCGTTCGCGAAGTCAAGCCAACCGGCCGCACTGACGAATCACAAATGTAAAGTAAGCAAGATTTCACGTTTGACGGTCACTGTGACTCTCAGATTCAAAAAGTGACTTTATTGTGTCAGTCTGGCCGACATGATATTTTCTTTCGTTGGCCGGGGCCGTTGCGACAGCGAAAGACACACTGATGCGCGCGTACGATTTCAGCCACATTATCACAATGGTAAAAATTAAATATGTCTCACACACTTCTCAGTATCTCATCCATCTCCTGGCCCGACCCCCGTCGTGCGAAAATACTAAACAAACAAAAAAAAACACAGAATATTGATTTGACTGAGTACTGGGGCATCACTGTGAACCGACGCTGGCAGGTTTCAGTAACCCATTTCATACGCCTAAGGCTGATTTTTTGTCTACCGTATAGGGCTCGGGAAGCTGATGTCATCACGCAGTCAGTCGTGGTGGCCATCTTGAGAGGATTCGCGACTCAGTCATGCGCTCATCGGTCAAGGCAATGTCAGGAAAGTCCTGACGTGCTATACAGTCTATAACTCAACGGACGGAGAAAAAAAGGTCCCTGAATTCCGGCAAGTATGACTGCGAGTCAGTTATCATCAAGCTGTCGTGAGAGATATCTGGCACATATCAAACCCGCCGCGACCGTATTTCCTCCCCTCCTATTTGCTCCTGAGGCTCCCTGCCTGACCAAAAGCTTTTCGAGTTTTTCAGTTCACGGATAGTACGACTGTGTCTTCACTTGGCCGTGTATACACTATTTAGTTATAACCATTTTTACACTTTATTATCACTAGGCTGTTGTTTTCTCTCTCTCTCTTAATAAAGTTTCATTTCATCTCTCTTTCTCTCTCTGAGAATGTTGTAGTTTAGCAAGGACAAACACGAAAAGAGGCCTGTGCGCCTATTGTTTCCCCAAAAATGCGGTAACCGTACACGCACTAACAAATTCTAAAGTTTTTTTTAATGAAGTTGATGCGAATTTTCAATGCGGATTTCACACAAGTTCACCTTATTTTGCGCACGCAGTCTAGGAGACAAGGGACAAAAAGGAAGGGACTAACGGGGACGCGGGCTGCGTCTGCCGTCCGCTGTAATATAAACAATTCCGCGGTAATGCGGATGCTAAGGAGCTCGTGGGGCCATGTGTTTTTGGAGCTGTAGCGACTACCTCAGTTCAGAGTAATCTCCGAGCGGTTCAAGGTATAACTGTATAGGCAACAAGTCGGTCTTGCCATCACCGTAGAAAACCGCTAACCAGAATCTGGTTTTAAGTCCCTTCTATATATAGAAGGGACTTCAGTTTGTAGGACGGGTGGCGGGGTCAGTGAATTTAATAGCATGTCCATGATGTCGAAGGCGGGCAGGCTAAACCTCAGACTCTAACATGATTGAACTGAGTAACAAGATAAAAATTACGTCCGGCATGTCTAGTTACGCTAACCTCGCTGCTGAATGTACATTTGGCGCGTATGTGTATATAGTGTATGTATGTGCGTCAGTATGTATGTGTGTGCGAGTATGTTTGTAACTAAGAGAATCTCCGAGTCATTCACTGAGTTTCTGTACCGCTGCACTGATTGACAGAAGCTTGAAACTTGGCGAGATACTTTCTTCAGTGGGTGCCTAAGAGAGTCTCCGAGCACTTTATTGTCTCTGATTGGAAGACTAAACAACAGTTTATAGGAAGTCGGCTGACCCATATTAAAGTCCGTAATTCTTGTCACATTTACTTGAACTTTTGCATAGCTAGTTTGGAGAAAGACTTTGGATGAGTTTGATAGCCAGCTTTGTATCCTTTCAACTTTTTTGGTAAAAATTAATTATTTTCAAAAAATAATTAAAACAATAAAAAAAAATTGACTGAGAGAAGTCAGACAGTGCCGATGACGTAAAAGAAGCAACTCCGTCACCACGCAGACATACTCTAAATATGACGTAATTCTCTCTCTCTCTCTCTCTCTCTCTCTCTCTCTCTCTCTCTCTCTCTCTCTCTCTCTCTCTCTCTCTCTCTCTCTCTCTCTCTCTCTCTCTCTCTCTCGCTCACTCTTTCTCACACATATGCGCGCATCTCCAAGACAGTGAGGCAAAAATCCTCATGTGCCCCGAGAGCGCATGAACATCTATGCCTCTTGATGATGTTTGGAGCACGCGCATGCACTCACGCACACCGGCGCATACACACACATCGACCCGCTTTCAGAAGGCATGCAGGTGTACTTAGTATAGCGTGTAGCTAGGTAAAGTCAACCTAAGTTTCACACACTTATTATAGCAAGACTGAAATAGTGTACCGTGAAATTCTAGTTTTGTCACCATTTTCGCAAGTCTTGAAGGGAAAGCGAATCTCCGCATTAAATATAAAATTACGTAAAAACAACAAAATACGTCAAGGGCGAATGACGTTTGACGAACCAATGACACATATGCGCGCATCTCCAAGAGGCAAAGATCCTCAAGTTCCCGGAGGGCGCATGAGCATCTATGCCTCTTGCGGACGTTTGCAGCGCGCGCATACACGCACGCACACGCATACCGTCACACATATCGACGCTCTTTCAAAAGAGCATGCACGTGTACTTAGTATAGCATGTAGCTAAGTAAAGCGGTCAACCTGATTTCACACAAATTATAGCAAGACTGAAATTGTACTGTGAAAATCTAATGAAACATAAGGTAAAATAAATTAAGATATAATCGATTCCATTGCTATAAATATATTTTTTAACGATTTTAAGAGGGATTTATGGTTTATCAATCTGCACCACTATGCCTCAAAGGCATGGATTCACATTTGCCCCTGCAGACACAGAGGCTGTGAGAACTTTGCTTTCCGCCAATACCAAATCTTCTTCAGCTGTTCCTTTCAATGCGGGCGTGATCTGTAGTTATTTTAGACTGGAGTGGCAAGAAAGACTTCCTTATCTTTGAGTGAAAAGAGTTTGTGCACCATTAAGATGCCCTTTCCTCCTTTCTCTTACTAAACCGTACTGGCCACTAGCTGGGGCTGAGGACCGAACAAAGTTAGCATCTGGAAGCAGTCAGCAACCACCACCCATCCCCTCCCAGCACTTCCTCCCACCCGCCGCGGTGTGTGCAGAACCGTGTCTGGCATAAACAGAAGTAGTAGTAGTAGTAGTATGTGTGAGGACAAAATAGGCCGCCTTCGTAAGGCCTTTGCAAATGTCCTTTCTTCAACAAGTTTAATTACTTTATGGGTCTGCTATGCATGCAAATTTTCCTACAAATCATTCATCATAGCAATAGAAAATCTCTTTAAATTTTGGTAATTCGTCCAGCTGGTTTTTAAAAGAATTTAGGTTAGGTGCTTTTAAAAAAAAATGAAACTGGTAAGTCGTTCCAAACAGTAGCAGCTCTGTTAGAAAAACAAAACTTACGCAATGCCGTACAAAGATTTTCCCATCAGAGTTTCGGGTTCTGTCACAGGAGAAGGCGTGTCGGAACGTATCAGTGTCACCACATCTACCTATAGTATTTCACTTTGTTTAACTCATTCGAGACGAACGGCATCCGGATACGCGGCTCAAGCCGCGTATCCTGATGCCGTTCAAGTTTGTCTCGCAACCAATTTCAAATATTATGCTTGATCCACGAAAGGTGCACATGAACTAGATCCATTATCAACTTTTATAAACGCGGCACGGCAAGAAGTCTCCTGAATGTCGCACAATAATTTGTCGACGTTAAGGGTGGACTAGACTGACACGCAGAGGGTATACCTGTAACCCGGAAGAACATATATGCAACAGGGAGAGCACTTCTGTCGGAAACAAAAATTAAGCTTTAAGTCAGTAGGGACTTATAAACATAAGCTTGTGAACACTGGACCTCAATAACAAAATAAGAAAAATACACCATAATGTTATACCAAGTAAGAGCTGAAATTAGAATAATAATGGCAAGAAACTTGAAAAATACACAAAGAAACTTTCTCGGAACAAACATGCCTGAGTTTCCAGGATCACCTCATGCTTGACTACAGGTGGAAATATGTATTTATTTATCAAAATGCTTTACTTAAATTTCCTGCGGTATAAAATTCTATTTTATATGCTTAGGGGAACGGCTAGTAGGTTCTTAAATATGTTACTTTTCAAACTCTTAAATAAAAGGATCTGGTTAATAGCTAAGAGAACTCCACCAGGGAGGCCCCTTTGGGGGCTTAACTGCCTGTCCCAAGTCAGGATAAAGGAGGAGGGTTAGGCGTGGGGCTAGCGACTCCACCCTGTAAAAAGAAACTTGCTACGGAAACGACAACAAGGGAAAAAGCGACAACCGACGCTGGGAGCGAAGCAGACCAGGAAACTGGACTTATGACGGATGGGGACCAAAGCCGCAAGGACGTCTCCACCCCGATAGCGGAACTCCTGACGCCAAAACGATGGATCAGAATTGGATGCTGGAACGTGCGAACGCTCTACCAGACTGGAAAGCTGGCGCAAGCAGTAAGTGAACTGAACCGCCACAAACTAACCCTCATGGGAGTAACAGAAGCAAGATGGACTGGTGCTGGCAGACAGAGGTTGAGCTCCGGAGAAGTCATCATCTGGTCTGGAAGAACAGACAACGAACACCGAGAAGGAGTTGCTGTCATCATCAATAAGAGCAAGGCCAACACCGTTCTACAGTGGAAACCTGTGAACGAGCGCCTGCTGTACGTCAGGATGAATTCCAAATACGCAAAGCTGTCTATTGTTGTGGGCTACGCACCGATAGACGACGCGGAAGAAGAGGATAAGGATGCATTCTACGACGCCCTCCAAGCTGTTTTGG
This sequence comes from Semisulcospira habei, assembly GCA_036245525.1. Taxonomy (NCBI): domain Eukaryota; kingdom Metazoa; phylum Mollusca; class Gastropoda; family Semisulcospiridae; genus Semisulcospira; species Semisulcospira habei. The sequence continues at coordinate 165,458,900 of BTPG01000004.1, forward strand.
AAGACATCCCTCGACATGACGTGCTGATGCTGATCGGTGACTTCAACGCTAAGGTCGGCTGCGACAATGAAGACAGAAAGAGGACCATGGGACGACATGGAGCGGGTGTGATCAACGACAACGGGGAGAGGCTGGTCAATTTCTGCGAGGAGAATGACTTGGTCATAGGAGGGACCCTGTTTGCGCATAGGGAGATCCACAAACTCACATGGAAATCACCAGACGGCAAGACCCAGAACCAGATCGACCACATCATCATTAATGGTCGCTGGAGGCACTCTCTGCAGGATGTGCGAGTGATGCGACATGCTGACATTGGCAGCGACCATAGTCTTCTGGTGGGGAAGGTGACATTGAAGCTTAGGAAAGTAAAGATAGGAGACACCAGAAATCGGCGCTACGACGTGGCCAAGTTGAAAGACCCAAAAGTGAAAGAAGAGTTTAGGTTGGCCCTCAGGAATAGATTTAGTGTTTTGGAAGATGAGACAGCACTGACTATTGAAGATTTCAACAGAGCCATGAAGGAAACAGGAGGGGAAGTTTTAGGATACAGAAAGAGCAGGAAGACAGAGTGGATCTCGGAAGACACGTGGGCTCGCATAGAAGAGAGAAGACAGATCAAGAAGAAACTTTTGGATACCAAATCACCAAGACTGAAGGAAAGAATATCAAGAGAATACAGAGAGAAAGATCAAGCGGTGAAGACATCAGCGAGAAGAGACAAGAGAATGTACACAGAAAGGCTGGCAGAAGAAGCGGAGGCAGCTGCAAAACAGAGAGACATGAAGACAGTGTACCAGAACACCAAGAAGCTGAAGGGCGATTACGGGCAACACCACGACCTTCCAGTGAGAGCTGAAGATGGAACTCATGTCACAGTAGAGGAAGAGAAGCTGAAGAGATGGAAGCAACACTTCGAGTCCATCCTGAACCGCTCAGACCCACCAACCCTCACTGACATTCCTGAAGCGGAGGAGGACCTGGACATTAACCTCGGCAACATTACTATTGCGGAAGTCAAGCAGGCCATTCAAAAGCTGAAGAACGGGAAGGCACCTGGCGATGACGGAGTGTGCCCCGAGATGCTGAAAGTAGAAGATACGGTAACGCCGCAGCTTCTTTGTCAGATTTTTCAAAAGATCTGGGACACTGAGGAAGCGCCGAGCGATTGGAAGACCGGCACCATCGTCAAACTTCCGAAGAAAGGAGACCTGGGGAACTGTAACAACTGGCGAGGCATCACCTTACTATCCCTCACCAGCAAGATCTTCAGCCGCATTCTCCTTGAACGCATTACGACAGCAGTGAATGGCATCCTTCGCCGGGAGCAGGCAGGTTTTAGGAAAGGCAAGTCCTGCATTGACCATATTTTCGTACTGAGACAGATCCTTGAGCAGTCTAACGAATGGAATGGATCCCTCTATGTGGTCTTTGTAGACTTTGAGAAGGCCTTCGACAGTCTGCATCGAGACTCCCTTTGGAAAATCCTGCGATACTATGGAATCCCCCAGAAACTTGTCAACGTCATCAGGTCCCTGTACAAGAATTTTGAGTGCAGAGTCGTCCACAACAACCAGCTCACCGAACCGTTTAAGGTGGAAACCGGAGTGAAACAAGGATGTATTCTTTCGCCAATCCTATTCTCAATGGCAATTGATTGGATCATGCGCCGCACCACAGAGGGAAGGAGGCAGGGAATTCAGTGGACGCTGACCTCAATGCTGGATGACCTCGACTACGCCGATGATATCGGGCTGCTGGCAAGCAGAAACCAGGACATGCAACAGAAGACACAACAGTTGACACAGTCAGCAAGCTCCATAGGTCTCGGGGTCAACATTAGGAAGACTCAAGTCATGAGGAAGAACACCATAGTGGGCGACCCAATCACCATCAATGACCAACCTCTGCAAGAGGTGGACGAGTTCACGTACCTGGGCAGCAAGGTTACCACAGATGGAGACTGCACAAGGGAGATCACCACAAGAATCAGCAAAGCCAACCAAGCCTTCGCAATGCTGAAACCCATCTGGAGGACCACAAGCCTGAGCATCCACACCAAGCTCCTTATTTTTAAGAGCAACGTGCTGAGTGTCCTTCTATATGGGTCAGAATGCTGGAAATCCACTACCGCTACGGAACGCAAGCTGGATGTCTTCCAGAACAAGTGCCTGCGACGGATCATGAAGGTCTTCTGGCCAAACATGATTACAAACGAGGAACTACGGAAGAGAGCAGGCGCAGACAGCATCGCTGAAACCATCGCCACACGGAGATGGAGATGGCTAGGCCACGTTTGCAGAATGTCACCTGACTCATTACCAAGGGTGGCACTGAGATGGACACCACAGGGGAAGAGAAACCGTGGGCGACAAAAAAGGAGACGTGGCGCCGAACCGTGGAGCGAGAGCTCAAGAACAGAGGCCTTACTCTGCAAACAGCACCCAAAATAGCAGCTGACAGACAAAAGTGGCGCTCCCTTGCCGTCGCCTCAAGCACCAGACGGCGCAGAGAGGACTGAATGAATGAATAGCTAAGAAGCGTCCGCCTCAAGCTGAAAGAGCCTTTATAGATGAGGATGAGTGGCCCTAGTCATTTTCCATAACTTAGTTTAACTAAGTAAATCTTTAAGGTCCCTTTCGGGGAATAAAAAAAAAAAAGCCTTGTTCTTCTTACACCTTTAACTAATACGCATCCTTTTTTATTTTAACCCTTTGTGTGTCAGTAGCGGTTTTTGTCGTGACGATTACTACAGGAATTATCGCGACGAAAACCGCTACCGACGGCAAAGGGTTAATTCTTTCAATTACTCAGTCGTAAGCTGTTCTGTTTGCAAACTTGACAAATAGGGAACAGTGAAACGAACGACAAACCCATTAACCGTATATGACCAAATACGTTGGGATGAGACTGTCGGTCAAAACTGTCTTTCACTTATCGCACGTCAGTGAGCCAAAAATCATTAACAGATTAGTAGGACATTCCTGATAATTAAAAAAACAATCATTAGGATGCAAACACAATCTAATCAAAGCAGTTGTGTGTATGCGTACGTATTTGAGTGCGTGTCACTGGAAGGAGAACATTTTTGTAATCGACACATGGTACGCGTTTGACGAAACGGGATGAGACTGACGTCCATGCAACTGTTTCCACCACAGATGGGTCAAATGTCCTGGGTTTGCCATCATGAATAGGACACATGTCCGCCATAAATAAATTTAATACTGACAAGCAAAAGAAATGCGACATCAGGCGAATCATAGCAAACACTTCAGTCGTTTACAAACTTGACAAATAGGGAACAGTGAAACGAACGACAAACCCATTAACCGTATATGGTATAAGAGAGTGTTTCGTGAGTGGTCACTGCGTGTGATACAGACTTAGACTGCTAATGTGCTACGTAAAATACGCAGTCCAAGACGGCAATAGAAACGTAATCGGACATAGGCATCTTCGAGGCATTTGACCTACTGGCATATGGGCCTGACGGACAACTGAGTGGTGTTTTGACTAAATGCAAATCCGCTGCGCCACCGCCTGCTCTAGCTCAATTATTCAGAATGCAAGGGAGGAAACGAAAGGCACACAAAGCGGCGAAGCAACTGTGATTCCAGAGCAGTTTTCAACCCTCTGAAAGCAACCGTCCGCCTAAAACCTCGAACTGAACTAACTCGGTAGGTTGGTTGGTTGGTTAGTTCGGGTTTAACGTCCACAGCACCGAGGTGATCATGGACGGCCCTGACGGGCGGGTTATGGGGGACTGGGAAATCTATTGCCTATTGAATACGACCTGAACACTGATCAACTCAGGCGCACTCCAACTGTGCCACTTTGATTTACCAGGACCTTTCAACGGACATGCTATTGAACAAATCCGTTTTTTTTCCCCCTGGATTGTGAGTCCAGCTACCGGGGCCGGGACGGGATTCGAACCCACGACCCGGCGATTCCCTTCGCTCTCCTGCTCCGACGTTTAACCGCCTGAGCTATTTCGGACTCTAACTCGGTAGATAGTTTGCCACAAATCTATACCAAATTTGTCCTCCAATCAAAACTGATAGTTTAGTATCAAGCCTTTTTGCACCGTCAAGCATCATTCATAGGAGACGTCCAGTTGTAGGGTTTTAGATGTCGCCGGAAATATACCCCATGCTCATTTTTCATTGGTTTATGTAAATTAGCATACCCAATGAAATTAAAACAATAGTGCATCTTACTGTCACTGACTTGTGACCTGCACGCCGCAGCAGTCGCTTTAGTACGTACTGATTTCCCCCAGCCCGAAAAGGTTTACTTTACTGAATAGAGTCTGGTTTAAACACTGCTCAGCTGTCAATATCTTTTCTATTAATTCACTTCGACTTTGAAGTAAACAAGGCAGAAAACAATGGATGCACTGCAGTGCATAGTGGCCTCAGTCTTTCAAGGCACTCTAATAAAGGGTTTAACGTTCAACTCTAGATGTTGAGAAAGAGGTCCGGGATACTTACGGCCACAGCTAGAATTTCGCGGGTGTGCATCGTTTTTCATCATAATTCTGACTTGAGCTGTTTACTGACTCGGACGCGGCGGCGGTGGTCGTGCGCACGCGGTGGCTCAGCGGATTTGCATTGTTCAACTAAAGCATCACTCGTCAGGCCCCTATGCCTACTGGCACCAACATCATTAGCCCTGCAATCGGACTATGACCGATGCCAAGTTTTGTCTCAATACGGTGACACTGACAGTCCTACCGCATGAGACGGTCCGGCGACAGAGCAGACGGCATCTTCTTTAACCCGAATACACCCACTGCTTGCCGGGCATTTTGACTGATAGTTCAAGGTTGGTGCCAGAAACGTTTTGTGCCTCAGTGAGGCGCCAAGCTATTCTGGCACCATCCTTGAACTTACATCTGTAATGTAGCCTTCACATGTCAATACTGAGGCAATTTGTTTTCAAGTCGTCAGTCAGCCTAAAGACTTTGTTGACTGCTGCTGCGGCCAATGTCGGCCTGAGGGTCAGTTGTATGTGTGAGTTTACGGTCCTGCGCCAGCCATTAAACATTAAGCTACAGCGGAACACTGCTTAGAGACTGGCGAAGGAATAAGCTCGGGCCGGCTCATTCATGCAGCTGTTCCCTAGTGTTTGGCTGAGAGCTGGCGCTTGACCTGACGGAAGGGAAACTGGAACCCATTCAGTCAAACCGATTGTCGCCGCAGATTTGTATCATGACTGTCCCATCCCAAAATCTAAACCGGCACAACAATCCGGCACCTATCAGGACAGTCACATTTCTGTTGGGAAAAAAAGCAAAATAATCCGTTTTGAAACTGATGACATTTTCCTGTGAAAAATTATGTTCCTGTAATGAATCGATGCCGCGGATATCAAAGAAAAGCTTTGCACTGCGGTAAATTTTGTTGACTTTTCTGCATACAATTTCTACTTTCTTGGTTCAAGGGTTACTATTCTTCCATAGAGCGTATACAAAGGGTGTATACGCTTTATGTATACGCCATATGTATTCTTCGCCGTTTTCTTGTTAGGGGTGGGGGCACACTAGTCAGTTGTCTTCCTCCGAGACTTACGACTCGCTGCGCAGCGATTGACTCAGCGGGAGAGCAACCAGTGTGGGGACAACCAGTCCATTGACGACGCCGCGTCAGTCGGTCAGTCGGTGCCGGTGTAATTAGCGCGGCCTGAAGTTTCGGCCGGGTTCTCAGTTTGTTTGGTTGCCTGTTTGTTTGTGAACCGCGAAACAATAATTGTAAATTAAAAAGAAAATCCGACTTCGTAATTAGTGAAAGCTGAGGGTGCACACCCTCTTCTCAGTCCCACTACACGGTGCGAGTTGGGCGGCCGACGTCTCAGCCGGGTGCCGCCGTTGCGGGCCCGCACCGGCACGGCCGTGCGCACTGAGGCGGCCAACCCGGCGACCGCCGGGCGGTCGACCGGCATCGGCCCGATCGTCACTAGCTCTTGCGCAGTCAGTTGGGATGCTACACTGAGCCGGTTTGTCCAGCTTTTGGAAGGCTAAAAGTCGCCAGTGCAAGATATTCATACTACCGCCTTTGCTTCTGTACCCAGTCAGTCTACATGAGTAATCAAGTTGTCTTCTTAAGACTCTACACTTACTCGTCAGTTTCACTGTGACCTTTTTTGTCTGGATTTTGTCCACGATTTAGGGCAGTGGCGGGCGCAGAACCCGGGGCCCCGTGGGCCGGGCCGGGTGGGGGGGGGGGGGTGGGAGGTAGGAGGGGCTGGCCCCTACTAAAGCCAGAACGAGGGAGGGGGGGGGGGGGAGAGGGGCGGGCAGCAGAGCCGTATCCCCTCCCTCCATCCCCCTCCACTGACCCCCACCCCCCTCCCGCGCTCAGCGGCTCCCGATGAGGCGATGACTGACGCCGCTGTACGGCTGCCGATCACGGTGATGTCACGTACCGGGGCGGCGAAGACTAATGCCAACTCAGTGGGAAACAAGATGGAATGAACCATAACCCACAAAGTCCCTTCTATAATTACGAGAGCTGTCTTCGCTGTAAAGGGTCTCTACCTTTTGTCTTTGACTTGATTCTGATGTAATAATTATCTACTTTTGAAAAAGCCTCGCAGATGTGCCAATGTGCCATAGTAAACTCTATAAGGGGCGCGCGCAGTGCATACGCGTCATTGGTTTGTCAAACGTTATTTGTCATGACGTATTGTTTCGTTTTTACGAAATTTTATATTTAACGTGATATGAGTTTCGCTTTTGCTTCAAGACATTGGAAACTGGTGACAAAACTAGAATTTCAAGTCACGGTACAATTTCAGTCTTGCTATAATTTGTGTGAAAGCAGGTTGACTTTACCTAATTATTAAGTACACCTGCATGCTCTTCTAAAGCGCGTCGATGTGTGTGCATGTGTGTGCGTGCATGCATGCCCGCGCTCCGCCAAACACCCAAAAGAGGCATAGATGTTCATGGGCCCTCCGGGCACATGAGCATCTATGCCTTTTGGAGATGCACGCATATTTGAGAGAAAGAACGAGCAAGCTAGAGAGAGAGAGAATTACGTCATATTTAGAATATGTCTGCGTGGTGACGGAGTTGCCTCTTTTACGTCACCGCCACTGACTTTCTCCAGATGTCAAGATTTTTTACTGTTTTATTTTTTTCTGAAAAGAATTAATTTTTACTGAATAAGTTGAAAGGGTACAAAGCTGGCTAACGAGCTCATTCAATGTCTTTTCCCAGACTAGCTATATCGGTTCACCTCGAAATGCTCTTCTTAAAGCGTGACGATGTCCGCTGTGTGTGTGCGTGCGTGTTAGTGTGCCAGTGTGTATGCGCGCGCGCTCCAAGATCCTCATGCGCTCTCCGGGCGCATTAGGATCTATGCCTCTTGGAGATGCGTGCTGACTTGTCGATGAGAAAGAGAGAGAGCGCCGCGTGCTAGACACGAGAGAATTACGTCATATTTACAGTATTATGTCAATGTCTGCGTGGTGACGGAGTCAGTTGCCTCTTTTACGTCACCGCCACTGTCTGACTATCTATAGAGGTCAAGGTAAATATGGCTCAGTAACGGAACTCATCCAATGTCTTTCTCCAAACTCAGTAGCTATATGCAAAAGTTCAAGTCCAGCAAATGACAAAAATTACGGACTCTAATCTTGGTCAACCGACTTCCACGACTGAGACATTCAGCTTACAATATGCTCGGAGGCTCTCTTAGCGAAAGTATTTCGCCAACTAGTTCACAAGCTTAGTGTGTGTAGCCTAGAGTGAAATGTCGGAGATTCTCTTGTTTATACATACGCACACACATACATACATACATACATGATACATACATACATACTCACAAACCAGAGAGACGGTGAGGCTAGCGCTGCCGGCAGAATTGCCGTACACAAACCAACTGAATCACTCCGCCTGCAGCGCTGGACAAACAGTTAGATCCCCTGCCGGGCCCCCGCCTATCCAGGCACCCACTATCGCCACTGAGCCCACAGAGAAATACGCAGGAAGACGATCATCTACATAGTACGGGCATACACTGATGGGCCGGCATACATACGCACATACATACACACGCACATACGGCGCTTCGCGCCAAATGTACGTTCAGCAGCGTGGTCGGACTGACATGACGTAATTTCAATTATCTTGTGAAAGTAAGTTACTTCAATTGCCCGGTTTGAAATCATTACGGCCTCAGTGCCGGGCCGCCGGCTGACTACTGAGTTGACATCAGTGGACACTAGTTCAGTCGCGGCCGGCCACCGCGACCCGTCTAAACCGCGCTGAAGTCCCTTCCAGGAGGCTAAACTGAAATAGAAGGGACTAAAAAGAAGAGAAAACTGGAATTACTGATTTTGGGAGAAAATTGCGGCATGAGTGCTGAGCCGGCCCTTTGATTTTCACACTGTTGAACTTGAGTCAGTCAGTTTTGACTAGTTCAGCAAGTTAGTCAGCTGTGCCGCGTGACTGACATGACGACTATCGGCCGCGTCCCCCCTCCCCCCTTCTCAGTGACTAGTGTTTTAGTTTTGTCTGCCGAAGCCGTCTGCGGCACTCAGTCCCACAGTTGGATTGTCACATCAGTCGCCACCTCAGTGCCCCCCCCCCCCCACCGGCCACACACACGCCTGAGTTGTCACTGAGTTGCGCCACTATTCATTTGTTTATTTATTTATTGTCTGTTTCTCTGAGAGCTGAATTGTGGCCTTTTAAGTCAGTGCTGGCTTACTGGTTTTTACCGAGTATTCGACGATGCCACGTGTCAGTCATGCGACAGTCTCGTGCAGCGGGTGGTTACCCCGACAGGCCACACAGGGCAATTGCTTCCGGTGCATGTAGTAACAGAAATAGTTCAAAAAATTTCCTCCCTTTTTGCCATTTTTTTAGGGTGTAAAACTTCAATTGTGTGCCTTTTTTGGCGTTTTGAGCAACAAAAGGCATGACAGGTGGTGTGAAAAAGAGCAAAATCTGGGTAATTTTATTCGACCTAGTGTGTTCATGGGAGCCTAATTGGGGCATGCGCACGGTTGTATGCAGGCTTGCAGACGACAGTTTTGTCATGGGGTACTTAGTGCATTTGAGTGTTGTGAAAAACGCTAACTCTTAATTTTTGTAAGAATTGCTGAAATAGCTTCTCCTGTGATGTGCTCCGCGTGGATTTTTTGTTTTGGCAGAAAAGTTCTTCGTTCATAGTTTTATGCTGCAAGAGGCTAACAGATAACAGTGTGTGAAAAGGGGGCGTAACCTAATTGCCCTGTGTAGTCACATGTGGCCGTCTTGAGTGCACGTTCCGAGATAGAAAATAGCGCGCGAACGAGTAGTCGTTCCTGATTACAGGAACATGGCCGATTTGGCACAAACACGGAGTGGATGCATGCCAGGTCACATAAAGCGCATGTTATTGTGAGGGATTCCTGTGAAATTATTAGCCAGTCATTTGTTTTGATTACGTTAGTGCTCATACATTTATTTTCTGTATACCACTGCTGACATCGTGCGAAGAATTAAGTGTATTTTGAATAATTTATGCCCGAAATTTGCATTCAAAGATCAGTGATGTTGTTTACCATGTCAGGACGTGCGACAGTGCGGATTGTACAAAGATTCGACCCCATCTAACGTGTCAGTGAAACACAATCGCTTGCTTTGCTGATAAAAGGCAACTGAGATGAAGTGCCAGCACTGTGTCTGTAAGGCCAAGTTCTTCGTTCGTTTGGCGCATACTGTGCTGACTGTCGGGGTGCCATTTTCTCTTCTTTTCAAAGACACAAGTAAGATATTTTATTTCCAATGCATTGTTATTTTAATTATATATTTCGTAAGCGTAAAAAAGTACAACAATATTTTTGGCTCGCATTCTTTTGCACCATTATCCTCTTAAGATTTTCATTTGTTTTCACGATGACATCAGTCTCTCAATAATACAGTGGAAAAATGGGTTTTTGTCGATGTTCGATGTCACTCAGCAGAGCGAGAGAGTTGCATTTGTGGCCGATTTTCACTAGCCCATGATGACTGTGGTCACACTCAGACACAAATCTAAAACTACTTAAAGGATTTAACTTTTATTTCCAGTGGATGAAGGAACATTTTAATAACTTCAATGTTTTCACTGAAGTCAACTGATCAGCACAGAAGCGTTCGCCAGAGGCAGCAATACCGTAAAATGCATTTGACATAAAGAGGATATTTTGTTTTGCTCCTCCAGTGTTGTCAAGAGCACTTCTCCGTGGACAGAATCTGGTTGGAGGTGTGCTATACATGGTGCTGCTGACTTTCTCACTCGCCATGTATTTTCTGGCCTGCTGTACTGACCCTGGCTTTTTACAGATCAAGAGAAAGGTATGTAATAAACCCTCTGCTGTTGGTAGCAATTTTTGTCTCAAAGATTCCTGTACGGCTGTAGGAATCACCGTGACAAAAGCTGACTACTGACAGTCAAAGTCCTGACATACCACAGTAGTACAGAGGTGGCCTTTCAAGAGGCACAGCTTTTGGCCCAAAACCATGATGGTGATGGACAAACCATGGGAGTTCAAGGGTTGTGCCGGAATTGATTGGAGTCTATCTAGGCGCTCTGAAACTCTCTTGGTTGATCTGTCTCGTGAACTGTAGTCATCTTATTACTATAAATCACAACTTTAGGATTTTATACCTAAGGGATCAACATGTTTCATGATTTTGTTATCCACATGAAACATTTGTTTACTGCTAGTAATAGTAGTAATGCGATTGATGCACTTTGTAGGCATTAGTCTGCATGAATTGTGTACCAACTACCAACTGTGGGAGATGGATGAACCAGACATCCGAGAGGGTTGAAGCAGGCATTACAGTGTATTAGGTCATAGGTGTGGATGTTTGTCTAGTCATTGGTCTGTTACTATAAGCATGCAACACATGTGCAGCTCATGCTGTAACACACACGCATACCTCAGGAAATCCAGCACTGTACAACAAGAGTGTTTTTTAAAAATTGCATGCCTAGAACATTACATGACGTCAAAATGCCAATACATCAGAAGAGTAAGACTAACATTTTATTAGTAAAGACTTCTGTGTATCTGGGGAGTGCATTTCATAGGTCTACCTAGGTGCTCTGGACACATGGAAAACACCTGTTCAAATGTGTGTCGTGCGTGACACTACACATTATGTTTTGCCATGCGTGTTACATACTTACCTATAATATTTTCTGATAGTATTATAGTAATTTATGTATCATTGATGTAGAGATAAAAATTGTGTACTATCCGTGGGACTGGGAGATGGTTTGGCAAGGTCTCCAGTCTTTTTTAGGTGTGAATATTTGTTTAACTGATTCAGTGCTATCAGTACTGGCATTAACCCATTTAGCACCGGGACCCTGCAGCAAGAGATGGATTGATCATGATAGTTAAAGGGTAGTGCCAGATGAGCTTGGCACCTGAAGGCACCAAGCTCATCTGGCACTACCCTTGAATTATCATGATCAGTCCATCTCCTACAACTGGTACATAGTCATTAGACAATGCTCAAAAAGTTTGGAAATGTGGCCTTGGGGTTAAAAGGGTTAACTGTGGAGGCATTGACTATTGATGTGTAAACGTAAGAATTGTGTACCAGCTGTGGAAAACATATCAGCCATGCCTCCTAAAGTTTAAGTAATTGTTATTACCAGTATACGTTAACAGAGTTAACCAAATGCTAGTGAATCAGACTCATGTCCTGGTAATGGTAATGTACAATCTACATGTTGTGAATGGTTGCTGCAGTCATAGTGCTCAAGTGGAAAAATTGTTCACTATGTTATTTGGTGGAGCCAGGAATGCGAGGTTCGCCAAGCATTTCAGCGCCACCAAGTAACATACAAGGTGAATAATTTTTCTGTAGCAGTTTTATACCACTTTTCCTCTGTTCTTGCAACCTAACTAAAATTTTAACATTTTTTTTTTATCAGTGCCTATCTCGCAAAAACTTCCTCTAATCTAAGAATCGCATCCATTGGCCATGCTGCCATAAACCAACAGCGATTGAAAATGCTGATTGAAAAATGACCAACAGAAACGACCCAACTTAAAAACATTACACGAACACGATATGACCAGGAAGACCAGTCATTTTTAGAATTCAGCACACATGCCTGTTAGTGCTTTCCATCCTGATAAACTTTTTCTTTAAATAAATTTGACTATAAGTTATAAGATAGTTCAAGGGTGGTGCCACAATAGCTTGGCATCTAAGGCGCCAAGCTATTCTGGCACTACCCTTGACCTAAACTGGTGGATCAATCTCCTAATCTGCAATAGAGCCTTCATAGGACAGTAAGCAAAGTTTAAAAATTCAGCCTCATGATCTAATGCATTAACTTAGAACTAGAAATAGTGAAGTGTGTTTACTGTGTTTTGGAAGTGTGTTCCAACGTCTGTGACTAGGGACGCAAGCCCATGGCAGACTCAGCCGCCCATAACATGCAAAGAGTTAAAAGGCACAACCTGTGTGTATAAAGAGCAGGGCAGCCTTGCACAGTTAGCGCTGTGTGTTTACTGTCGGTTGTTGTGCTTTTAACCCTTATTTTTAATATGCAACCATCGATACTGTTAACCGTTTTAGCCCCAGGACCCTGCAGCAGGAGATTAATTGATCATGATAATTCAAGGGTAGTGCCAGATGAGCTTGGTGCCTGAAGGCGCCAAGCTCATCTGGTACTACCCTTGAATTATCATGATCAATCCATCTCCTACAACTGGTACATAGTTGTTAGGCAACACCTCCAAAATTTGAGAAATGTGTTCTTGGGGCTAAAAGGTTAACAGTACCAGTGGCTGCATGCAGAGGGGAGTTGCTTTCTGTGCAGAAAGTTCATGAAGTTGCTGAAAACAACAACCCTGAAATTGATGGTTCTGATGGGGAGCACGAGGGTTCAACAATGCTGAGGTTCAACACTGAAGATGGAGATTTCAAGTACCGCCTTTGTGACTATTGTGAAATTCAGGTACAGATCTATACCAGTCTGTGTATTGTATAGGCTGCTGAATGCAAGCTTTTGGGGTAACCGAACTGATTCAATGCCAGTTTCATCAATTTTGATCAGTATCAGAGACGAAACCATTGTTGTGGTCCAAACTGAACTGTACCAATGGTTAAATTATCTTTGATATTGGTGACAGCAGATGAGAATTGAACTGTTATTGTTTTGTCTTTGTAACAGCTGATGTGCAGTTTTGAGAAATGAAAGAGCTCAAAGCTGTTGTGGTATTGTTGTGTTTTGTGCGGGTGTGTTGCTAAAACATTTGGAAAATTATTACAAAATTGATGAGATGGTGAAATTTGATGAGATAGTGGCACATTTTAAATGTTATTTAGTAGTCATTGAAGAACAAGATTCAATTGTTTAACAAAAATGTTCCTTTTGACAATAACTGAATGAATCAACATTATAAATAACCCAGAAATTGACATAGAGCAATGTTAACCCATTGCCTACTGTTGTCAGGAGAATCAGACACCAGCATACATAGTTGGTGTCAGATTCTCTCAACAATTGTAGGCAAAGTGTTAAGTCAGTTTTATTCTCCTTGCAGCAACCGATGCGAACCAAGCATTGTGAAGACTGTGGAAAATGTGTACGCAAATATGATCACCACTGTCCTTGGTTGGAGGCGTGTATTGGGGAACGCAACCACAAATTCTTCTGGCTGTTTCTTCTCTCTACTGCAGCCCTTATACCCTGGACTTTATACGTTACATGGTAAGCTAGTTTACGTTTCACTTTTTTTTGGCTGTCAACTTTTTTCTTTCACTCATTCAAGGCGCCCCATGTCATAGCTGCAGGAGAGTTGTAGAGTGTTGCCGCCTTGAAGGCATGAACTCATTTAGACCCATGGCTGCATTTCCCAAATTTTGGGAGGTGTTACCTAGCCACTATGGACCAGTTGCAGGAGATGGGTTGGCCATGACAATTCAAGGGTAGTGCCGGATGAGCTTGGCGCCTGAAGGCGCCAAGCTGATCTGGTGTTACCCATGAATTATCATGGTCAATCCATCTCCTGCTGTAGGGACTCGGGGCTAAATGGGTTAACCCTGTTGCATACTCATTATGGTGACCATGCACAAGTACTGTGTGTGCAAAGCCCTTAACCCATGTAGCCTGAAGACCTACAGCAGGAGATGGATGAACCATGATAGTTCACATGTAGTGCCAGATTAACTTGGTGCCTGAGTGTGCAAGGCTAATCTGGCACTACCCTTGAATCATGATTAGTCCAACTCCGACAGCTGGTACGTAGTCCTTAGGTGACACCTACACATTTTGGTAAATGCAGCCTTGGGGTCAGAAGATAGAAGTGAGGAAGCAGAAGAAAGCAGCGGTCAACAACAGTCGCACGAGAGCAGCCAAAGTAAGGGCACAGGAGGAATACTCGGAAGCCAACCGCGAGGTGAAGAGGAGTATCAGGGCAGACAAGAGGGCCTACACAGACAGCCTGGCAGCAGAGGCAGAAAAGGCAGCAGGCAGCGGCAACATGAAACAGCTCTACGACATTACCAGAAGATTGTCGGGTAAGTATGGCCATACAGAAAGACCAGTAAAAGACAAAGAAGGCAAGCCTATTGCAGACAGAGCAGACCAACTCGACAGATGGGCCGAGTATTTTGAAGAGTTACTGAACAGACCTAGCCCACCCGACCCCCCCCCCCCCCCCCCCCCCCCCCCGACATCCAGCCGGCAGAGACCGACCTACCCATCAGCTGTGACAGACCCAGCCGGGAAGAGATCAGAAGAGCAGTGGCATTTTTGAAGAATGGCAAAGCAGCAGGGCCAGATGGCATCCCAGCGGAGTCTCTGAAAGCAGACCTAGAGACAACAGTGGAGATGCTGTACCCACTGTTTGGAAAGATCTGGGAAGAGGAGGTGATGCCAGCTGACTGGAAGGAGGGGTACCTAATCAAGCTTCCCAAGAAAGGCGACCTCAGCAAGTGTTCCAACTACAGAGGAATCACCTTGCTGTCAGTACCAGGAAAGGTCTTTAACAGGATCATCCTAGAGAGAATGAAGAGCTCCGTTGACCCCCAGCTGAGAGACCAGCAAGCAGGATTCCGGAAGAACCGATCATGTACAGACCAGATTGCCACTCTCCGCATCATCGTGGAACAGTCTCTGGAGTGGAGCTCCCCGCTTTACGTCAACTTTGTGGATTATGAGAAAGCATTTGACAGCGTGGACCGAGAGACTCTGTGGAAACTCCTACGACACTACGGTGTACCCACAAAGCTCGTCCGCCTGATCAAGAGCAGCTACGATGGCATGACATGTCGCGTGATCCACGAAGGGCAGTTCACCAGGGAGCTCTAGGTCAGAACTGGTGTCAGGCAGGGGTGTCTGCTGTCTCCGTTCCTCTTCCTACTGGCCATAGACTGGGTCATGAAGATGACCACAGAGCACAGACAAAGTGGAATACAGTGGACACTGGACACAGCTTGACGACCTCGATTTTGCAGACGACTTGGCATTACTGTCCCACACTCATCAACAAATGCAGGACAAGACCACGAGGCTTGCTGATATCTCGTCCCAAGTGGGCCTCACCATTCACAAACAGAAAACAAAGACAATGAGGCTGAACACAACCAGGGAAGAACCAATCTTGCTTGCTGGCACCCCGTTGGAGGAGGTGGAGTCCTTCACCTATCTCGGGAGCATCATAGACAAAAAAGGCGGCACTGATGCAGATGTCAGAGCACGAATCGGTAAAGCCAGAGCAGCCTTTCTCCAGTTAAAAAAAGTGTGGAGTTCCAGAGAGCTGTCACAACACACCAAAGTCTGGATTTTCAACTCCAATGTAAAAGCAGTTCTCCTATATGGAGCAGAGACTTGGAGATTGACAAAAACCACAGTCAACAGAGTGCAGACCTTCATGAACAGTTGCCTTAGAAGAATTTTGAAAATCCACTGGCCAGAGAAGATCAGCAACGTCAGACTCTGGGATAGAACAGAGCAGATAACAGCAGAGAATGAAATTGGGCGAAGAAGATGGGGATGGATCGGTCACAGCCTGAGAAAGCCAGCTTCCAGTATCACTAGGCAGGCATTGTCATGGAACCCCCAGGGAAAGAGGAAAAGAGGTAGGCCGAGAAACTCCTGGCATTGAGACCTCCAAGCAGACATCAAGAGACTGGGAACCACCTGGAGTAGAATCGAAGGAGAAGCACAGGACAGGAGTTGCTGGAGGTCTCTCGTCGACGGCCTATACCCTGGGAGGGGTGACAGGTTAAGTAAGTAAGTAAGCCTTGGGGTCAAACGGGTTAAAGGATCTTGTGCCGTTCTGTACTTTCGGACCATGAGGCCAGGACCCCTTAGGTCAAAAATCACAGACTAGGGCACATTTCCCACCCCCACCCCCTCACCCGCCCCCCCCCCCCCCCCAAAAAAAAAAAAAATAATAAATAAATAAAAATAAAAACAGATCTGCTTACCAGTGTAGCGCCTTTAGCAGAACCTGTTTTGAGTGGTGACCCTTATGAGAGATCACCTGTCATTGAGGACTATGATTTAGGTGATTGTATAGCCACCTAAAAGATGGTCACGTTTGACAGGTTTTGCTGTCAAGACTTCTCTTTCAAGAGCATCAGTCTTTTAACCCATTACATCCTGAGGTTGATTTTTTCAGATGAGTTGTCCTATGAATGCTGCATTTCAGCTCCGGCAATAGACTGACCATGATAGTTCAAGGGTGGTGCCAGGACAGCTTGGCGCCCAGGGGCGCCAAGCTGTTCTGGCACCACCCTTGAACTATATTGATCTAATTTATCTCAGATGAAAGCGTATCAGGGTGTAGAGGCTTAAGGCCACTATTGATGTGGAAAAGGTGGTTTCTCAGAACAGGTTCTAGTGGACTTTCCTCTTTGTGCTGCAGGCATGGTATAGTCTACAACCCACTCTGGGGCACGTGGCTCAGCTCCAACAGTATTCTGCTTATCGACATTCTCATCTTGGCCATCGGAGGCTTTGTCGTCATCGGTCTGCTCGGCTTTCACACTTTCCTGATGCTGCGGGGGCTGACCACATGGGAGGCGGCATCGCGAGAACGTATCACGTATTTGAAGTATCTGGATGAGGACTACAACCCGTTCAACGAAGGGGTTTTCAAAAACACATTTTATTTTTTGTGTTCTTGTAGAAATCGAAAATGGGAGGGTGTGTATGCCACTCACGCTGATTTGGACAACTCAGTGGCTTGACATTGTAACCGAAACAACACCCCCAGTTTTTAAAAAAGAAAAAAATCAAAGGAGGGAGACTGCAACATTTAAAAAAAGGTTGAGCATGATTATGTCATTCCATAAGGTGGCCAGATTTTTTTTTCTGTATAAGTGTGCTTAAGCTCATTTAGACAGTTCAGTGGCTTACCTTGGTAACTAAAAGAGAGTGGCAGACTCCAAAAATCAAAGAATTATTTGTCATATGTGTGTGATGTCCCCTTGCCAAGTTCTTGTCCGTGTAAGTGTTCACAGCTAAGGCTTTTCATTTTGTGTTGTGTCTTCAGAAAGTCTTGTTGCTGTCAGGGCATTAAGCGATGTACAACCAATTGTTATGTATGTGTACATATTTATTTAGGGTGCAAGTGTTGACCAGTTTTCAGGTGTGGCTCATGCCGTCAGGTTTAAATTGCGAAAATTTGGCATGTGCCCTTGATAGACTGCATAACAGTTCAAGGGTCAGATGCATGAGTAAGCTTAAATCCTGTGCAAGCCACTAAGCAAGGTGCTCAACTATTGCGGAGCACCTTTATTAGTGGCTTGCCCAGGATTTAAGCTCGCTTATGCAACTGAGGCCAGGAGACAAATGAAGGCGGGTGCTATAGTAGCTTGTTGTGTGGAGACAACAAGCTGTTCTGGCACTATCTTTGAACTATCAGTTGTTAATACATGTAGACTGTTATGGTGTCAGGGCTGAATGGGTAAACAAAATGTGCACATCGTCATTGCCAAAACTGTACCCATGAAGATATTACATGTAGTAGACTGCGTTTTTGTCTACCGTATTGAAAATATGGTAGTCTTTGAGATGGGGCTGGTCGGAGCACGTTTTGTAGCATGCAAATGATGAACATAGGCAGGCACACATCAGACTCAGACAGTGAAGTATCACGATAAAAATTACATCATGCGTAGCTATGATAACCGCGCTGTTGAACGTACATTTGGCTGGAAATGCCGTGTGTGTGTGTGTGTGTAGAAACAAGTTTCTCCTGTGTTTGTGTTCTTAGAGGTCAGAAACTTTAGAAAACGCTTTCTTTAAGATTTATTTTGGAGTACAGATTGGATTGCTCTTTAAAGAGGAAAATTTCCGTTTATCAAAAGTCGGTTGACCCGCATTTGAGTCCTCAGTCCATAATTTGTGTTATATTCATTTGACATTTTGAATATAGCTGGCTTCGAGGGAGATGTTGGATGAGTTCGTTAACCATCTTTGTACCTATTCAACATTTTCATAAAAGATAAGTCATCGCAGAAAAAAAATGTCAAAACGAAGAATTCTCGACTTCAGACAGTGATGGTGATATAAAAGCGCTGCTGCTGCACTGTTGCTGTTGTTATACATTGTTGCTGAACTAACTCAAAGCACCAGACACGTCATTGTTATACATGAATTGACACAAAGCTCTCACTCTCTGACAGTTTGATTTAGGAAGACCGCGTATAGAAAGTCGGTTGACCCACATTTGAGTCCGTAATTTTTGTTATATTCACTTGAAATTTTTGATATAGCTAGCTTTGAAATAGACATTGGACGAGTTCGTAATCCAGCATTGTACATCTTCAACTTTTTGAATAATAATTAATTCATTTTTCAAGTTTTGGATCCAGTATAATTCCATCAAACACTCAGCCCTGGCAGAGGCTGTGTGGAAAAAAACAGTCAGCCTTTGGATGAGTGACGTCAAACATCATATTGTCACTGTGTACATGGCGTTGTGAGACAATATTTATTCTGCCTTTCATATCACCGACACGAGATGAAACATATTACATGTCAATATTTTGTAATCATAATTATTTTCTGTGATTTTTTAAAACTTGGAGTACGTTGAATTTGTTCGAAGGTGTAACTGCTCCTTCATGTCCTAGGTTTATTTCGTTGGTTAGACCAGCTGGTGACCTAATTCTGTGTTTTCGCTTTTTTCACAATCAGCACACCACACATCCTGAGTTGTTGTCAGGACAGTAAGCATTGTACAGCCAATAAAAACCTTATTCAACACTTATTGACAACATATATTTTGTGTTCTGTTTTGTCTTTTTCACATTCGGCACAGGAACGTCCTGAGTTGTTGCTGTTGGGACATAAAGACATTCTACCCAAGGACCGAAATCCCCAAATTTTTAAGTTGTCCTCTGAAGAACTGTATTAAATTCTAGAGACAGATCGAGCATGATAGTTCAAAGGTACTGCCAGAATATCTTGGTGCCTATGGGCGCCAAGCTATTCTGGCACCACCCTTGAACTATCATGCTTGATCCATGTCTTGTTGTGGTGTGTCGGTCCTGAATGAGTTGAGCAGTGTACAGCCAAAAAACCTTATTCAACACGAACGGTAACAGTTGATATTTTGTATCCTTTTGACTGGTCTGTCATGTAAAATAGCAGTTCTGCCGGCTTTTATCGCTTTTGATATGGTTTCATTTTCACAAATGACATTTTCAGTGCACATTTTCTCACTGTATAGGTTGTATTATGAAATATTTACACTGACGTGCTAACCGATATCTGTTAGTGTTCTGTCCGCATGCATTTACTTTTTGTGATCCATTTTTTAACTTTCACACCATTTACCGTCTTCTCTTGTTCACTTGTCACTATCAAAGCATTTGAGATGTCTACCAGTAATTTATATTTGCCAGATCATTGTTTTTGTGCTGCTTGTATTCAAACAATATTTTTATCTCGTAACATTGACATGTCTTCAAGTTTATGATGTTTACATTCCAAATTATCATCAGCTGACCTTTTGTGGAGAAAAGTCAATGTGTCACATTGCAAAATCATTTTGCATTTATGACAGCCTGTCCTTTTCTTTATTTCAAACGTATTAACCCTTTGCATGTCGGTTGTGGTTTTAGTCGCGATGATTCCTACAGAAATCTTCGTGACTAAAACCGCTACTGACACGCATCTGCTTGTAGACTTGTGACAGTGTCTTCCGTGTGCAATATCATTGTTATGCTTCTTGTTGCATTTTGAAATTACATGTACAGTATGTGTTTTTGCCAGTATTTGGGCCAATAGACACCATGCATTAATGCTGGTTTTCTTTGTGTGGTATTGTTGAATATCAAAATCATGCATGCCAACATTTGGACACTCTGTGGCTTACGTTAGGGACAGTGGAGCCTAACCAATTTTTAGCTCAAGTGTGATAATAAAAGTATGTATTGAGCCATCCATTGTGCGTCCGGCATCTGTCGCCTGAGGTCAACTTTAACGTTGGCATTTTCTCTGCCAAGAGCCACAGTCTTCAAACTTGGCCCAAGGACACTTTGTGACGAGACGTTTCTAAACATACTAATTTCAGTGACCTCTTTTAAAGGTCAAGATCACAGGGGCCAGGAAATAGGGCCAAAATAGCCATATTAATAATAATAATGTACATTTATATAGCGCTTAACTTCCAAATTGATGGTGCTCTAAGCGCTTTACAAGATAAAAAATCACAGAACAAAAAGTACAAGAAAGAAAACGCTACAATAAATGTTAAAAAAAACTAGAGTGACGCATACTAAAAGCTCACACTCGCACATACGCACACACCGTTACAAGAACAGATGCTGCCAAAGATTGCTAACGCACTGAAATTGCATCTAACTATTCTGATGAAACAAACTTTTTCTCAAACGTTAATTTCAACTTCTAAACCAAACTAGGTACAGAAATACCTGATGGTATAACCTTTCTAGGCATAGTAATTTGGATGACCCCTCGGAAAGGTCAAGGGTCTCCAGAGGTCCAGAAATTTAGCAACAATAGTGATATTTTGACCAAAAGTTTTATTTGTAATTACTATTTTTAACTTTAGACTTACAGTTGGTACAGAGATAACTGTTGGTAAGACCTTTATATGCATACTAATTTGGATGACCCTCAGGAAGGTCACGGGTCTCGGGGTCGTCAAATTGTGAAAAATGCTAATATTTTCTATAAAAATTAAAAAAAAAATTTCAATGCTTTTGAGTTACACAAGAGCGATAAGGGCTTTGCCATTTCTTTTCTGCTGGAAAGAAGGGGTCTTAAAAGACATTTGCTCTCCCAATAGAAGCCTTGAAGCGCAAAAAGTGTCACCTGTCATTAACCCTTTTGTCCCCATTTCTCAGATTTTGGAGGTGTTGCCTAACAAATATGAACCAGTTGCAGGAGATGGATTGACCATGATAATTCAAGGGTAGTGATAGATTAGCTTGGCGCCTTCAGGCGCCAAGCTAACCTGGCACTACCCTTGAATTATCATGGTCAATCCATCTCCTGCTGTAGGGATCTGGGGCTGAAAGGGTTCAAGACCATCATGTAGGTGGCTTAGGTGTTCTCTCCTAAGGTTAGTTGCTCAAAACAGGTTCTGCTGTGCCATCAGTAAACAGGCAGATTCGCGTCGCTGCCTCGGACAACAAAGAGAGTCTGCTTATCTGTTGTGGGCATAAAGGTAGGTGATGACAAGACTTACATAAGCATATTAGTGTGGCTTAATGCTTTCACCCCTTGTGTGTCGGTAGCGGTTTTAGTCGCGATGATTCCAATAGGAATCACCGCGACTAAAACCGCTACTGACACGCAAAGGGTTGATATGCGTATTAATTAGGGTTACCGGTATTACTTTTACAGGTACAGGGTCAGGGTGGTTTAAAAGAGTGCAACATAAAATGTCTCGGGGTACTGTGGTCAGCTCAGCAGTCAGGCACATCACACTGGTAGTTGACAATCATATTTTGTGTTTACTAATTTGAGTGACCTCGCTGAGAGGTTGAGGCCACAAAAGGTCGGCAAGATTTTGTAAGTGATTCATTGGGGACTTTTTTTTTGTTGGTATTTGTACATGTGAGAAAGACATGACTACAGTAACAATACTGTATGTATTCGTGGCAAAAAAAGTTTTGTCATCAATGTTGTTTATAGTCACAAAGTCATTTGTAAGTTTCTTTCTTAACTCGTTCTACCCCATCACCGAAATCCGCAAATTTTGCCGTTGTCCTCTGAAGACTGTGTTGCAGTGCAGGACACAGATCGACCATGATAGTTCAAGGGTGATGCCAGAATAGCTTGGCGCCTTTGGGCACCAAGCTATTCTGGCATCACCCTTGAACTATCATGGTCGATCCTTGCTGTGGCGTGTCTGGGGTAGAATGAGTTAACCCTTGTCATTCGGAATACTCTAGTGTGTGGAATAAGTTTGACTAAAATAGTTTAAGGGTGGTTGCAGAATAGCTTGGCACCTCTAGGCGCCAAGCTATTCTGGCACCATCCTTGAACTAAAGCTATTGGTCTATATCCGTATCTGTAAGTTCTGTAATGTAGCTTGCATATGGCAGTGTACAAATTTGAATCTTTTAGCCTCAGTATGATGTGAGTTAATATAGGAATTGTGCCTTCGGTTTTAATCCCATGGCCGCGTTTTCAACATTTTGGAGGTGTTGCCTAACAGCTGTACCAGTTGCAGGAGACGGATTGACCATGATAATTCAAGGGTAGTGCCAGATTAGCTTCAGACTAATCTGGCATTACCCTTGAATCACGGTCAATAAATCTCCTGCTGTAGGGTGTCGATGGGTTAATGTAGGAATATTGTCTTTCATGCGCTAGCACTAGAGTGACCAAGCATGGTTATGGACTTGCTAAATCTAGTAAATGTATCATTTAGTGTACAACATAACTTTTACCTGCTTGGTTATCCCATTAAAATCCTGAGGTGGAAATTCTTTTGAGATAAATTTGTGTATTGTCCAACAAAGACTCTGCATTACAGATTAGGAGCTAGATCAACCATTTTAGTTCAAGGGTGGTGCCAGAATAGCTTGGCGCCGCCAAGCTATTCTGGCACTACCCTTGAACTGTAATGGTCAAATGTATTACATGCAGTAGAGTATCAGGATGGAAAGGGTTAAATCTCATCACGTGGGTTTTGTACGCAAGTATGATCCCTGTTAGCCCTTTCGCTGTTTTAATCATGATGATTCCTGCAGGAATAATTGCAACAAAAAGCACTACCCACAGCCAGAGGCTTAGCGAGGTATATAAACGCAATTACTATGCCAAAGTGCATCAGCACCCACAGCATCAGTGAAGTTGGAGATGATCAGTGGCTCTGGTTCCTTTTTAACCCATTTCATCCTGATACACCCATTGCTTGAAATAAATCTGTTAGTTCAAGGGTGGTGCCAGAATAGCTTGGCACCTCAGGCACCAAGCTATTCTGGCACCACCCTTGAACTACAACAGTTGATCTACTAATCTGTAATTTAGCCTTCTTAGGACAATAAGCAAATTTTTAAAATTCAGCCACAGGATGTAATCAACATTGTGATAAAATAAACACAGCCAAATTACCGGCACAGAGATTTGTTTTCTGAAGCGTTTGTGGATGTACCAATATGCTTGTGTGCAGCAAAAGTAATACTGAATAAAATCCTTACGACCAAAGTAACTTCATCTGTATTAGACACGCACACACTTACACACAAATATTGCTGGAAATAAATCATGTTCACTGGTATTCAGTAGTGCAATATGCACTGCACTCGTACATGTATTTAAAGTTTAATTCCAGCTTACACATTTCTTAGACTATGGTACGCACACCAAGAGAGGTAAATTTACAAAATCTGTGCTTGTATCAAAATAATAAACAATAATTGTACAGTAATGCAATGCTTATGTTATGTCGATCGTCTGTCCAATAGTAAAGCGAAACTTTGTGATGTGAACAGTATTGCAATACAAAAACTGATCTTATAAAGTTGCTTGTTGTCTGTCACAAGTTTCCTTTGAACCCTTTGCATGTCAATAGCGGGTTTGGTCGCGATGATTCCTATAGGAATCGTCACAACCAAAACTGCTAATGACATGCAAAGGGTTAATGAAGTGACCTACATAATGCTTATAGATATAAAAATGGGTGTGCTCTCACACACTAACGTATGGTATGTTTTGGCTCCACACAAAAAGTGTGGATGTACTCACACCCATGACGTACAAACAAGAAGTTTTACTTTCTTAACCCTTTTAGCCTCAAGGTCCCATTTCTCAAATTTTAAAGGTGTTGCCTAACGACTATGTACCAGTTGCAGGAGATGGATTGATCATGATAATTCAAGGGAAGTGCCAGATCAGCTTGGCGCCTGAAGGCGCCAAGCTGATCTGGCACTGCTCTTGAATTATCATGGTCAAGTCATCTACTACTGTAGGTATCTGGGGCTAAAAGGGTTAACCCTTTGTATGTTGGTAGCGGTTCTTGTCGGGATGATTTCTGTAGGAATCGTCACAACAAAACCTGCTACCAACACGCAAAAGGTTATAAGTACATTGTGAACAGATACCCCCAAAGTAATTACTTACTTACGCCTGTCACCCCTACCCGGGTATAGGCCGTCGACGAGAGACCTCCAGCAACTCCTGTCCTGTGCTTCTCCTTCGATTCCACTCCAGGTGGTTCCCAGTCTCTTGATGTCTGCTTGGATTTTCGTCGGCGTTTTTGTAGCTATTTCCTTTTTTGCAGGGTGGGGAAGCTACCCCCACGCCCAACCCCCTTACTAGGAGGACCAGGGGTTTTCTGTCGGGGTCACCTTCCCTTAGACCATGTTGGTTCACGGCACCTTATTTCATTCGGTGCACCACCCCACCCGGGTCTGCCCTGGGGGACTTGGGTGGGGTTAGGTATTTTTTAGTTCCCAGGGTCACCCTGGTCAGCCCCACAGGGTGGGTTTTTCTCTCTATTCTGGGGCATGTGTTTCTGTCTACCCTTTGTCCATTCACCTGTATTTGCCTTTTTAAAACTCTCCCTACTGTCTGCACTGCCTGTAGCTCTTGATGTTGGATGTGTGTTGCTAAATGGTCTTAGCTTTATTTAGGCCCCATGTGTTAGGTTTATTTAACGTATTTGACCGGCTGGCGACATACATTCAATGTTCTGGGTTTTTTTTGTGTGTTTTTTTTTTCACAGGCAGTGCAGGCACGTCCTGAGAAAGCCTTGTTGCTGTCGGGATGTTAAGCAATGTACAATCAATCAATCATTCGGTGCACCCTCTCACGAGGGACCCCCTATCCACCACCCAGGGGACGCGCCTCAACGCCGTATGGTCCCCAAAGTAATGCCTGCGTATTTTTCAGCAAAGTGAGTTGTAAGAAGTATGATAACATGGACGGACATACCCGTAACAGATTTTAATACGTCATTACAATAAAAGGATGAAAAAAATGCATATTATAAGTTATTGGCAGCAGGGGTTTGCTACACGGACCCTGTAGGTGTGAGGGAGGTCAAAGTAATCATTGTACCCCTAAGCCTGAGTGGTACAATGAATGACCTGAAGGATCTACAAGGGTCTGTGTATAGCAAACCCCTGCTGCCAATAGCGCATTAATTGTTCTCATTCCTGCACTATTTTAGTAAAAGAAATCGAGCTGAAATCTTACCTTGATAATGTCAGACATGACTGATCTCTAAATAATATACATGTCGCACGTAATGCATTTGAGATCTTTGAAGTGGTGAATGACTGTTAGCCTAAAAAACTTGAACTCTTCAATAAAATAGTTACACAGGATGCCGATGTGCTTTCAATTCTGCCAAGGTTCTTTCTTTAGGGCTTTATGTGTTGCAAACGTGTGCTACAAACAACAAGTAGTGTGCCTATTGTTTCGAACAACACTAATTAACTTTGAACTTTAGAATGTTTTGGTGCTCTTTTATGGAAAAAAAAAACAAATCCAAGATGCGTCACAAAGAGGGCTACTAGAAGTCCATTGGTCACTACAAGGGTTTTTGTAGTGAGGTCACATGGTATGGTCTGCACTAAAGGGAGTGGTCGTGTGACACCGGATGAAAACATTCTTGTTTTCATTCCTACATCACATGACCAATCCTGTTAGTGCAAACCTTACCACATGACCTGTAGCTGACTGTGACGCGTTGTGACCTCATTTTCTAACTCTTCAGTACCAGCTTTGTTCAACAAATCAACAAATTCGAGCAAAAGCACATGCTAAACTACTAAGTTTGTTAGCATAGTTCGAAACAATACGCATAGTAGAGTTGTTTTCAACATGACAGCACCCAATTTTCAACAATATTCCCCCTCAAAACACTGGAAAGAATAAAGACAAATTCATCATTTGTAGCAAGGGTTTGCTAGTACACAGATCCTTGTGGCCCTATGGGAGGTCAAAGTAACTATTGTACCCTAAACACCTTTGGCCATTGGGGTACAATGGTTACTTTGACCTCCCTTAGGCCTACAAGGTTCCGTGTAGCAAACCCCTGCTACCAATAACTGACATCGTTTTGCACAGTGTATATCAGATAGACGTACCTGCTGCCTTTGTTCTGTGTACCAAGCACATCATACTCTTCCCTTGTATCATGTCATATAATGACGGTATCATGAGACATTTTGTTAAATTGTAACGATGACATTCAAAATTAACTCATTCAGCCCCGACACACCACAGCAAGACATGGATCGAACATGATAGTTCAAGGGTGGTGCCAGAATAGCTTGGCGCCCATAGGCGCCAAGCTATTCTGGCACCACCCTTGAACTATCATGTTCGATCTGTCTCTAGAACTGTAATACAGTCCTTCAGAGGGAAACTTTAAATTTGGGGATTTTGGACCTTGGGTAGAATGTGTTAAGACTAACAAGATGAGGCGCATAACATTTTGGCACTACCCACCATTTCCTAGACTGTTCATTTAACCCCATGACCACGTCCTGAACGTTTGGAGGTGTGTGACCATGTACCAGATGCAGGAGATATGCTTGATATCACAAACCATGTTGCCCTTCCTATATACCAATACGTTTCAGATGTTCAGCTGAGAGAAGAAAACTGCAGTAAAATTCATTTTTCTCTAAAAGGTATTTTTTCGAAAAATACTTACCGATGACATGACTACATGGGAATGTCTACTTCTAGGCTCAATTTTAGCCTACTTGCCCGTTGTGTGCCCACACAACCCGAGAGGCACTCGGGGAACCCCCCAGAGGGGCCGAGAGTTATCTCCCCATACCCGCCTTACCAGATCCGGTCACGAGACCATTCAGTCTGATACTTCGCTCGAAAGCGGCAAGCTGGGCAGGAGGGAGGGTCATCCGAGTCATGTCATCGGTAAGTATTTTTCGAAAAAATACCTTTTAGAGAAAAATGAATTTGTTTCTTCAAAAACATTACCGATGACATGACTACATGGGAGAATTGCGATGAGGAGGAGGGTGCCGCAAACAACTCCCAAGGAGAAACAGCGCCGCCCTCCCCGTCGCACACTCCCGACAATTTTAGCGAAGTGCATGCCCATGGCGCCGGTGGCGCCGGGAGGGAGTGTTGCGCCGCGGCGATGTACCCCACAATTGCGAGATTCTCTCGCTGGCCAGCCAGGTCCCGGACTGGGTAGAAGCGGGCGAATTCAGATTCAGTCTGTCAGCCCACGGCCGCCACGATGTCTAGACAGCGCTGTTTCGATCAAACGCGACGCTCGTGGCCATGGCTTGTACCTCGTGTGCGCGAATGTGCCGCCTCTTCGCCCCCTGTGGAGACTTATCCTGACAGGCGGAGCGTGTGACCCAGCGGAGCCAGGAAGATCGTCTGGGCTGAAAAATCGTGCCTGCTGGGTCTCAGAGGTCTCCGTAGTAAGAGGCGCGACCGTCCCCTGAGGACGGCCTTAGATCGCTGCCGCTAAACTAGGGGCGCGCATGGGACCCTGTAGCCGGGTCTCCTGGGACCGAAAGGTGAACACCTGAGGCGCGGTTGGAGGAGACCTGTTTCACGTCGGAAGACCGGGTCCGTAAGCAGTTGGACGGACCCGTCTGTTCGGAACTGCAAACAGGAAGGTTTTCCGAAGCGCGTGTAGCTCGCTCACACGCGATGCCTTAGCATGTGCCAGCCTGAAGCAAGTCTGCGTGTCAAGTCCGCGAACTGGGCCAAGGTCAGGGTTCGAAGCGGGCGGAATACAACCACGTGAGCCCCCAAGGTAGGTCCCAGTGAAGGATGAGCGAGCGGAGAGTAGGGCGCTGGATGCCGAAGTGTCCCATCAGTTCGGCTAAGTCCCTGCCTGCGCCCGGGTCTGGTCGTCCAAGGTCACGATAAGTGTCCGTGGTCAGGGACAGGTATCCCTGCACCGTGATGGGGGCTAGGCCTTGGTCTCGGAAGAGCCAGAGAAGAAGTCTGCCAGCTGAGGATTAGTTAGATCCGTGGACGTAAGGCCGTGATCGGAGCACCAGGAACACAGGACTCGCCAATTTCCCTCGTAGACTCGAAGGGTCGAAGGTCTACGGGCCGCAGCGAACGCCTCCATTGCTGCGCCCGAGTAGCCTCTAGCTCTGAGGGCTTGCCGCACAACCTCCAGGTGTGAAGGAGGAGTCGCTCCGGGCAGGGGTGGAACAGCGGCTGGCGCGGTTGCTTGAGCATGGTCCGCGGGGTGGGAAGCAGCAGGGGCGGGTCCGTGGCGAGGCTGAACAGGTCGGTGGTCCAGGAGCGGTTCTTGACGAACGGCGCGACCAACAGGATGATCGCCGAACAGCCCCGAGTTTGAGAAGGACTTTGGGAACGAGGACGGTAGGGGGGTAAGCATAGGCCACAAGGGCGTCCCAGGGAATGGAGAGCGCATCGACAACCCAAGCAAGGGGGTCGGGAATCGAGGAGACAAAGAGGGGAAGCTGGTGGTTCCACCCCGTGGCGAACAAGTCGACCTGGGGAGTCACCCAACGGGCGCAGATCATCCGAAAGATGTCCTGTCGCAGGGTCCATTCCGTGTGTAGGAGCTGGCCGCGGCGTGATAGAGAGTCGGCCCAGACATCCTGGTGTCCGGGACCGTGCCGGGCTCGAAGGGTAAAGCCCCGGTCCTCGCACCAACGCATTATCTGGTAGAGGGGCACACAGAGGTCGGGGGAGTGTGTGCCACCTTGCTCCTGGATGTAAGCAACCCCCGTCGTGTTGTCCGAAGCACGAGAAGTTCCTGGTGACTGAGGAGATCCTCCCAGACCTGAAGGGCTTGCCAGACGGCCTGCATCTCCAACCAGTTGATGTGGGTGTGCGCCAAGTCTGAGGGCCAGGGGCCCGGTGCCGCGAGGACCGCGGTAGGAGATGGCCCCCTCACCCAGAAGGCTGGCATCGACGCAAGGAGAGATCTGGGGAGGTGGAGAGGCCAGGGGCACTACCGACGCTAGCTACGTAGGGTCGGTCCACCAACGAAGGTGCGGACGAAGCATCTGGGACACTGGGACCGCGGTCGTCAAGTCTCCGGAAGACGGACGCCAAGGTGAAGAAGATGCGGTTGAATCTGCCGGGAGGAAAGACGCCCTAGTGGGATAAGATCCGCTGCGGCGTTCATCAAACCCCGCCACTGAAGCCAGACTCTGGCGGGGGCTGCATCCACCCGAGCTAACTGGCCGGCTAAATCCGCCATCTTCTTGATCCGGGGCGCCGGAAGGCGTACCGTGTAGAGGTCGGTAGCAAAGTCCGAGCCTAGGTGCACAACGGCGGGAGGGAGTGAGATCCGACTTGCCGTTGTTTACTAGGAAGCCCAAGTGTGCCAGGAGGTGCAGGAGAGCATCCCCGTCCGTGGCTAGCGCGGTCTCAAAATGGTTGCGCAATTAGAGTTCGTCCAGGTAGTTCAACGTCGGACTGGAGGAGGACTGTCGGGTTAAGGCAACTATGGCGTCCAACAGCCGAGTGAAGACCCAGGGGCTGAGGTTGAGTCCGAAGGCAGCGCCCGGAACTGGTAACGACGCTGTCGATCGCAACCTGAGAACTTCCTGGAGGCCTGGTGCATCGGGACATGCAGGAACGCATCGGAGAGGTCCAGACTGACTGCGAAGATTAGAGGCTGGACCGCGGCTTTCAGGGCTCTGGCAGTCTCCATCCGGAAGGAGGGGGCCGAAAACTTGTTCAGCGCCGAAGATCGCTGACCGGACGCCATCTCCCTCCAGGCTTCAGCCCGACCAATGTACGCACTTGGTGTTCCCAGGCGGTCACCCATCCAAGTACTAACCGAGCCCGACGTTGCTTAACTTCGGTGATCAGACGAGAACCGGTGTATTCAACGTGGTATGGCCGTTGGCTGTATAAGGCCGGTGAGTCGGGGACCCGGACAACCTCCCAGGCGGCTATATCCTCAGCAGGGAGGCTACCTCTTCCCTCAAGGTGGAGGCCTTCAGCGGGACGCTGGGAATCTCGGTCCAGAGTGGGGAGCGACGAAAGGGCGGCGGGCTCTGGCGGATCGCGAGGCGCGACCTCTAGCCTGGCGGGCTGGGCGAAGCGGCGGGGAGGAGGGGCACTGCTGGGCCAGCGGTCGGGGTTGAAGGCTCTCCCAGCGGACCAAGCGTCACTGAACAGCAAGGGCCCACCCAAGGGGCACGGCGAAGTTGCGCTGGTAGGTCCGGCGGCGACGCACAGCAGGCGAGAAGCAGGGCATCTCGACGCATCAGGTCGCAGTTGGCAGAGGCAGCCATCGCGTTGACCGACGAGTGGTAGGTGGCGCGGTTGGCGGTCTCCTAGAGTACCAGCAGGTCTCCTAGGAGGGGAGAGATGGGAGGATGCCAAGATTCCTCCACCCGACGGACCAGGGCCTGCGTGAGTAGCTCCAAGACACCAGCGCAGGTTACGGTGTTCCGGACCAAAATCGCTGTCTTGTCCAGGCCCCGCGGCAGGCACCGCCGAAGGAGAGCCGGGCCGCCGGCTAGCTACACGGCCGAAGGGTCCAGTGTAGGCAGAGGGATGGAGAAGGCCTGAGAAATGGCCGTCATCCCAATCTCACCGAAACGACAAGTCTAATCCCGCGGGCCAACGACGGTCAGAGAAGAAGACCGGCTCCTGGGACGTGGCCAGCTGTAGGTGCGACGAAAGACGTCTCGAAGGTCCGTAAGCCGGGCGGTAGGGGAAGTGAGTAACCTCCTGACCTGCCTCTCCGCGTCTACGAAGGCGGCGACCTCTCTCTTCAGGGGAGGGAAGCTGGGCAGGCGTCCGCCGGCAGCGTCGCAGCCATGCTCCTGGCGGCTACATCCAGAGCCAAAGCGTCTCTGCCCGGGAAGAAGACGGGAGCGCCGAGGGGAAGCATCCTCGAGGGTCGTGGGCGAGGTCGAGCATCCCTCCTCGTCGAACAGAACTGAGACGGAGTCCTCGTGCAGCAGGCTGTGCGTGTGGTCCTCTAGGGAGCGTCGAGAAGGCACCAGAATCACCACCGACCGCAGCGAGGTCAAGGAATGCGCTGAACCTCCGGCGTAGACCAGGGACGCAAGGGCAGCGAGGAGCGCGGCGGTGAGCGAGGAGGCGACCGAGAACGGGCCGACAAGCCCTCTCCAAGACGCGGGAGCGAGGACTGGAAGGAGCCCGGCGGGCACGCGGCGAGGAGTCCCGACGAGGCGAGGAGGGACGACGAGGGCGGTGACGCGGCGAACGCGACACCCGGCGTGGCGCAGGGCGCGAAGGCGCCCTCTTTGCACTTTCCTTCTTCTTCTTTCTCTCTTAGTGGGGAAGAAGGGCGGCGAGGATCCCGCTGACGGCGCTACGAGGCGAGCGGGAACGTCCGTGTCTAGAGAAGGAACAGTGAACATCTGGGTCGCGGCTGTGTCGCGACGGACGGTGCTGACGTCTCTCCTGGCCTGACACTGGAAGTAGGCCACTATGCCGGCTAGGCGATCCTCCGGAAGGATCGGAGGGCTTGTTGTGGAGAGGGTGGTAAGGACGGCTCGTCATCGATGGACGGCTCAATGCAGACTGCTACAGGCCACGCTCAGCGCGACGGCAAACAGACCCTCCGGGAGGGTCAGCGGGCGTGGCAGCAGTGGCGTCTATCTTTTAGCGTCAGGGTCGCGGCTGCGTCGCGAAGGACGGTGCTGACGTCTCACCGGGCCATACTCCGGAAGTAGGCCACTATGCCGGCTAGGCGATCCTCCGGAAGGATCAGCGGGCTTATTGTGGGGAGAGTGGTAGGACGGCTCGTCATCGACGGACGGCTCAAGGCCGACTGTTGCAGGCCACGCTCAGAGAGACGGGCGCTGTGCCGGCAAACAGACCCTCCGGAAGGGTCAGCGGGCGTGGCGGTCCTGTGGTCAGTCACGAACGCGATCCCCGACGAGAGGTCCATTCCGTGCGGGAGTGGTCAGAGGAAACCGCAAGGGCGGCCAATGTCTCAACGAGCGCCGGACGCTCGTCAGCCGGG
The DNA here is from genome assembly GCA_036245525.1 of Semisulcospira habei. Taxonomy (NCBI): domain Eukaryota; kingdom Metazoa; phylum Mollusca; class Gastropoda; family Semisulcospiridae; genus Semisulcospira; species Semisulcospira habei. Next base: position 165,491,291 of record BTPG01000004.1, read on the forward strand.
CGAGAACGCTCTCAGCGGTAGAAGGACCAGAGGTCCGCCCACAGTACCTCAGACCAGGCCGCACAATCTTACACTTGCGGCCCGAGGAGCAACCCGCACACGGTAGGCAGACCGAGTGGGTGTCCGTCGGCCACTTAAAGTCGCTGCACCGGGAGTACAAAGCATTATGGCTAAGCGCAAGCGGGCTCCCGGTGAAAGCGTAATGGGGAACTCTCGGAGGGCTAAAGGGCCTTTAAAACGGGCCAACACACAAGGAGCCTAAGGCCCACGTGCAAAACGGGCGTGAAACGGCAAAAGCCGACCGTGAGCTAATCAGGCACTAAGCACTGAAAGGAAGCCAAACTAAAACAAGAAAAGCAGGGAAGCACCCAACAGGCAGCCGGCTCTCAGCCCGAGGGCCGGCCGAGGGAACTACCGCTACCTTACCTCTGCAACGAAGGGAAGGGGGAAAAGGGCAGGCAAACCGCCGTCCTCAGCAGCAGATAAAATCCCCGCACGCAGCCCAACTAAGTAGGAAGAGAAGGCAGGGTAGAAGGGCGCAGAGCACACGAAGTCGGCAACGAGCGTAGGCTAGGCAGAAGACCGGTCGAGGCAGCGAGAGCGCAGGCCAGACACGTCTTCTCTCCACGAGCGAAGTAGAAAGACTGAATGGTCTCGTGACCGGATCTGGTAAGGCGGGTATGGGGAGATAACTCTCGGCCCCTCTGGGGGGTTCCCCGAGTGCCTCTCGGGTTGTGTGGGCACACAACGGGCAAGTAGGCTAAAATTGAGCCTAGAAGTAGACATTCCCATGTAGTCATGTCATCGGTAATGTTTTTGAAGAAACAAACATGAACGTTGATGTTACACCAATCCATGTCTGTACATGACAACTAGTGTCAGAAACCATTTCATCCAGGTTTTCCCCTACTAAATGTTGAAACAGTGAGAGAAAGCTGAGATGAAAATGGTGGTCAAAACAAAAAGGAATGCAAAGCAGTTAACCTTTTCATTCTGATACGCCACTGCTTGAAATTAATTTGACTATGATAGTTCAAGGCTGACTATGATGGTTCAAGAGTGGTGCCAGAATAGCTTGGCGCCTGAGGTGCCAAGCTATTCTGGCACCACCCTTGAACTAAAACGGTTGATCTATTAATTTGACTACAATAGTTCAAGGCTAGGTATGATAGTTCAAAGTGGTGCAGAATAGCTTGGCGCCTTAGGCGCCAAGCTATTCTGGCACTACCCTTGAACTAAAATGGTTGATCTATCTCCTGATCTGTAATGCAGCCTTCATAGGACAATAAGCACATTTTAAAAAATCAGCTTCAGGATGTAATGGATTAAATTCGTGTCAGTACATGATACGGTTTCAGAAGCTTGTTCATGCTCAATGGAAGAAAGCCATAATGAAAATGGCAGTCATAATAAGGAGAACTGCAAAGCAGTTTGACACCACCTGCCATTTTTTTTCCTCTTTGATGGACACCATGTCCTGTTGTTTCACACTGTGCATCGCAAGGCTGCTGGCATCCTTCGACTGTTCCACACCGCACACCCATGACAACACCCGTCTTGCAAGGGATGGACCTGTGTGAAACGGACAGTCATAAAGATGTTAATTATTGATTGTAACCCATTTTGTTGAGTGGATCTCAAGAGAAACAAAAATTCATTTTTCTCTAAAAGGTATTTTTTCGAAAAATACTTACCGATGACATGACTTTATGGAAATGTCTACTTCTAGCTCAATTTTAGCCTACTTACCCGTTGTGTGCCCACACAACCCGGGAGGCACTCGGGGAACCCCCCCTAGAGGGGCCGAGAGTTGTCTCCCGTTTCCCGCCTTACCAGCTCCGGTCACGAGACCGGCCAGTTTTTTTGTGATACTTCGCTCGAAAGCGGCAAGCGGGGCAGGAGGGAGGGTCCTCCGAGTCATGTCATCGGTAAGTATTTTTCGAAAAAATACCTTTTAGAGAAAAATGAATTTGTTTCCTCAAAAACATTACCGATGACATGACTTTATGGAAGAATTGCGATGAGGAGGAGGGTCGCCGCGCAACTCTTAATGGTAACAGCGCCGTCCTCCCAGTCGCAACCTCCCGACAATTTTAGCGAAGTGCATACCTACGGCGCCGGTGGCGCCGGGAGGGAGTGTTGCGCCGCGGCGATGTCCCCCACTAGTGCGAGATTCTCTCTTTGGCCTGCCAGGTCCCTGAGGTAGAAGCGGGCGAATACAGATTCAGTCTGCCAGCCCACGGCTGCCACGATGTCCTTGACAGCGCAGTTTCGGTCAAATGCGAGGCTCGTGGCCATGGCTCGTACCTCATGTGCGCGAATGTGCAGCCTCTTCGCTCCCTGCGGGGAGATATCTTGATACGCGGAGCGTATAACCCAGCGGAGCCAGGACGAGATCGTCTGGGCTGTTATGTCATTCCTGCTGGGTCTCAGAGGTAGGAAGAGGCGCGAACGCCCTCTGCGGAAGGCTTTAGATCGTCGCAGATAAACTCTAAGGGCGCGCACGGGATCCTGTTGCCTGGTCTCCTGAGACAGAGGGTTGGTTCTTAGCGGCCGTAAGGTGATAACCTGAGGTGCCGTCAGAGGAGACCTGTTCTTGGCCAGGAAGGCAGGGTCAGTGAGGAGTTGAACAGACCCGTCCGCTCGGAACTGTAGGCAGGTAGGCCGCGCCGAGAGTGCGTGTAGCTCACTCACCCGAGAGGCGGTAGCAAGGGCCAGCAGGAAGCACGTCTTTCGTGTCACATCTGCGAAACGGGCCAAAGCTAAGGGTTCAAATCTGTCAGAATTTAACCACGTTAGCACCCAGGGCAGGTCCCAGCGGGGAAGGAGTGAGCGGTGTGTTGGGCGCTGGATGCCGAAGTGACCCATAAGGTCGGCTAAGTCTTTGCAGGCGCCCGGGTCTGGGTGTCCAAGGTGTCGATAAGTGTCAGCGATCATGGACAGGTAACCCCTCACGGTGATGGGGGCCAGGCCTAAGTCTCGAAAGAGCCAGAGGAAGAAGTCCGCCAGCTGAGGATTAGTCAGTTCCGTGGGTGACAGGCCGTGCTCAGAGCACCAGGAACACAGGACTCGCCACTTTCCCTCGTAGACTCGGATGGTGGAAGGTCTGCGGGCCGAAGCGATCGCCTCTACTGCTGCACCCGAGTAGCCTCTAGCTCCGAGGGCTTGCCGCACAACCTCCAGGCGTGAAGGAGGAGCCGGAGCCGCTCCGGGCAGGGGTGGAACAGCGGCTGACGCGGTTGCTTGAGCATGGTGCGTGGGGCGGGAAGCAGCAGGGGCGGGTCCGTGGCGAGGCTGAGAAGGTCGGTGGTCCAGGAGCGGTTCCAGGCGAACGGCGCAACTAACAGCAGGACCGCCGAGCATCCCCGAAGCTTGAGAAGGACTTTGGGTACGAGAACCGTCGGGGGGAAGGCGTAAGCCACCAGGCCGTCCCAGGGAATGGAGAGTGCATCGACAGCCCAGGCAAGTGGATCGGGAATCGGGGAGACGAAGAGCGGCAGCTGATGGTTCCACCTTGTGGCGAACAAGTCGACCTGGGGAGTCTCCCACCGGGCACAGATCATCCGAAAGATGTCCTGCCGAAGGGTCCATTCCGTGTGCAGGAGCTGGCCGCGGCGAGACAGCGAGTCGGCTAAGACATTCAGGTGTCCGGGGATGTGTCGGGCTCGAATGGTAATACCCCGGTCCTCGCACCAACGCATCATCCGGTAGAGGAGCATACAAAGGTCGGGAGAGCGAGTGCCACCTTGTTTCTGGATGTAAGCCACCACAGTCGTGTTGTCCGAGAGGACGAGTAGCTCCTGGTGTCTGAGGAGATCCTCCCAGAACTGCAGGGCTTGCCACACCGCCTGCATCTCCAGCCAGTTGATGTGAGTGTGCGCTAAGTCCGCGGGCCAGGGCCCCGAAGTCGAGAGGAACCGAGGAAGGAGATGAGCGCCCCACCCAGTGAGGCTGGCGTCGACACAAAGCGAGGTCTGGGGAGGAGGGGCGGCCAGGGGAACTCCCGACGCTAGCCAAGAGTGGTCGGTCCACCGACGAAGATGAGGCAGCAGCATCTGGGGCACCGGAACCAACGTCGTTAAGTCGCCTGACGACGGGCGCCAATGGAGTAGGAGATGCAGCTGGATCGGCCGGGAGTAGAGACGACCTAGGGGGATAAGGTCCGCTGCGGCGTTCAGCAGGCCCAAAAGCTGGAGCCAGACTCTGGCGGGGGCCACGTCCAGTCGTGCTAACTGACCTGCTAGGTCCGCAATCTTCTGGATCCGAGGGGCTGGGAGGCGCACCGTGTTGAGGTCGGTCGCAAATTCCATGCCCAGGTGCACGAAGCGGCGGGACGGAGAGAGATCCGACTTGCCGTCGTTCACTAGGAAGCCCAAGTGTGCCAGAAGCCGTAGCAGCGCATCCCTGTCCGACGCGAGCGAGGTCTCTGACTGGTTGCGTAGGAGGAGGTCGTCTAGGTAATTCGACGTCGGACTGGAGGAGGACTGTCGGGCCTTGGCGACTACGGCGTCCATCAGCCGGGTGAACACCCAGGGGCTGAGGTTGAGACCGAACGGGAGCGCGCGAAACTGGTATACCACACCGTCGATCGCAAAGCGGAGGAACTTCCTGGAGGCCTGGTGCATCGGGACATGCAGGTACGCATCTGAAAGGTCCAGGCTGACTGCGAAGTCCAGAGGCTGGACCGCGGCTCTCAGGGCTCGAGCAGTCTCCATCCGGAAGGAGGGGGCCGTAATGTAACTGTTCAGGGCCGAGAGATCGATCACCGGTCGCCATCTCCCTCCAGGCTTCGGAACGACGAACAAGCGGCTGTAGAAGGCTGGGGAGTAGGGGACGCGTACCACCTCCGTGGCGGCTTTCCTCAGGAGGGAGGAGACCTCTCCCCGAAGAGCGGAGGCCTTCAACGGATCGCTGGGGATCTCGGTCCAAAGGGGGGAGCGACGCAAAGGCGGCGGGCTGCGAAAGGCGATCCGGAGGCCGGCCGAGACGGTGTCGCAAATCCAGGGGTCGTCGGGAAAGAGTGTGAGCCAATTTCCGCTGAAAAAGGCTAGCCTCCCACCGACCGGAGACCCCGAAGTGGTCGGTGGGGGCAAGGCTGGGGGGCAGTCAGGTAGCCCGCCCGCGACCCGGTCGCCGGGCGGGACGGGGCCAGGCGGGGACACGGGCCCTGGAGGGTCTAGGACGGCCAAAGGCGGGGGCCTGCTCAGGGGCCGAAGCAGGGGCTGACGCAGCAGCGGGTCTAACCGACCGCGAGGCGCGACCCCTAGCCTGGCGGGAGGACGGAAAGCGGCGGGGAGGAGGAGCACTCACGGGCCAGCGGTCGGGGTTGGAGGCTCGAACGGATGACCAGGTGTCGCCGAAAAGCAGGGGGCCACCCAGCGGAGCACGACGAAGCTGCGCACGCAGGTCAGGTGGTATCCCTCGGCAGGCAAGCAGAAGGGCGTCTCGCCGCATCAGGTCACAGTTGGCGGAGGCAGCCATAGCGTTAACGGACGAGTGGTAGGCGGCTCGGTTGGCGACTTCCGCTAAGACGAGTAAATCCCCAAGGAGAGGCGTGATAGAAGGATGCCAAGCGTCTTCCACACGACGAACCAGGGCTTGAGTGAGCAGCTCCAGGAACCCAGCGCAGGCTAAGGTGTTCCGCACCAGAGACGCAGTCAAATCCAGGCCACGAGGGAAAGAACGGCGAAGGAGGGCGGAGCCGCCAGCTTGCGACACGGCCGGGGGGTCGATCGCAGGAAGAGGGATGGAGAAAGCCTGGGAATGACCGGCATACCAATCCCGACGGAAGGCGATGTCCAGGCCAGCCGGCCAGCGACGATCGGAGAAGAACACCGGCTCTCGAGACGCTGGAAGTTGCAGGTGCGCTGAGAAGACATCTCGCAGCTCCTTAAATCCAGGCGGCTGGGGAAGCGACTTGAACCTCTTTACCTGACGCTCGGCATCCACAAAGGCCGAGACCTTCCTCTTCAGGGGGGGAGAGGCTGGGCAGGAGTCCGCTGGCAGAGTGGCCGCGATGATCCTGGCGGCTTCATCCAAGGCTAGGAGGGTCTCCGCCCGGGACGACGACGGAAGGGTCGAGGGGACATCATCACCGACGTCGGAGGGCGAAAGGGAGCGAGCATCCTCCTCCAACAGGGCTGAGACGGAGTCTTCGGGCAGCAAGCTGAGGGCTTCTTCGTCCAGGGGGTGGCGAGAAGGCGGGTGAGGCACCACGGAAGGTCGAAGCTTGGGCGGGGGCGCATCTCGAACCTCGCGGGAAGCCCGTGCATGAGCCGGCAGCGACGACGGAGGCGGGGATCGCCGAGGCGAACGCGGGAAGGAGCGAGGAGGGGTCCTGTCCGGTGCGCGGGAACGACGTCTGGGTGAAGTACGGCGGACAACCGAAGAGGAGTGCCGATCACGGGAAGAAGGTCGACGATGGCGGTGACGCGGCGAACGCATCGAACGGTGCGAAGGCGAGCGCGACCGAGCGCGCGACGAGGAGAGGCGGGGGGAGCGGCGACGCTCCCGGCGGGGGGAACGATCCTTCCGGCGGCGCTCGCGGGGCGAGCGCGAGTGTCTAGCACTGACGGTGGAACGGGAAAGGTCGGGGGCGCGACTGTGTCGCGTAGGTTGAGGCTGACGTCTCTCCTGGCCGGACTCAGTGAGAAGGGCTCTATGCCGGTGTACAGATCCTCCGGAAGGATCAGCGGGCTTATCGTGGAGAGAGAGAGGAGCAAGGCCAGTCAACGTGGGACGGCTCGTGGCGAACTGCTGCAGGCCGGGCTCAGTGAGGCGGGCGCTTTGCCGGCAAACAGACCCTCCGGAAGGGTCAGCGGGCGTGGCAGCAGTGGCAGTCCTCTGGTCAGCGAACAACGCAGGGTCCCGACGATCAATCCGTTCCGAGAGGCCGAGGCGAGGAAGAGCGGTCGTTACCACAGGGGCGACGTCAACAGGAGTGGGACGAGAGATAGCAGACGGAGGTCGCTCTCGCCGGTAAAAACTCCAGAGGTCAGACCAACGGATCTCCGGCCAGGTCGCACAGACATCGCAGAGATGATCCGAGGCGCAGCCCGAGCAAGGGAGGCAGACCGCATGGTCGTCCGTCGGCCACTTGAAGTCGCCGCATTGAGCGCAGGTAAGCATTTGGTTCCTGCAACAGACAAAGAGCACAAGGTCGCAAAGGCGGACAAGGGAGCCTAGCCCCACACCAAGGTACTCCAAGCGCCGTAACCACCGGCGCGTAAATAGTGGCTACAGTCTCCCAGAGCTAAAGGGCCTTTAAGGTAGACGCACGGAGTGTGGGTGCCCGAAGGCCGTACGAGAACAGAAACCCTAGTCTACAAGGCAACGTCTTCTCGTAACAGTGAAATACCAAAGGAGAGAAGGCGACTTCCCTCGAGGAGACTCGTAAAAAAAAAGGTCGTGCAAGGCGCCGAAGCGTAAGCTCAACAACTGGCGCCCACGTAGTAGCAAAGCCGAAAGGAAAGCCCAACGGTAGCCGGCTCTCGGCCCGAGGGCCGGCTGTGGGAAACTACCACTACCTTACCTCCGAGACGAATCGGGAACAGGGGGAAGGGTAGTCATACACCTCCACAGCCTAGAGGAGAGCAGCAGAACGACGCCAGCAGAGGCAGGGCACAAGAAGGCAGGTCAGCGCTAGGAGGCGCAGAGCACACGAAGAGGCAACGAGCGTAGGCAAGAGAAGGACCGGTCGAAGCGGCGCGAGAGCAAGGCCAGACACGTCTTCTCTGTACGAGCGAAGTAGCAAAACTGGCCGGTCTCGTGACCGGAGCTGGTAAGGCGGGAAACGGGAGACAACTCTCGGCCCCTCTAGGGGGGGTTCCCCGAGTGCCTCCCGGGTTGTGTGGGCACACAACGGGTAAGTAGGCTAAAATTGAGCTAGAAGTAGACATTTCCATAAAGTCATGTCATCGGTAATGTTTTTGAGGAAACAAATGGCGAAGCCTTTGAGGCTCGCATGCATGACCAATCCACATAATTAATATGACCTTTGTGACCTTTACCTTTATGACAGGTCACTGAAGTAAGCAAATGGTGGAGTATCTGAACACAAGTGAAGGGTTGGCTTTTGTACCTGTGAAATCCACAATTTATGCATTTTCACACTTTTGTCAACCTCCTTTGACCTTTGCAAGGGGGAAACCAATGTAGTATGCATAAAAAGGTCTTGTCATCAGCTGTCATCAGATTTAAAAGTGAGCAAAAACGTTAAAAACTGAAGTTCCACAAATGTCTTGTGAACCTTGAACTTTCTGAAGGGCCATCCAAATAAACATGCATAGGAAGGTCTTGCCATCAGGTATCTCTGTACCAAGTTGGAGTTTGGCATCTGGATATAGGGCTTAACCCATAACGCCCTGAAAGACTACGGCAGGATGTGGATCGACCATAATATTTCAAGTTTGGTGTCAGAATAGCTTGGAATATCATGGTCGGTCTGTCTCCAGAACTGTGACATAGACCTCTGAGGATATCCACAAAAATTTGATAATTTTGTCCTCAGGGCATCATGAGTTAAAGCTGCGCATCCGGATGTCATTCGTCTCGAATGAGTTAAGCTTTGTATACATACAGACACACACACTTGAGCAAGCATCGCTGCAAGTCCCAAAATTTTATTTTCAGTGTGCGTGCAGCGATGGCAAGGGTTCACATGAACATAAACAAATTACTAGCCTTGTCCTGTTGTCTGCCGGCTGTCATCTTCCACAACAATCTGCTTGTTGCTGAGGATCCCTTCATTCCTATCCCCTTTGGCTGTAACCTCCACCACCACCACTGTAGCCTCTTCCACAGCTAACTGCTTTTTCTCTGCATCTAACTCTGGTGAATCATGTGACAGTTCACCGTCGGCATGAGATGAATCTCTGGACAATTCAGTCTCCTCCTCTGGCACAGCGACTTGATGCGCTACCATTTTGGCCTCGTAGCCGTCTGGGTCCCGTAACCACTCATTAACGTCCCAGCACAGCTTCTTACTGTGACGGGTCCACCACGTAAGTCTTTGAATCTGCCGACAGGAAAAAAAGGGACGATCCAGCGTAACTCGCACACGAGGCTGTAAGGTTCAAAATCAAAGACAAGCACACACTTAGCCCCAAAGCCACATTTCCTAAATTTTGGATTTGTCACTGAACGATTAGACCATGATGATCTTTGGCACCAAAGCTAATCTGGCACTACCCTTCAATTATCATGGTTCATCCATCTCCAGCTGCAGGGTGTTGGGGCAAAATGGGTTAACTCATTCTACCCCAAGACCGAAGTCCCCAAATTTTGCCGTTCTCTGAAGACTGCATTGCAGTGCAGGACACAGATCGACCATGATGATTCAAGGGTGATACCAGAATAGCTTAGCACCCATAGGTGCCAAGCTATTCTGGCATCACCCTTGAACTATCATGGTCGATCCTTATCCTGCTGTGGTGTGTCTGGGGTAGAATGAGGTAATCCAAAAATCAAAAGACCAGCACACAAATAGGGACAGCAGAGATACAGATCTCCGGTATTGTTTTTTTTTTATTTTTTTATAGGATTCCTACTGTCTACCATGGTCGCAAATGCTGAATAGTTTCTGCAGCAGAACACTAACATCAGCCCAGGGTGCACCAAAATCTACACTGTGTCTACCACAGTGGGTCGCAACAAATATTTTCTGTGGCCCACTTTTCACACATATTCAAATGTACGTATGGCAGAAACACATCAAGTGCAGTGAATAGATTATCAAAGATTTTTAAGCAAAAACCTACATTTCAATTTCTATGTTGTAGATAAACAATACAGCTAAACTTACAAGGGCTACATAGGCGACTGTCTTGTAGCTGCATGTACAGATGGTATTTACAGGTTTGAATGTAAAAATAGAATGGAATATACTTCTGCTGCGGCTGACTTACGCATCGAGGATCTGTAGGCTTGGTAATCAGCGTGACAACAATGGCGACAATTCCTGTTATGACAAAGAGGAGTGCTGAGAAGTACAGGTAGTGCACGTCCTTGACAATGGCAGGGGTGGGATCCGGTTCGGCACTCCCACACTCAGGGACAGTGTAGGAATACTGCAGTGCGAAGCGAATCAGCCCAATTGTCATTCCAATGACCAGTGATACGAAGGCTCCCTGATGGACAAAAAAGGTATAGTCCCAGCAAACAAAGGTCCATGGGCTGACAGCCACAGTGGACCCACGCACGACTGTGTGCAGGCCCACTGCGGCTGACAGCAGCCTGAGGGTCTTTTGCTTACCGGGGTTAGTACTATAATTCTAGTAACATAATCCATTTACCCTAAGACACCATCATTGGAGATGGACCGAGGCCATTAAAGGGAATTTTCCAAGGCTGCAATTTTGTTATCGATAATAAAAAATATACTTACTTGCAATGTACAAAATATAACAGAATTTCTTCCAGCATAACTTTTAACCCATATAAACCCACGGCTGCATTTCATACATTTTGGAGGTGTTATCTAACAACGATATGTAGGAGATGGATTGATCGTGATAATTCAAGGGTAGTGCCAGGTAAGCTTGGCGCCTGATAATGTTTATAATGGGTTAGTAGTCTCTAGGTTAGTCCATATAGATGAGAAGGGGTGGGGGTTTGGGGGCCAAGCTAATCAAATTCTGATCATCCAGACCAAAAAGGTGACTGCCAAGCCGCGTGTCAAATGCAGAGAAGAACCCAACGGAGAAAGAAACACGCTTAGAAATGACAGTTACAACAAAATTCTTTTTTTCTTCGAGCGCTGTTTTAACATCTTGTATCTATATGAAGCTTTATGCAAAAAAAAGGTTGATTTTTGTAATTTTGCAACTGAACACTAAAGTATTTCTAACTTAAGTGAATGAAAAGGAAAGGGAAGAAAGTAATGGAACGAATTAAGTTTAAAGATGTTTGAAGCTGAAATGAGATGTGACTGAAGATACTAAACCATTGCTTATCAACATCAAATACCATTGCTTATCAACATCAAATACTACAGCTCGCTCGTTACCTCTCTTAACCCTTTTCATCCTGATACACCCATTGCTAAAATAAATTGGACTACGATAGTTCAAGGGCGGTGCCAGAACAACTTGGCGCCTGAGGGGCCAAGCTATTCTGGCACCACCCTTGAACTGAAACTGTTGATCTATCTCCTAATCTGTAATGTAGCCTTCGTAGAACAATAAACGTATTTTAGAAAATCAGCCACAGGATGCAATGGGTTAACCCATTTAACCCCATGGTTGCATTTCCCATATTTTGAAAGCATTACCCACCATATGCAGGAGATGGATTGACCATGATATTTCAAGGGTAGTGCCAGATGAGCTTGGCGCCCTCAGGCTCCAAGCTCATCTGGCACTGACTACCCTTGAATTATCACTGTCAATCCATCTCCTGCTGTAGGGCGTTGGGACTCAGTGGGTTAATCTGCTCCACGCTATCACGCAGAATAGATCAAGAGAGGTAAGCAATGTAGCACAACCCTCGCCATAGCTTGGTCAGTCCATCTTTCGCAGCCAATATTGACGGTAACACTGACCTTTTCATTGAATCTCCCCCAAAAGATGCCCAGCAAGAACACAGCACAGATCGGGGGTTGTAGAAAACTGGAAACCTCTTGTATGTAGACATACAACTGGCTGCCCTGAGATGCCTTTAGTATGGGAATCCACACAATACTGATCACCACAAGTATAAGCACAAACACCCTGCACATAGATGAAAATATAAGGATGACAGCAGAAAAATTATCATATTCACACACCCAAAAATACTTTCAAAACAGTCAAATTGAGCATAGTAAGTGAAAGTGACAGCTGTTTTCTGTCTGCCTTTGCAGGCAAGAAGAAATCCCCACCCCCACCCTTAACCCTTTTCATCCTGATACATATTGAAATTTATTTGACAATGATAGCCCGAGGCGCCAAGCTATTCTGGCACCACCCTTGAACTAAAATGGGTGATCTGGTTCCTGATCTATAATGTAGCATTCATAGGACAAGAAGCAAATTTTAAAAAAAAAATCAGTATCAGGATGTAATGGGTTAAGCACGTCACATTTCAGTGTCTGTTATATTTTAACCCATATCATACTGAGGCTAAACGCTTCAAATTTGTACACTGCCATATGCAAGCTACATTATAGTACTTACAGATAAGGATATAGACCAATGGCTTTAGTTCAAGGGTGGTGCCAGAATAGCTTGGCGCCTAGAGGCGCCAAGCTATTCTGGCACTACCCTTGCACCATTTTAGTCAAACTTATTTCACACACTGGTGTATTTTGAATGATATGGGTTAAAGGTGCAACCAACACAAAAAGCAAGAGAAACTTAACTCATTCAAGGCGAACCACAGCAATAGCCGCAAAAGTGTTGTATGGCATTGCTGCTTTCAGTACTATTCGAATGAGTTAATGAGTGCATTGTCTGTATCTCAAAATGTGGCTAAGCTAATCACCTGCAACACTTTTGCACTGCCTGGTGTACAAGAATACTCCCTTTACTTTTTTCCTTGGCCTAAGTCTCAGCAAAGTTTATCAGTATGTCACATTTTTGTCACTGCAAGTAGGATGGAAGCGTTTACACTAAATCATCATAAAATGCTTGCGTTTGACACATTCAGCTCTAGACACACCACATCAAGAGATGGGTTAGCCATGGCCACTTTTGTACTGCCAGATAGTCTTGGTACCTTGATCTACTTGAACTATCATCCAATCTATCCCCCATTGTTGTGTCTCTGAGGTAAATGTTAATCCGTAATGATCAACTGAACAAATGACACAGATTTGCTATATACATCAAAACAAACAAAGCCTAAAGGAAAACCTCACCTGCCAACAATCATAACTTCCAACTCGGAGGCCCTACGTCTGACGTGGGTCCACACATCCATGGCGAAAATTGTGGCTGATGAGTTGAAGATTGATGTCAGCGATGACATCAGAGCTGACATCATCACAGCCAGCATCATACCACGTGCTCCTGTAACAGAAAGATTAACACAAATTAACTGTTAAGACAACACAGGAAGAGATGGATCGGCCATGACGGTTCAAGGGCATGCTAGATTGGCTTGGTGTCTGTTGTTCATTAGTTACTGTATGGACAAAAACTGAGTTTCACATCAATGTTAACCCTTTTCATGCTGATACACCCATTGCTTGAAATAAATCTGACTATGATAGTTCAAGGGTAGTGCCAGAATAGCTTGGTGCCGGAGGCGCCAATCTATTCTGGCACCACCCTTGAATTAAAATGGTTGAGCTATCTCCTAATCTGTAAAGTAGCCTTCATAGGACAATAAGCAATATTTAAAAAATCAGCTTCAGTATGAAATGGGTTAAAGGCTTCACATACTCTGACACCACACAGTTGCATGAGCAGGCACACACACGCACATGTGTTAAAGTGTACTGGTCTGTGAGTTTGAACCTAAGGGCTGTAAACTGTAATGTTAAAATTACAGACCAGCACACTATACATCTTGACAAGCAGAAGAAATGTGACATCATTCAAATCATTGGAAACACTGAAGTATTTCCAATGATTTGAATGATGTCACATTTCTTCTGCTTGTTAGTATTACACATGCACACTGAATACTGACCTGGGGGCAGGAGATTGATGACCATAGTGGGATATGCAATGTTACTGCACCCTGTTTTGCTGCCACACACCTCCATACACACATCTGGGTCCACACAGCCAACCGTTTCTAAAAAAATAATTTTAAAATATACACATTTAATTCGTATGATTTTAAAACTGTTTATATAGTTGATACCTGCAATTGTCATTTTAAGTAATATATTCATTGGTTTTTGTTCGATTTTTCTGTATACTTGATTGTTATTGTCATAATCATCAACAACACCATCATAATTACAATGACTGACTTCTTAAACTGTATGCAATGTAATTCTGAGTGTCAACCATTTTAATTATCTGTCATCATACGAACGTTCACATCTATGTTCACAAGTTTAAAGATGTGAGATCAGATTTTTAACTCTTAAACTCCCAGTATAGAATGGAAGTCATTTAGTTCTGGGAGTTTAACCCATATCATACTGAGGCTAAAAGCTTCAAATTTGTTCACTGCCATATGCAAGCTACATTATAGCACTTACAGATACGGATATAAACCAATGGCTTTAGTTTAAGGGTGGTTCCAGAATAGCTTGGTGCCTAGAGGCGCCGAGCTATTCTGGCACTACCCTTGAACTATTTTGTCAAACGTATTTCACACACTGTTGTATTCCGAATGATAAGGGTTAAAAATTAAAGCACCATTACATATAAGTCTGAAGACATATATCAGTACCATTTGTGTTTGTTATGCCTTGTCGACACCTCATGAACTTTAACAGCAGTTTGGACAGGCAGCAAAAGCACTCCCATAATAGCACTTATTTATTCTGTGCAGCTGTTAGCGTGTCAATCTATTTGTAGCTGTTTCTACTGAAAGCATGGTATTTCTAGAACAGAGTGGAGTCATTGTCAGTTTACTTGATATAAAGATGACGAAGGGACGGATCTGGGGGGGGGGGGGGGGGGGGGGTTCCAGGGGTTCGGGAACCACTCCCTCCCCCACCATCCCCCCACCAAAAATTCTTTAAAATGCTATAACAAAGTCCCCTCTTTGGGTGTTTGAACACCCCCCCCCCCCCTCCCCTGGATTGTCCTGTGTCTAAATAAACCATAACTAGATCTGTGTGTAGCGTTTCATAACCATCTGTTACAGAAGTGTATCTTTGAACAGTTATGGCGGTAGTGGACCTTTAAACAACTTGAAACACTTTTCTGAAAGAGAACTATTTGAGCTGACCTGTAAATAACACTCTTGCGATCATGCCTGGGAAGACCAGCAGAAAGAGAGGTGATATTTTGATGAAGCCACACAATATACAGCCCATCTTGGAGTGGTCAAATGTTTTTCCAGCCAAGGCACGCTGCACAATCACCTACAAAAGAGCAAAGCGGACGCCAAAATCTTCAGAGATGAAAGGCTATATTGGTACGTTTGACACATTCCAGACATACTGCATTTTCAGATACGCGGTTCTATAAATGTGGTGTATCCGGATGAGTTAACTTATTTAACACCACGGCCGCATTTCCGAAATTTTGAAGGTGCTACCCAACGAGTATATTGCAGTTGCAGGAGATGAATTGACCATGATAATTCAAGGGTAGTGGCAGATGAGCTTGGGGCCTTCAGGCACCAAGCTCATCTGGCACTACCCTTGAATTATCATGGTCAATACATATCCTGCTGAAGGACTTTGGTACTAAATGGATTAAGAGGGGGTAGTACTCCTTTTTTATTGTGACAAACAAAAGTAGAACTTGCATGCGTATGACCGAAGACCGGTACATTGTAATGTATTGTCTTTGGTACAACTCTTCATTGGATGGACGGATGGATGGATGGACGGATTTACTGACTGACAGATTGACCGAATGATTGACTGGTCGGTTGGTGAACTGTTTGACATAAAGTGTTCACTCATGAATTTTTTTGTCTCCTTGTATATATATTTGTTCCTTTCTTTGCTCGTTTGTCATCTCTCTCTTTCTTTCTAGCTTCTCCTTATTACATTCTACCGTGCTTTCGTGCCGCGTGCACACGCTTGTTGTGTGCGTACAAGTACATGATTGAAACTGTAGGTCTCTGTACCTAATCGTCTATCCTTGAGAAATAAAGTTTCATCTCTCTCTCTCTCACCTGGTCAGCACACCAGTACCAAATGGAGTTGATCGTGACTCCAAACAGGCCCGGCCAGGGAAGGTCACCTTTAACTGGGTCACGGAAGAGATTCATGTAGTCGTCTCTAGGGTAACCACAGGTGTTGTTGCTTAGCAACGTGGTGTTCGCGATGGCTAAGGGGTACTTGGCAACAAGGCTGTTCATCCCGCCAACCTTTTCAAAACCTGAGAGGGAAAAGACAATGAGAAGTAACCAAGATCTATTAAACCTCTTCCATGCAGATTGTGTTTCTGAAATCTATATTAACTCATTCGAGACATGCCACATCCAGGTATGCGGCACTGTAGCACATCTCGAATGAGTTAACCCTTTTCATTCTGATACACTAGCTACTGCTTCAAATTCATTTGACTATTATAGTTCAAGGGTGGTGGCGGAATAGCTTGGCGTCCGGTTGATCTATCGAGTAATTACACTGGCTGTCTCCCTGGATTGCTGCGCGAATCGGGGGAGATAACCAGTGTGTCTTCTCATCTGTAATGTAGCCTTCATAGGACAATAAGCAAATTAAAAAAAGACTCAGGATGTAATGGATTAATTCATCACTACAGAACCTTATCTGCCAGTGTCCAATCAACACAGAGTCCAAATCAAAGTAGGATCACTGAGCAAGAGGTACAGATCAAGATGCGCCGCGCAAATGCACGGACTCGTGATGATCCATGCCCAGCTTTTGCTTTTAGGAATAGCTCCGGCAGGCGAAGAAGTTAATGAACAGAACCACGAATTACTAGGACACATCCAGTTAATTCCTAACAGAAACACCATCAAAAGGCTCTACTTTCCAGGATACTTAAAAAAACAGTGCGTTATTTTTTCACTTTAAATGACGTGACCACTGCGTGACTGAGCTGGTACCACGTTGGTCCATATACACAGAAGCCATGGTCAGGGTACGCAGTAATATCATATGTCTATGGCTTTTGGTCAGTAGGATATGCAGCCTTAGCGTTTGGTCTGATTTTCTGAAATGCATCAGAACTTGCAGTCCGAGCGCTAGATTGTTTCTTACAGTAAAACCTGTTTAGAGTGACTACCCGTATCAGAGTTCACCTGTCATTAAAGACCATCATTTAGGTGGCTGTAGCTGTGACTGTGGCTGTACCCACCTAAATGGTGGTCTTTAATGACAGGTGACACTTTTTGCCCTTGATGACTTTTCTAGCGAGAGCGCCTGCCTTTTCAAGATCATGTTTTCTTGCAGAAAAAAGTGGTAGCTCAAAACAGGTTCTGCTGTACATCAGTTCAGGCACTCACTTATGGCCATAAGGACAAAAGCGCCTATCAGCATGATGACTGTCTGGATCAGGTCTGTCCATATCACTGCCGTTAGTCCCCCTGTCAGACAACAAAGAAATCAGAGTTGGTTCAATTTTGAAGACATTGAGCCTATACCCAATGCGCAAAAGGCCGTTGGGTCGACGTCAGCCCGGTGGCCTTTGCGCACTGGGCTTTTTCTGTTCACAAGAAGAAAAGGGAAAAGGAAGAAAAAGAAGAATAAACAGAAGTAAATTAAAAAGGCAAGTTAAGCATGCAAATTCACACCCCTTCCCCCTCTTTATTTCATTATGAGAAAATATGGATAGCTCTATGGTGGGCCGTTCCACTTATAACTGTTTAATTCATCTTAGAACAAAATATTTAATGCTAGGACTAAACAATTTATTTTAAGAAAAATTCGATTTAACCTTGCACAAATTGGATTTACTCCTAGGACAAATCTGATTTAATCCTAGGACAAATTACTAATCCAGCCAATCAGCCATAATGCCTTGGGTGAAATTGTCCAAAGAGTAAACATATTGTTGATGGGATGATTCTTGCTGTCTGATTAGTTGGAATTAGTCCTAGGAATAATTATTTATTGCTAGAATATATTATTTTGTCCTATCATAATATATTTTGTCCTAGGATGAATTAATTGGTTACTATGATAAGTAAAGGCCTGCCCTACCCAAGTATGCAAAGGCCATCGGGCTGACATACGCCGCCGTTGGCCCATGCACGGGCTGACGCTGGCCATCGTCGGCTTGATGGCCTTATGCGCATTGGGACAGCTCTAATTGATCTTTCCTGTCTCTGTCCGCGCATCAATGATGTTTTGCGGGGTATTGCCCCAAACCTGTAGAAAAACTTGGCAACGTATCCTCCCATCATAAATCCGACCACCCGTAATATTCACAGGCTTGTGATGATCGTTGTGTAATCCATCACCTCTAAAACAAGGGTAGTAGCCCAATAAGCAAATGTCCTTGG
The DNA here is from genome assembly GCA_036245525.1 of Semisulcospira habei. Classification (NCBI taxonomy): domain Eukaryota; kingdom Metazoa; phylum Mollusca; class Gastropoda; family Semisulcospiridae; genus Semisulcospira; species Semisulcospira habei. The sequence goes on from BTPG01000004.1 coordinate 165,509,321, forward strand.
GCCCATGATGGCTGCAGTGGGCCCGCGCACGGCCGTCGATGGTGCGCGGGTCGAGTGCGGCCACTGTGGGCCCGAAGACACTTTACTGCTGGGGAGAAAATAACACTGTGCTCACAGGCATGGGATATTTCTTGTAAAATCGACTACCTCATGTGCTATTTCCTATTACCCCATGTCAGAGGTGGTCGATTTCATGGTCCTCATTCCATGCCTGTGCCATTTCCAACCACAGGCTTACAAGTCAATGTCTGCACTCTCAAGTTATATCATACACACTACCAATGGTAGTGTGTATAGTATTATAAGAGTACTGAGACGGAGTTTAAGGCCTGTGGAACACAGACATTCAAATCGATATCAGTACTCTTATGAAGGTTACCTGTGTTATGGAGATGATCGATTATCAGCGCCGCAGCGAGCGTCCAATGCCTGTGGCTAATACTCACCCGTGATAGTGAAGATGGCAGCAATGGCTAGAAGCAGCAAGATGGCAGGGTAGATGTCCCACCCGAGTGACTGCTCTATGAAAAGGGCACCTGCATATAGATCAGCCTGCACACAAAAGTACATTTGCCAACTATATTAACCCATTTAGCCCCGACGCCCTACAGCAGGGGATGGATCGACAAAGATAATTCAAGGGTAGTGCCAGATCAGACTGGCGCCTGACGGTGCCAAGCTGATCTGGCACTACCCTTGAATTATCATGGCCGATCCATCTCCTGCAACTGGCACATAGTCGTATGGTGATGCCTCCAACATTTCGTAAATGCGGTCTTGGGGTTAAATGGGTTAAACGAAATAACCGAGACAAGATAGCACTACAACGGGAGACAGACTGAACTTGATAGTTCAAGGATAGTGCCAGATTAGCTAGGCCCCCACCCCGCCTTTGACAATCATGGTCAGTCGAACTGTACGGTCTTCAGGGTGAATGTGTTAACCCTTTGGTCGACTCACGGAAATCTTGGTGAAAATGTAGACAAGCAGCGCGAGAACGGCCATGTAGATCTGGATTCTCTTTCCTCCAAATCGCCTCTTGAGATACTCTGGCATCGTGAACACCTGAACAGCAGGAAAGAGGATGGATTTATAACATACAATGTCTGTATACGCACACCCCAATGCGCTAAAGGTCACCAGGCCGATGTCGGCCGCCATTGGCCCGTGCAAAACTGGATGGCCTTTGCGGCTCACTGAGACGTTATCACAGTTGGTTTCAATAGTTTCATTGCATCATTAACACGTGCATAATTAACATACAGAAGCGTATCGGGGGAAGGGGGGGGGGGGTCAAAGTCCTTTTTGGGGGTGTCTGCCTACCCCCCCCCCCCACCACCACCCCTCCCCCCACCACCTCCCATACCCCCACCCCACCCCACCCCCCTCCACCACCCCCCCACCCCCCTCCACCACCCCCCTCTACCACCCCCCCACACCCCTCCACCACCCCCCTCCACCACCACCGCCCCCACCCCCTCCTCCACCCCCCACCCCCCTCCTCCACCCCCCCTGTTCCTAAAAAAAAAAAAAAGCTGGAAGCTTATCATAGTTACAAGCTTGAGCGAAACGCACATGCACCAACTGAACACACACATGCACGCACGCACACACTCACACACTGGCACGCAAACACACACGTACGCAAATACACACACACGCCTGCACATACTCACACACTGGCATGCAAGCACACACACATGCACGCAAATACACACACGCACATACACACGCACGCACTCACACACGCACGCAAACATACACGCATGCATGCACTCATGCAAAAAAAACAAAAACAACACACACACACACACACACACACTCACGCAAACACACATACACGCACAAAAACACACACACAAACTATGCCTTTGTACAGCCAATGTTCTTATTCAACAATTAAAACATTGCTGTGAATTGCACATGTATATGAGTCACACTGACAAAGACACTCACTACTGCTTGTGAAAATAATGATCAACCTCAGTATATCGTGGTGTACAGGGGAGCTATAAAGTCAGACCGCGTTATTCGCGATCACAAAAATTATAGTGCTGAATTTACTAACTTGTGAAGAAACTCCACTTGGCACGTAAAAGGTGCTTGGGCTGACGTCAGCCATAGCTGGCCCGCACATGGCTGTGCGTGGGCCAGCTAAGGCTGATGTCGGCCCGATGACCTCCTGCTCATTGGAAACTGAGACTTTTGGCAGATCACTTTATATCCGATATCGTGGTATACTGGAGCGTGCAACAGCAAGTCTGTCCTGTACTGATAACACTCACCCCAGAAGAGATGTAGACAGGAAGAAAGATATACCCCAAAAACAGAACAACAAACATGGCCTGGAAAAAAGAAATGAACACACACATGCAATAATTTTACTGTCGTACGTCTATCCGTCTAAAATTTGTCATCTCCTTCTTACTACTCACAAAAAGGTAAAGACCACCCTGAAATATGATCATGATTTCACTGAATTATTCAAAGCACAGCTCTGTCAAATTTCAAGATTTTGTCTGGTATTTATTAACGTCTACGTCTATTAACGTGTTTGTCCTCAGTCTGTTAACCCTTTGCGTGTCGGTAGCAGTTTTTCTCGCAATGACTCCTGTAGGAATCATCGTGACTAAAACCTCTGCCAACACGTGAAGGATTAAGTAATTCCAAGACAAATTCTTGAAATTAGACACCATTGTGCTTATTTGAAATCATGACAATTTCTTTTCAGGGTGGTTCCTAACTCATTGTGAGTAGTATATAGGCCTTTTGGGCAAGAGTATCTCAGCTGTATGTCTCACAAAAAAAAAAGATCAGTAGTTCAATGTATTTCTGTCTTCATGCCTATTTGAAACACTCGAACATTTAATCCATCACATCCTGAGGCTGATTTTAAACAAAAAATTGTGTATTGCCCTATGAAGGCTACATTACAGATTAGGAGATAGATCAACCATTTCAGTTCAAGGGAGGTGCCAGAGAAGCTTAGCGCCTCAGGTGCCAAGCTACTCTGGCACGACCCTTGAACTATCATAGTCAAACCTATTTCAAGCAATAGTGTATCATGATGAAAAAGGTTAAAACACTGTGATGAATTGTCCTTTCTAAGCATGTTTCATTTTTTGTTGGGTAAAAAAAAACAAAAATAACAATTCTGTCCATCAGTCCATTAGTCCGATAGCCTGTCTGTCCATCCCTCTGTCTGTCTGTCCATCTCTCTGTCTGTCTGTCTGTCCAGTTCTTTTCATTAGTCCCATTACTTACATTGATCTCATACATGCCTATAGCGATCCCCGCTGCAGCACCTGACCCCGCCAGACCCACAAAGTGAAGACTGCCAATGTTGCTCGCAAACAGGGACGCTCCAACCTGCACACAAAATACGCTCTACAGATGCAACTCTGATACAATACAAAGGGGATGGATCGACCACTTTAGTATGATATTACTGACACATGAAAATCGTAAGTATAATAGATATTGCAAAGAAGAAATATACACGCAGCAGCTTTAAACCTTTTGGCTCGGTTGTCGGTCGTGGATTTTGTCAAGATGATCATCGCGACAAAAACTGCTACCGACAGCCAAACGCTTAAAGCTGCTGCATGTCTTGTCTTCAAAAATATTGGTTAGTTTAAAACATGCAGATTGTTGCTTTTTTCAGATACTCTTAAAAAAACAGCCCACTCATATTGAATAATTCTAAATGTTAACGCTCTGTAAATATATACACTCATGCATGTTTAAAGAACAATGCGGTAGTATGTTTGTTTGCCTGCCTGACTGTGTGTCCGCCGGTACGCACGTCAGTCTGTCCATCTGTCGATCCCTCCTTAAGTCTGCATCTGGTTAACTCATTCGAGACGTGCCGCCTACGGATACGTGGCATAAGCCGCGTATTCGGAGGCAGCATGTCTCGAATGAATTAACTGCCAGTGGTCGCGGACAGCTGTTTTGAATTATAATTCAACACCAAACAGCTCCAGACATCCAAGGAACAGAGACACAAAGTGGTGCCAGCAAGAGGCATAGAACCTCATGAGCCCCTGCAACTGAGGGGGCTCATGAAGATCTGTCTCTTGCAGTTCATTGGATTGTGTTTTTAAATCTACTTACTGGAATCCAGTTCATGTTCCGGCCAGCTAGGAAGTACCCTCCAGCGCTGCCGCGATTCTGCCGGGACGACTGTCAACACATTGATATTACACGGGATGACAGTATATGGACCGACCGTCAACACATTGATAATATATATGGGACGACTATCCACATGTTGACATCATAATTGTTAATTAGTTAGTTAGTTATTTGGGTTTAACGCCAAGATGACTAACTAACTAACTAACAATTATGATGTCAATGTGTGGACAGTCGTCCCGTGTAATATCAATGTGTTGACAGTCATCCCATATACTGTCAACGTGTGGACTGTCGTCCTGTGTAATATCAATGTGATGACAGTCATCATATGTTGACATTATAAGGGACGACTGTCAACACATTGATAATACATGAGACAACTGTCAACACATTGAAATTATATGAGATGACTGTCAACACATTGATATTACATGGGACAACTGTCAACGCATTGACATTATATGAGATGACTGTCAAAACATTGATATTCCACAGGACAATTGTCAACACATTGGCATTACACGGGACAACTGTCAACACATTGACATTATATGGGAAGACTGACAACACATTGACATTATATGGGACGACTGACAACGCACATTGTCATTATGTTGACTGTCAACACATTGACATTATAAGGGACCACTGTCAACACATTGATATTACACGGGACACGCCAACACATTGATATTAGGAACTGTAGGACCGGCATTGGGTGACATCCCCCCCTCCCCCCCCCCCCCCCCCCCCCCCCCCCCGTCCAGTTTTACCCCAAAATATTGTTGGAGAGAAAAAGATCGGAGGGGGAAAATCTCAACAACTTTTGTTGGTTATTTGGAGAACATTGGAGATGAAAGTATGATGAGACTTTGATTGTCCTGTTGATTTTACGAGGAGTACTGTCGCTTGCCAGCTTCGCTCTCTTCCTCAGCCCCCCCGCCCTCCCCACCCACCTACCCACACACATACGTGCCACTGACAAAGCAAAGTAAGAAATACATGTCACAATGACAATAATCGGATAAAAAAAATCCCACATTCATTCATAAGCTTCCACATCTGGATTTGTACGACTGGCGGATGTGCTACTGAATAGAATCCCAAAGGAGGAGGTTAAACATTGCATAGATTTCAAACATTCAGTGGGTTCACCCAGCCAGCTCAGTCCATCTGCAAGAAGCGTGTATTTTCATGAGACCCTGCATCCGCAAACGTGTCATGAGAATATATGCCTCTTGATCTGAAGAAGTTGTCTCACTTACACAGTTGGTGATGCTAACTTTCTGTCTTTCCGTAACCCATATCAAACTGAGGCTAAAAGCTTCAAATTTGTACACTGCCATATGCACACTACATTATAGTACTTACAGATAAAGATATAGACCAATGGCTTTAGTTCAAGGGTGGTGCCAGAATACGGCTTGGCGCCTAGAGGCGCCAAGCTATTTTGGCACTACCCTTAAACTATTTTTGTGATAACCTATTTCACACACTGGCGTATTCCAAATGATAAGGGTTAAGAACTATAATGAGTTAACCTACTGTTCTTGAACTTATTTTACACATCCCCCCCCCCCCCCCATCCACCACCCATGCACTTCATACCTACCCATAGTCCAACAAAGAGGACAACAGCGAAGTAGCCACCGATAACCACGAGATCCCCAACATGGAGGCTAGTCCCAGCCACAGACCCCGCCGCAGCCATGATGTCAAATGGTGACCGGCGGATAAGTGTTTTAAAGGTGAAGTCTTGAAATCAATCTGTCTGAAAATAAGAAATAATGAAACATGATAAACAACATAGTGTTTAACCCATCCTGAGGCCGATTATCTACAATTTGCTTATTGTCCTATGAAGGCTACATCACAGATTTATAGACAGATGAACTGTTTTAGTTCAAGGGTGGTGCCAGAACAGCTTGGCGCCTCAGGCGCCAAGCTATTCTGGCACCACACTTGAACTATCAGTCAAATTTATTTCAAGCAATGGGTGTATCAGAAGGAAAAGGGTTAATGTCCACGTGACTTTTTGTTGTTGTTCTTTTTTTTTCGTTCCAAACAAATTAACAAAAATTAACAAATGATTATAAATTAATGAGGCTATTTCAATATGTTCAATTTTTACATACTTCCACAATGACTTCGCTCATTCTCAGACAGCATTGTGTCAGCGCATAATCATGTAGAACACTGATGTGCTGGTGCTTTGTGTCAGATAGGAACATTGTATAACAATGACGCGTTCGGTGCTTTTACAGTCACCATCACTGTCTGAGTCTACCGAGGATTCTTACTTTTGTTATTTTTTTTTTCTGAAAAGAATGTTTATTTTCGAAAAACTCAATTGAAGAAGTACACAGCTGGCTAATGAACTCATCCGATGTCTTTCTCCAAACTAGCTTTATCCAAAATAAAGTGAAAAACTGAACTGTAGTCTGTTTGACGGTGTAAACGATAAGATATCAGACTTTATAATAAATCAAAATGGCAGATGTGTATTTCAACTTTGCTTGCTGTACTTGTGCATCTCAGTTTACAGCAGCTGTGACTGCACATTTTTCTGTCAGTGTTACTGAATATGTCAGTTTCTCAGTCAGTATACTACATGCAGTCCCGAATCAACAATGTAGGACTTTGGGGTGCACAAGGAGGGTGTCTCGGAGGGTGGGGGGGGGGAGGGGGGGGGGGAAGGGGGGGGGGGGCTACAAAAGGTGCGAAGACAGAGCTTGCCTTTCACTGGCAATAAAATAAATAGATAAAATAGAAAATCAAACGTTGATAGGTGGTGGTGGTGGTGTGTGTGTGGAGGGGTGAGGGTGGGGGGTTGGAGGGGGTGGTGGTGCAGGATCAGTCTCAGGCACACTGTTGCAACAAGCACCAACACAGTGCATCCCCTTCCATGTCAGTTCAGCCGCGGCGCTGATATAAACACGAAACGCTTATCTATGTCAGGAATGTTTCGGTGTGTAATGCTACACGTAATGTGATTTACAAGTCGGCAAAACTGAAATAAACCGCCACGAATAACCTCTTCAATGCCGTTGATCACAAACTGATTTCAGTCGGTCTGCAACCGACCACTGCCGCACGCTGGCCGATCATTCATCTTTGCGTAAAAAAAAAAAAAACCAGATATAGATGGGACCAACCTAGCCACAAAGAACACAGGACTAACAAGAGACATAAATCCTCATGAGCCCCTGCGACTGCGGGGGCTCATGAGGGTTTATGTCTCTTGCATCTGAGTAGCGCTCGCCTTGCCCCGGCAGTTAAGGGGTTAACGGGTTACCACTCTGTGCACTGATGCGGCCGCTACCGCCGGGACTGTTCACAGCGGTACCGATGACTGCGTACACACAACTGAGGGGGTTAGGTCACATACAAAATGAACTGACTGAAATCAAAGATTGTGCGAGAAACACATATCTCACTGCAACTTACCGGTGGCGTGTAGGTCAGTCGTTAATAAATCTCCGCTAACGCCTCCGTCTGTGACTGTCTATCTCTGCTGTCTGCCGCAAACTTCTCAAACTCTTTAGCTGTCCACCGAGTTTGTGTGTAATGAGTACGAGAGGCAAATCAGTCCACTGAATTGCTTGTACACAATGACAATGACATAGTATAACTTGAAATGCCAGTGATCCCCTCCTTATGAGAGGAAACGATAGGGAATTAACGAAATGGGGCCGATCCTCTCCTAAACAGAAAAAGGCATAACAATCCCTGAGTCTCATGAGCCCCTGCAGGGCTCATGAAAATGTATACCTCTTGGGCGACGGTGCTCCAGGCTAGGCTGTGAGAAAGCCTGAGAAACGCCAAACGCGCACACACGTTTTAATAGGTCAAATGGGGCTCTCCTCTATAGCGTCGGTTGTTCTCTTATCAGTCCTTGCACGAATGAACACGTGTGCACGCATTTTTAACTAGGGATGCATATGACAGTATCGTTATTTATCTCAGGGCCGGATCCAGGGGGAGGGGGTGCTTTGGTACTACAGCGTCCCCCGGCCCTCCCCCTCGGCCGCTGGCATCAAACTATAATAAGTGTGTTTAAAATTGAGTTGTAACCACCGCCCCCACCAAGCTTCCCCTCACCCCAATGCCATCAGCCTCCGCCCCGACGGACCACTTCATCCCCACCACCAGAAATGCGACGGTCCCACCGGTCACCAGCCCCACCACCACCACTCATAGAAGGCCTGCTCCAGTGGCTGGTCTACCAGCTACCTTCAGCCTGGCGCTAGACTAAGCAACGGTTTCTCCGGCCACACCACCCGCCTCCACCACCAACCGCCCGGCCCTGGCAACACCACCTGCCGCTGCGCGACTGACGGGGCGACAGACAGCGAGATGACCCCCCCCCCCACCACCACACCCCCCTGCCCCCGCCCCTCCCCCCCGGACGAAATCAGCGAGAGCTGGAAGTCCCCATCCCTTTTAAATTGCAATTGCATTGAGTTGTAACGCTTGTGTTTCAGTGCCGTACTTAACACCAGTAGTAGAAACTTTCAAAAACGTCAGAAGACTAAACAGTTTCGGTTGTGGTACTATACCCTGGCAACAGAAAAAATAAAAATTGAGCACCCACCCTTCCCCCCGCCTCCCCCTCCCCCTTCCCCTTGAAAACTGATTGATCAGGCGCTGTATCTGTGTCTGAGTTATTCCCCTTGGCGTGTGTACTACTGAAGCAACGTCCAGTCCGCATATGTCTAGAGAAGACTCGGGCAGACTATAAGACCGTCGGCGGCCCCATGGCTTTTTTGCTTGCTTACTGTTTAGCTTCAGTGGTACAGCAGAACCTGTTTTGAGCGACCGCCTTTACGAGAGATCTCCTGTCAATAAAGACCACCATGGATGGTATTTAATGACAGGTGACACTTTTCGCAATTCAAGACTTCAGTTCAGAGAACACCTGTCTTTTAAGGCCACGTTGTTCTTACTCACAAACCAGATAGGTGAGGCTAGCGCTGGCAGAATTGTACAACAAACCAAGGGGAATTACTCAGCGCTGGACAACAGTTAGATCCCCTGCCCCCGCCTATCAGGCACCCAAATCGCCAGCCCACAGAGAAATACGCAGGTATAGAATAAGACGATCATTTGCATCTTCAAATAAGATGCATCAGGTCTCTTATATAACCCATGTCTTTCACCGGAAGTAGGCAGGGGAAACATACATACACAAACACGAAGGTGCATTACTATATGTGGTCGGGTAAATACCCTGTATTCCCACAGTAGATGCACAGAACATTACACAACAATGTAACAATACAAATTTGCCTCGAGTTATACTGAGATACTCACAAACCAGATAGGTGAGGCTAGCGCTGGCAGAATTGTACAACAAACCAAGGGGAATTACTCAGCGCTGGACAATAGTAATGCACCTTCGTGTTTGTGTATGTATGTTTCCCCTGCCTACTTCCTAAGTTCCGGTGAAAGACATGGGTTATATAAGAGACCTGATGCATCTTATTTGAAGATGCAAATGATCGTCTTATTCTATACCTGCGTATTTCTCTGTGGGCTGGCGACTGGGTGCCTGATAGGCGGGGGCAGGGGATCTAACTGTTGTCCAGCGCTGAGTAATTCCCCTTGGTTTGTTGTACACGTTGTTCTTGTCTAAAAAGCCGGCACAGATGCTCTCTAAACGTGTCACCTGTCATTGAAGATGATGTAGACCCAAACAGGTTTTACTGTAAATCTATGTAAGTACGGTCCCATCGGGCATCCTGAAAATGAAAGACTCAATAGTCCAACTTGAATTCAAGGCGTATCTTTGAACAGTACTGCCATGAAACTGCGTGCAGCTTATCAACGGCATCATAGCCTTGTGCGCCGAGATGTGATTTCGGTCCTTACTACTCTAGAGCCTTAAAATCCGAAATCACAGACCAGCAGATACATCCCCGCCTCTCCTCCCATAAAGACTGTAAGATAGTAGGGCAAGCAGTGTCCAGATAGTCCACGGTGGGTAACCGAGCATAGGATTCATCCCTTTTAACCGTGTTCATCCTGATACACTTTTGCTTGAAATAAATTTTACTATTTTAGCTCAAGGTGGTGCCAGAATAGTTTGACACTTTTACTTGAAATAAATTTAACTATGATAGTTCAATGGTGGTGCCGAAATAGCTTGACACTTTTGCTTGAAATAAATTTGACTATGATAGTTCAAGGGTGGTGCCAGAAGAGCTTGACACTTTTGATTTGAAATAAATTTCACTGTGATAGTTCAAGGGTGGTGCCAGAATAGCTTGGCGCCTGAGGCGCCAAGCTATTCTGGCACTACCTTTGAACTAAAATAGTTGATCTGTCTCCCAGTCTGTAATGTAGTCTCCATAGGACAATAAGCACATTTTTTAAAATTCAGCCTCAGGATGTAATGGGTTAACGACATAGAGATAACCCACCAAAAACTACAGCAGCAGCAACAACAACAACAACAACAACAACAAACGTTTAAGGGCTTAAAATCTTTTGTCCACGTCGAAGCTGAAAACGGGGCACCGAATAGGGACTGAACATTTTTTGTACCCCATGCAGCTGGATCGGGACCTCAGTACGACCTTTCGGAAATGAGTCGAACGCTCTACCGCCGAGCCACCCAGCTCCCCGAGGTAACCAGAGCCAGCAAGGGATATTTCTATAGATTCTAATAGCCCCTGCAAGCCTCTGGTGATAATGTACGTCACTTGCAGATGTTGGACGTACATATTGCCTGTGCTCTTTTCGTGCAGACGGGTAATTCAGGCAGCTTACGATGCATTCTACATAAACGGCCATAAGAACAGAGAACTAATTTGCAAGACTGCAGAGATCCTCTATTCTCGAAGAGGCATAGATCCTCGTGTGGGCTCATGAGGATATAGGACTCTTGGAAATGTTGGAAGTTTTGTCTGTGCCTACTGTACATAAACGGGTTAACCACCGCCGTGTGGTCATGCAACACTACCTAATACATGTATCTGCATTTGCAAGGGTGTACATTTTTCATTAACCTCTGCAAGGTGCGAGGTTTCATGGTGATCTGTCTCTTGTTAACCCATTTTACCGCACGGCCGCATTTCCCAAATTTTGGAGGTGTCACATGACCCATTTGTAATGACTATGCACCAGTTTCAGGAGATGGGTCGACCATGGCAATTGAGGGTAGTGCCAGATTAGTTTGGCGCCTGATGGCGCCAAACTTATCTGGCACTACCCTTGAACTGTCATGGTCGATCCCTTTCCTGCAATAGTGCCTCCAGGCTAAATAGCTGGGTGGTCAACAGACTCGGACATGAGGTCCATTCTCAGCAAGCAAAGGTCCTCGGGCCCACGACGGCCGCAGTGAGCCCGCGCACGACTGTGCGCGGGCCCACTGCGGCCATCGTGGGCACGAAGATGTTTTGCTACTGGAGTTGACACTAGCCGACAGCTTATCAGACCCCAGTCAAGTGCCTCCAATATTTTAACATGGTTTTATCACGAAGGACAACCGTCTTCCAGCCGGCATACTTGTACGAAATACGCGTATTATCAAAAATACCACAGACAGTAACGTTGGTAGTATTACTGCGTCGTTTCAGATGTCTTTGTTATCGTCATTGCTTCACAGACCCTGTACTTCGGAACCGCAAAACGTTTCACATGTAGTTGCAGCAACATTTAGCGGTGGGGGTACAGAACCGCAAAATTGTGCAGCTGTCACAAAAGTGCAACAAATGCAAGTTTTGCAGTCGCACCTTAGACCTAACACGGAGTTAGCACGACTCAAAACGTTACAACTGTTGCACTTTTGTTGCAGTGCAACATTTTGCAGTGCAGTTGTAAGGGGGATAAGGGGGGGGGAGGAGGGGGGGGGGAGGTAGTGGGTTATTATTTGGAAGAGGTTATGAGGGGGTGCGGGTAGGTCAAGTAAAGCGCGGGTGCTTGGGCAGAAGGGAGAAGGGCCTGCCATAGTAAAGTTCCTGCCGCAGTAAAGGGCCTGCCACACAACTTTTTCATTTTCAATTTAATTGTTTTTCTAAACTCTCCGATTGATTTGTGTATATTTTGCATTTAGTGAAGGTGCAGCATTTTGCGGTTCCACTGATCGCCCATGCTCGAACCGCAAAATGTTGCGGTTCCATGTGAACTTCCGTTTAGGAGCACTGCCAAAAACAGTCCCGCCGTTTCCTTCGTCCTTTGTTATTCTTTGCATTTAACCCATTTAGCGCCACGGCTGGGAGGTGTCATCTGACCAGTTGAAGGAGATGGATCGACCATGATAATTCAAGGGTAGTGCCAGATTAGCTTGGCGTTCATCGTTATACAAAGAAAATCTCGCTGTTCTTTTTCTTTCTCAAAATGGACATAGTGGCTGTTGTCATAGAACGGCAGTACTTGTGTAGGACGGGGCTAATTTTACACTACTGACAGACAGTTCTATGATCTCCTGTGTGTCAAACTTTTAATTTATGGATCTCCAACTTTCCGACTGCCTTTCTTGCGCCCGCATTATACACTCTTTTGGATGTGAACATCATACTGATCGTCAGTAGTAATAGTATACTGAAATGTCGTATTTCTTTCGCTCGTCAGTATATATCAGGGTATGTAGACAGGACTACGCCTGTGCACGTAGTGGAGATAAGGACTACATCTCGTACGACCCACTAGGCTGCAATTTATGCTTGGATCAGACAAAATATAAGACAATATTGTTCATGTCTAACATTCCCTAGCTGCAAATAGATTTGCGCACCTGTAGCTAGTTGCAGAGGTAAGAAATGTGGACACAAACTGTCATAATTTGATGAAATCGGCGAAAATTTCAGTGTGCAAAATTTGATCGATCGTATGTCCAATTCGTAAGGCCAGATTCTGCTGCTTAGCTGCATCTACACCACACTAAATACACGTGTCAACATTTCTGTGCGTTGTACAAATGACAACAAGTGGTTAGTTTAGGGAATATTAGTGTCCTTCGAACTGAAAAAGCTTATTTGACGTTGGGACTTCGCTGTGCAAAAGACGATCTCGGTTGTTCAGAAATGGCCTATGGTGTGAAAGATTTGGGACTACACTGTGCACACGACAGAAACAGGAAACATATCTTGTTTGAAGTACTTGCAGTGCAACTAGTAGGTGTGACATTTCCAAATGCCAAACAAAAATTAATATTTGAAGTAAAGCAAATATGATATTTAGGCGAATAATGTGTATTATGTAAATAAGTTATATTTGCAAAACAAAGTAGGTAAAAACATAAAGATGTGACCAACTGTTCTTTTTGAAGTCCCTTCTATTTATAAAAGGGACTTTTTAGGATGGGTCGCGGTGGGGCGAATTTAATAGCATGTCCATGATGTCAAAGGCAGGTAGGCCTAAACCTCTGACAACTGAAGTAACAAGATAAAAATTACATCATGTCTAGTTATGATAACCTCGTTGGTGAACGTACATTTGGCGTGAAAATGTGTGTGTGTGTGTGTGTGTGTGTGTGTGTGTGTGTGTGTGTGTGTGTGTGTGTGTGTGTGTGTGTGTGTGTGTGTGTATGTCATGTGTGTGTGTGTATGCATATGTGTGTAGACATGAGAATCTCAAATCATTGCTGTACGCACAAGCTTGAAACTTGGCGAAATACTTTATTTAAGGAGTGTCTAAGAGAGCCCTCGAGCATGTTGTAATTGAATGTCTCATTGAAGACATAAAAGACCATTTATAGAAAGTTGGTTGACCCAGATTAGAGTCCGTAATTTTTGTCATATTTACTTAAAATTTTGGATATAGCTAGTTTGGACAAAGGCATTGGACGAGTTTGTTAGCTAGCTTTGTACCTCTTCAACATTTTCAATAATAATTAATTCATTTTTGCAAGTTTTGGATCCATTATATACTCCCATCAAACAGTCAGCCCTGGAAGAGGCTGTGTGTGGAAGGAACAATCAGCCCTGGAAGAGGTTGCGTGCCTTTCGGATGAATGACGTGAAACATCAATTTTGTCACTGTGTACACAGCGTAGTGAGACTAGCGATGCCATGACGTCAAGCTTATATTGACATCATTTTGCTGCTAGTGCTATTTTTCTTCAGAATTCCTGTCGCTACTCCAGCCCACAGAGCGTACTAATGGCCGGAAGCGCCGTTTGTCCGTCTTTGTTTACGTGTGCAGCGTGTGTGTTAATCAGAGGATGGTTTAGAGAGGAGGGAAATGGATCAGAAGATAAGCTTAAAAATATTAACAACTGTGAATGTTCCTAAAAGAAAAACGCATGTGAGCTCCAAACAATACGGTAGACTGTAGGATAAAATCCTCATCTTGTTCAATATGAGAAATTTCAACATCAGGATCAGGTCAAAGACAGAAGGTAGAGACCCGTGACAGGGAGGATAGCTCTCCTATAGAAGGGATTTCATCCCATCTTGTTTAATGGTGAACTGATGTAAGATGATTCAAAGCCTCAAACTATGGTGGGAATATATTGTATTTACGTCTGAATAAAATGGTAAGATTTGTCTGTAACATGACTGACAGTTTCGTAACACAACTGACAGTTTCATGACACGACTGACAGTCATCTTGTCAGTCAGTTGTGATTTACATCTGGTTCAGTACATCGCAATAAAGATACAGAATATCTTGTTGTTTCACAGCTTGCAAGCTGTTCAGCTTAATATACATCTTCTTTAGGTAAAGTTTGCAACGTGCCCATTAGAAAACACAGAATGAGCATACCCACAGCTCTTCCTGTCTTTGGTAACATGATGATGATGATGATGATGATGATGATAGAACTTTATTGCCATATGTAATAATACATTAGGAAATCGTTTCGTTGCTGCACAACATAAAAAGAAGAACATTAAACACATCAAAATATAATTAAGCTACTCACGTGCACACACACACACACACACACACACACACACACACACACACACACACACACACACACACACACACACACACACACACACACACTGTGTGCCTTAGTAACTATTGTGGTCTAAACATAAAGGCAATAAACACGATTTCACAGTAACACAAATCACATAGGACATATCGTAATATAAAACTGAACATGTCACTTGCATCATAGACACAGCAGTGCAGATAGCCCTATTTCCTACTCATTAGTTTGGCCAGCCACCTGCTGCTGTGGTATGCAGCCATTCCCCGCTGCGAGCAGGCTATATAGGTCACTGTCTGGCATCAACTATTCCTTCTATAATCTCTGTTACGGGACTACTGATGTGTGGTGTGTTATGCCTATGTTTAATGTTCTCTATCTCTTCTCCCTCAATTTAGTACATACCCTGCAGGATGTTTGACAGCAGATACACTTAGTAGTATGATAATGGAAGAGCATTCCCTTCTAGCACCATGAACAGTTCTTCCAGTCTGTATGACTAGGCGTGCGCTAATGATTAATTGCCTCCACACCCAGCTACTGCCGCCGATGGCTTATCTTACACTCACTGGCACCCGTCCGCTCCTAACTAAAAGTGTGTTCTGCATAACCGTGTAGATGAAGAATTATGCTGATAGTTGGACAATACTGTATATATATATATATATATATATATATATATATATATATATATATATATATATATATATATATATATATATATATATATATATATATATATATATATATATATATATATATATAATTACAGTAAACAGTGGGACGGATGGGTCAGGTTTGGCGTTTGTTTGCATCATTAAAAGTCTGGACAGCGGTTGGGTAAAAACTGTTTTTAAAACGACTCGTGTGTGTTCCAATCGCTCTATAACGGCACCCTGATGGCAACATCTCAAACAACTCATGGGCTGGGTGGGAATCATCTTGGAGGATGGATCTAGCCTTTTTTAGCATTCTTTCGTGGAAGAGGGACTCTAATGAGGGCAAATCGATACCTATGATTTTCGATGCAGTTTTTACTACCCTGTTTAATTTGGATCGCTCTTTCTGTGTGGTGCTGCCAAACCAAATGGTCAGGGAGAAGGTCAAAATACTTTCAATAACTGCCCAGTAGAAGTTGGTCAAAATTTGTCTGCTGACGCCACACGTTTGAAGATGTCTGAGAAAATACAGTCGTTGCTGTGATTTTTTCACTAAAGAATCAACGTTTTTCTCCCACTTAAGATCGTTTGAGATGTGGGTGCCAAGAAACTTGAAACAATCAACAATTTCAACACGGCTACCATGAAAAGTGAGGGGAACAATGTCACTTTTGATTTTCCTGAAATCCATGACATGACTAACATCAGCTGTTATTCGTATTACCATAGTTACTTACGGCTAAAAAAACAAGCAAGCTTTGTAAATCAACCGTATTTTTTCTTCTTCTTCGTCTTCTTTTTGTGGGAATATTCTGCCCGGATTAAAATGGTCCACCATGCACTTCTTGGCTCATGTGCGATAGCAAAAGTAAGTCTATGAAATGGGCCAGTGGTCGTCTGTCCGTCGTAAACTTTAACGATGGTATTTTCCGTTCAAGACGCATACTTCAAACTTGGCCCAGGCCAGACCTTTCTAAACGTACCAATTTTTGTGACCTCTCTCAAAGGTCAGGGTCACAGGGGATCAGGAAATACGTCAAAACTAGCAATATTTTGACAAAAGACCTTTTTTCTCCTTAAATACTAATCACAAACCAAAGCCCAAACTTAGTACAACATCACCTGATGGTAAGACCTTCCGATGTATACTAATTTGGATGACCCATCGGAAAGGTCAAGGTAAAAGAGATCAAGAAATAGGTGTGTCAATAGGTGTGTGAATTCATATCAAAATGTTTCCAACAAATTTTGAATAAAGTGGTTTTCAGACTGACATTCTGTCATCTCAAATTTAGTGCAAATTTGAAAAACAGTCATAGTTCAAGGGGGGGGGGGGGGGCTAAACAGGAGTTAGTTATTGTAAGGGTTAGTCAAGGAAGATCCATAAGTAACATAAGCCATTGCATGCAGCTGACATGACTTGGGTGTAACATGTGTTGTGTTCGTTGTTCCCACAAATGTTCGTGTTGATCAGCCTCATATAAAATAGTCAACATTCCAGCCCGGGTATTTTCACAAAGCAAAACGCATTCTCTCATAACAGACACTTTTCCTTTGCCTCTATCATACTTCTTTTTCTGGCATGTATCTTTATTTGACTTTTTAATGGAATTTCAACTAGTTTATCGACAGTATTTTACTGTATATTAAAATCAAACAGCTACATAATGAATAAGTGTAACAATTCAACATAGGCTGGGGCGGCAGCGATTTTTGCACAGTGTAGTCCTACGCTCTTCACACCGTAGGCCATCTCCGCGCAACCGCGACCATTCCTGCACATCGTAGTCCCAACATCAGGCAGTCTTTTCAGCTCGAAAGCCGAGATTAAAATTCCCTAATTTAAACACAGAATACCACCTGTACAACCCGCATGAATCAGGAATCAGGAATTTATTTAACGTCTTTTCACACATTGGTGATATTAGACAAAAAAAAAAAAAAATAAAATAAATAAATAAATAAAAAGGAAAAAAAAAAAAGATATCAACAACCAAACACACAACTTGCTTGTGAGTATCAAAGAATAGCAATAATTAACATCCAACCACACACACAAATTATTTATTATACTAGTTTACCCACCGGACTATGAATTATTATATGAACTATTGAAATTGCAATATTTCTATGTAAGATGTCATACAAATTGTCTGCTAAGTGATCAACTGTTATGTTATTTTTTTTCAACAGATTCAGTATAATAGGACATTCACATATTATATGTTTAACAGAGATGGGGCTTAAGCACTCGCATTTGATGTCTTTTGCGAATTTTGTTTTCCAAGAATTTAGTCTTAACTTGTATATCAACGAAGCTGTTTTCCTTGAACAAGGAGGAACATGATAAGCATATTTCGTATCATCTTTGTGAAAAAAACGGTTTAGCACAGAGTACATTTCATGTAGAGATAATTGCATATGATTACAAACTGCTGAGTTTTCTCTATTTATAGCTCCTTTTTTGGCTTGTCTGTCACAAATTTCATTCCAATAAATTCCGCAGTGTGACGGTATCCAAAGAAAATCGATCCCTATTCCTCTGGACATAATACAGCTCATAATATGTTTTATGTCATACACTAGGTCTTTTCTAGTATTACAATCCCAGCTTTTTAGACTATATAGGACAGATTTAGAATCGACACAGATCAAAATGTTAAATATATCATAAGGTAGAAGTTGAATAAAATTTAGTGCCATGAGAATCGCATACAGTTCAGACGTAAATATAGAAAATCCTTTACCAAGATAAAAAGATTTCTTCACTTTGAGATCAGGAATAACAAAGCCTGCACCACAGTCTGAAGAATCTAAGACAGACCCATCTGTGAAAATTTTCAAATGTTTAAAATATGTTGTCTGTAATTTTTCTTTCACTAAATTTGCTAAAACGTTCACATCCTCATCTTTTTTCAAATCTGTGTAATCTATATCGAAAGTAGCATTAATATGTTCCCAGGGAGGTATAGTAGGTGTTACTGGTAAAACGGGAATAGACTTGATATCTATATTGCAGTTATCTATAGCATCTTTGACATAGTTACGTATAGGTAAAAGATACGGGATGGTTTGCGCTCTCTTCGGGAAATCCACATCTGCATCTAAAAATATGTCTTCACGTACTGAATTTTTGACGGACAGGCTTCGGACAATGTATTTTGCAGTTGCTAATTTACGTTGGTCAGATAAAGACAGAACACCTGCTTCTTTGTAGGTTTTTACAGTATTAGTATGAACCGGCACTCCAAGGGCTAATTTAACTGCTTTACTATCAATGCTTTGCAGCTTCTGTAGAAGTGTAGCTGGGGCAGAAAAGTAGACTTCCTGTCCATAGATAAGTGTTGATCGAACTAAAGATGTACCAAGGTGTAAAACAGTTTTAATGTCCTGACTCCATGGTTGTGAGTTTATAATTTTTAACAAGTTAAGTCTTTTTCTTGCCTTATTTAATATGGCTTCAATATGAATTCTCCATGATAATTTTGATGTAAAACGTACGCCTAAAAACTTTACACTCTGTTGGTAGTTTAAAGGCGTCCCGTTGAGGGATAAGTTAGGTAATGTTTTAGCACTTTCCCCATTATTGAAAAGCATTAGACATGTTTTTTCCCCAGATAGTTCTAGACCATTTTCTTTCATATAGTTTGATAATTTGTCCAATTCAATCTGATAAACTTTTTGAACGTAATCTACGATTCTTTTTGGGGTACGTTTTCTGAGATTAGTGTTTATCCATATAGCAATATCATCTGCATATTGTACCACAGTTGTGTCCTGTGAGAGAGATTGTGGGAGGTCGTAAATTAACACAGTGAATAAAAAGGGTGAAATTACTGATCCCTGCGGAATACCCATATCTATTTTCTTAAAGGTTGAATAACTTTTACCAACTTTGGTGCAGACAAATCTTTCAGACAAAAAGCTTTTAATGTACTCATACATAAACCCGGTTATGCCAATCTGTTTTATTTTGTATAATAATCTAGCATGCCAAACACTATCATAAGCCTTTTTTACGTCGAAAAAGGTTGCTAGTATACTTTTTCTTTTAGAAAATTGTTTTTTAATGTTATTTGTGAGTTTAACTAAATGGTCTGTCGTACATCGACCTTTCCGAAAACCAGCTTGATGAACTGGAATTATATCCTGTTTTTCACAGTAATGAAATAACCGATTTAAAAGAATCTTTTCCATTACTTTGCAAGCTTGTGATGTTAGTGCAATAGGTCTATAACTACTAATCAATGTACGTGTTTTACCCGATTTGAGTACTGGAACTACTACTGACTGCTTCCAGATAGTAGGAAGAGATCCATTAAACCAACATTTTTGGTAAAATGTATGTAGTAGTTTTTTCCACGACTCAGGTAAATGATAAAGTAGTTGGTAAGAAATCCCATCTATACCCACTGCACTAGAGGTATTTGCAAACGACTGTAAAACATCTAGGAATTCATTATATTGAATTGGAGCATTGATATACTGAGAATGAGTAGAAACTGGATCTTGATAATCTGCTTTGACTTCTTCTTGGTTTCTGTGGTTTATGTTTGATAAACTGAGACTTGATGTGAGACTATTTTCTGCAAACATATTAACAAAGGCCTCCGCTTTATCTACTGCACTAGGAAATGTGTTGCCTTCTACTGCGATTGGATACACTTGTAATTTGTATCCATTTTGTAATTCTGATATTTTTCTCCAAACCTTATATGTATCTTTTGATTCAGACACTTCATTTTTACATAACTCAGCCCAGTGAATCTTTTTGGCTCTCGCCACTATTCTGTTACAGTGTATTTTAGTTTTTTTCATTTCCCTAAAGTTCTCTTCAGATTTGTTTCTTATCCATTTTTTAAAGTGTTCCTTCTTAATATTTACTGCTAGTTCACATTCCTTATTCCACCAAACATTACCTGAATATTTACCTTTTGATTTTCCTTTGCATTTTGGTATGGACTTCTCCGCAGCAGAAAGAACAGCTTTTGTAATATTTCCATAAAATGTGTCTATACTTTCATGTTCTATACGTGCAATGTCATGGGACAGCAAGATTGTCTCATACAGTTCCCAATTAGCATTGACATACTGAAACTTTGGAATTCTGTCCTCAATATTGCAATATTCATCTTTATCTTTAACGTTTAATTGTATAATGATTGGAAGATGATCACTTCCCAAACAATCTTCCTCAGTGATCCAAGTGCAATTTGTTGCCAGAGGTGGGCTTACTAGTGATATATCAAGAGCAGATGCCTTATGAGTAGAAACATCTGGGATTCTAGTGATACTACCATCATTTAAAATGATTAACTGAGAGTCTGAAATATTTTCTACCAGACGATTGCTTGTAACTATCGTACATCCAGACTCCCAGAACGGTGCATGAGCATTGAAATCTCCTAGGACCATCCATTTACAGGAAGTTGTCTGCTGAGAATCAATATTTTTTAGCCAGTCAGTGTTGTCATCTTTTGGCCCTCTAGGTAGATATACGGAGATCACATTTAAAGTATTTTGATTATTAATTTTTACCATGGCCCCAGTGATATAGATATCATTTAGATCTTTCGTTATAGAGTACGTATTTAGTGATGAATATTCCAGGTCATCGCTAATGTATAACGCAGTTTGGACTTTATTCGATATAGGGTCATAATGGTATAGAGGAGGATAATAATATCCTCGAAGTTTTGGGAGTTTTTTACCTTCTACATTCAGAGATTGTAACGCTAATATACAATACTCTGACTGTAAAATGTGATTTTCGAATGATAGGAAATTTGTTGAAATAGATCTGCAATTCCACTGAAACACTTTCATATTGCTTGTGCTCCTCTTCATGGTCAGTGACCTCCTTGTAGCGAAAGGAGGTCAACTGAAGGAGAAGGAAAGCAAAAAACAAAACAAAAAACAAAACAACCCAAAATACTAAAAAAATAATACAAAACAAAATGAGCACTTTCAAAACACCAAGAAACGGTATATCTCAAACAGTTCAGTACTAAATCAAAAACTAGAACTAAACCATCTGGATATCATTTCAAAGTTGCTTTCGAACCGGACTTGATAATGTTGTTAACTTTACCACGTTTGAAATGATAATCAGTTAGCTTATGTATATTTCATTCGGTCAGAAACTTAGTAAGAATACCAGTGACCCCTCCAATCATAGTATCCACTGGGATGTTTGGGATAGTGGTAACTCAATGTTCGTTTTGGTTTTTCCCAGAACAAGTTTGATAAATGTCTCCCGATGTTACGTGCAAAAGTAGAAGACCCCCTTGCATTTGGATGTATTGAGTCCCGCAGATGAAAGTTAGAGTTAATGTTTTCATGATGAATTACGGAAATGTTCTGGTCCTCAATAAGTTCTGACACCACCGTGGCATTGAAAATCTCACGTTTTATGTTCAGTTGAATATCCCTGCATGGGGCAATCTTGCTGACTACTATATGGCCTGCAGGAAATTTCTTTTTCAGATCACGCACTGTTGTTACAAATGATTTCCCAGCAGTGCGTGGATTTGAAGATTTAATGTTATTTACCCCAGTATGTATCACGACAGCATCGACGTCTTCCTTGATGCTGTCCGTCGCTTTGGAAATATCTTCAACAGTGAAGGCGCTTATCTTTGATACGGACAAACCGTACGAGATTCCAAGCTGGGTAGAGCGCACTCCTTTCAAAGTGGAATCATGAAAAATTGCTACTTTTGGCATTGTTACGGTCTTTGATTGAAATGATGACGCATGTTGGCGTTTGACGTCATCTCGAATGATGTTTTTTCGATGATTGAAATTTTGACATTCCTGTCCCTTTTGTTTATGTATTCCGCTTACCTTTGTTTGGGAAGCTGAAGTAGCGGAATGGGATAAAGAAGAAGACGTACTATTAGCCAGTTTACGTGACGGAGCAGCTGCAGTGGCTCCAGCAGGCTTGTCTGTCTTGACCCTGGCCGTGGATGTGGACTTGACCGCTGCCGCGTAGGTCAGTTCACGTCGGTCTTTGAAGTCCGTTTGGGTCGAGACGTCGACTCCTCTGCTGAAGCCAGGTTGTAGACGTTGCACCTGCTCCGTCAAGAGAGCCACTTGTTGAGAAAGTAGGCTAACGGTAGCCTTCAGGTGGTCTACAACAGTTTGAAGGCTCTCGTCCCCGTTGTCCTTCAAGTGGCGGCGGTTATCTTGCTTCTGTATGTCGGGACTTTCATCTTCACTCTCTCTTTCCCTCTCGTTGTTCTGGGGCGATCTAGGTTCGTCAATTCCCTCAGAAGTTTTTGTCCGGGTTTGACGCCTTGTTCTGGTCATTCTGATGTTTCATTTAGTCCAGTTTCCAGCAACATTGTCGGAGCTCAGTTATTTTTGGCTCTATCGGTCGCCATATTGGCCGGAACACCCGCATGAATGTTGACAAGTACATTTAGTGTAGTGTGGACGCTGTTTTGCAGTAGAATCTGTCCCAAGGAATCGGACACGTGTTATCAATCAAATTTTGCACACCAAAAGGTCACCGATTTCTTAAAATTATTACAATTTACCGCCAGCTTTCGAAATTCTGCAAAGAGCTGCAGGTGTGCCAATCTATTTGCAGCTAGCAGATGTTTGAACTCAAATGAACAACATGGACTTATATTTTGTCAGATACAAGCATAAATTGCAGCCTAGTGGGTTTTTCAGTGGGGACGTAGTCCCGCCCCTCCACACCGTAGTCCTGTCTACAAAGCCTGTTTAAACCGTGTTTTATGCAGGCGGCTGTGTCTGTTGATCTAACCTCTCAGCACTGGACAGTGCTGATAGCGTATGCACGAGCACAACACAATCACCACAAGGGAAGCAAAGAGGTAGGTTAGGTCATTATTCGGAGTTGACTTTAACCCATTCAGTGCCATGACTGTGTAGTCCTAGCCGCTCTCCCGAGCGACAGTGACTCACACGAATATAAAACAAGATGGGATGAACCATAACCCACAAAGTCCCTACTTTATGAGAGCAGTCTTTGCTGTAAAGGGTCGCTACCTTTTGTCTTTGACTTGATTCTGATGTTGTAATATCTACGTTTGAAAAAGCCTCGTAGACGTGACAATGCGTCATAGTGAACTCTATAAAGGGCGCGTGCAGTGCATACACGTCATTGGTTTATCAAACGTCATTTGTCATGACGTATTTTTTTCGTTTTTACGTAATTTTATATTTAACGTGATATGAGTTTCGCTTTTGCTTCAAGACATTGGAAAATGGTGACAAAACTAGAATTTCACGGTACGGGTGACGGACTTTCTCGGAGCGGTGCCCTCTAAATACCGGCGCTGTACTATGGCGACGGGCCCCCAGGTCAGGTGCAGCTTTGACTGCTGTTTTTTGTAGCCTAGATCCGAGATCATTTCTCTGTCGACGGTATTTGTTTCTGTTCTTAATTTGTATTTCATGTACTAGCTTTGGTCAAAGTAGGAACTTTACGAAAGAATATATAATAGTCTGTTTAGGACTCATAGGGTTGTCTTAGTATTCTGTTTTTGTCAGGGAGGTTCGGGTCGGGATGAGGCCACTGGCGCCGGCCTTTAGATGCCTTGGCGACGGGCTTCACCCGTCCCGAGTCATTGTCCATTTAGCTATGTTATTGTCCATTTGTTTGTAAACTGTTGTGTGTGTGTGATTGCGAGTTGCACCTGAGGTGGCGAGACAAAGTACTCTTATAAACAGCTGAATCAATTACATCCCGATTTAAAAAAAAAAAAAAGAAAAAAAAAAAAAAAAAGAAAGAAAGAAAAGCTTATCGTCCTATAAAGGCTACACTTGCAGATTAGGCGATAGATCAACCGTTTTAGTTCAAGGGTGGTGCCAGAATAGCTTGGCGCCTGAGGCGCCAAGCTATTCTGTCACCACCCTTGAACTCTCATAGTCAAATTTATTTCAAGCGAGTGTATCAGGATGAAAAGGGTTAAATAGGGGCGCGATGCTGCCTGTCACGCCACTATATGATAGAAACACACAAAGTGATTTTCCGCCGGCTGCTCAGCAGTCAGCCTACCTCGCCGGCTGCCGCGGCGTATATCTTGAAAACACAGCCTTGGTGTGGTGATGACTTGTTAACTCCTTCCCTGCCACAGTACGTCCATCTTTGTTTCTGTAATCTGGGTTCATTCAACGACCAAAAGCCAACACCGTCCTAGAAACATGGACGCGAATTGGTCTCAGCAAGAGGCGTAGATCCTCATGAGCCCCCCGCAGTCGCTGGGGCTCATGAGGATCTACGTCTCTTACAGTTGGATCGTGTTCACTTCATACTCACGGCAGTGAAGGGGTTACGACCATCAGTAAGGAACCTGAGTCCTGAGGCCGAGGTCTGGCTTTAGGTCGGCTTGCGTCAGTGGCCCAATAAAGGCCGACGTCAGCCCGAAAACCTTTTGCTAGTTGTCATCGGGCATCCGCTTGTGAGCCCGGCACGTACGCAAGACCTGTCCGCGATGTACTCAATACAGCAGTATGAGGAGCGCTTAACCCTGTTAGCCCCAAGGTCCCATTTCTCAAACTTTGGAGGTGTTGCTTAATGGCTGTGTACCAGTTGCAGGAGATGGGTTGACCATGATAATTCAAGGGTAGTGCCAGATTAGCTTGGCGCCTTCAGGCGCCAAGCTAATCTGGCACTACCCTTGAATTATCATGGTCAATCCATCTCCTGCTGTAGGGACTCGGGGTTAAAAGGGTTACTCCTTACCCAAAAGAAAAAGAAAAAAAAAAAGGAAAAAAAAAAAAAAAAGCGACTGACTGCCAAGTGTGTGAAAGGCAAAGAAAATCCTAGCCAAGAAAGAAACACGCTTAAAAAGGAACAGCCCGACTGTGTTGTGATTGTCCATTTTAAGCGTGTTTGTCCTTTTGACTGATGATCTTTGAGGAGCATTTAAACTACTCAGGCCCGACGCACTACAGCGGGAGATTGATCGACCATGATAATTCAAGGGCGTGGTGCCAGACTAGCGTGGTGCCTGATGGCGCCAAGCTAATCAAGCACTACCCTTGAGTTTTCATGGTCGATAACTGAATCTCCTGCAACTGGTACAGTCGTTAAAGTTGCACCTCCAAAATTTGGGAAATGTGGCCTTGGGGGTTAATACTGATAAATGGGCAGCTGAGGCCGAGGCTCATCTGTAGTCAGCTAAACACGTGGAGCCAGTTGCATGAGCGAGCTTAGTCCTGCACCAGCCACTAAGCAAGGTGGCGCAGGACCAAGCTCGCTCATGCAACTGACCCCTTGTGCAGTGGCAAGTTTTAAACCTGCAAGTTTAACACATTTGTGTGGGTGAAAGTGTTAGCTAATAACAGTAAAATACTCCTTTCTTGCCTGGGTGGCGTGTGCTGTATGGCCGTGTCGGACGCACTCCAGTATTTGCTGGTACCTAGCGCGTTTAGGGGTATTTAAGTTAACCCATTTAGCCCCGACGCCCTACAGCAGGTGATGGATTGACCGTGATAATTCAAGGGTGGCGCCAGATTAGCTTGGCGCCTAGCTAACCTGGCACTACCCTTGAATTATCATGGTTGATCCACCTCCCAGAACTGCTACATAGTTGTAATGCGACACCTCTAAAATTTGAGAAATGTGGCCTTCGGGGTTAAATGGGTTAATTAACCTTGTGCATGCAGTCACATGTACTGTTTACATTACCAGTGGCTGCGTGCTCCAAGAGGTTAACCTGTTGGCTGTCGGTGGCATACTTGGTTGAGGTGATTCCTGTAGGACAATCACCTCGACTGAACACCCTACCGACAGCCAACGGGTTAAAATGATATATTCCTGAGTCAAGTGAGGCCAAAAGGTCAATCAGCTACTCAGAATCTTGTACTGACATGTATGCATTACCTGCCATTCTTGTAAGTTTCAGCATGTCGCCCCAGACAACACATGGGGAAGTTCCCTAACAATATGAACAAGATGGTGTTTCCATTTTCAAGCTCAGTTGTCCTTCTGATCCGTCTCCTACTCTAACTCACCCCGCTCTGATCCACACACACTGACACACAGAAATAAAGACAGACACACGGCGCTTCCTGCCATTCGTAAGCTATGTGCCTGTCAAGCTTGTCCGTCCTCAAACGCGGGCTCTAGTCGCTGCCACACACACACACACACGCGACGCTTGACGCCAAAAGTACGTTCTCCAGCATGGTTTGCGTAGCTGGATGTGACGTAATTGTCATCTTGTTACTTCTTTGCCAGAATTTCGGCCCCCACACCCAACTAGACGTCATGTACATGCTCGGAACGCGCTCAACGAAGCCCCATTTCAAAGTTGTTCCTATTTTAATAGTAACAACAAT
>BTPG01000004.1:165538823-165586323 GCA_036245525.1 Semisulcospira habei
GATGCCGTCAAAATTACAGTGAAGTAAGTGCATACATGTACGTACTGCTTTACAAAAATTTGATCCGAATAAGACTAGCTGCGGTCTGGTCCTGGAGTTTTTCGCCTCACAGCTTCAAGCTGTAAGACCCAAAATCACAGACCAGCGCACACATATATGTTAACCCTGACGCACTACAGCTGAGATGGATCGACCATGATCATTCAAGGGTAGTGCCAAATTAGCTTGGCGCCTGACGGCGCCAAGCTAATTAAAAATTACATAAATTATGATCATGACCATGATCATTCAAGGGTAGTGCCAAATTAGCTTGGCGCCTGATGGCACATGGTCGATCCATCTCCTGCAACTGGTACATGGTCCTGAGTTTACACCTCCAAAATTCAAGAAATGCGGCTGTGGAGTTAAACTGATTCTGACATCGCACAAGGGCCTGTTTTTGACGCCTATAGAAAGCAATGGCAGCAAGCAAATGAAAAGTGCTTATCCCAGACGTGTCGTAAGCTGGTACGTGGCTGCTTGCTACATACACTTTAATCTTTTTAGCCCCGAGTCCCTACAGCAGGAGATGGATTGACCATGATAATTCAAGGGTAGTGCCAGATTAGCTTGTCGCCGAGTCAATCGGCATACCCTCAAGCGGAAAAGCGTCTTACACATGCCCGGAGTCCCTGCTTAACTTCTGTAAGTAGAAGACTAAGGACAAACCCCCCTTCTCTATACCGCCTCTAGCTGTGTATGAAGTAGGAAAACTGATCGGGTCACTGAAAAACAAAAAATCATCGGGACCTGACGAGATCAGTCCTAAAATCCTGAAACTGTCCCTTCCCTATACAGTAGAATCGTTAACGTATATTTATAACTTATGCATCCAACAAAATATATTTCCATCAGAACTGAAGCAAGCCAAGGTTATCCCTTTGCCTAAATCAAAAGATCTGTCTGATGTTAATAACTATAGACCCATCTCAATATTATCCAGCCTTTCCAAACCTCTTGAAAGACACGTGCACAAACACCTTTATCAATATTTGGAGAGTCGTAGTCTATTGCACGTATTTCAGTCCGGCTTTCGCCCCAAGCATTCTTGCCACACGGCACTAACAAGACTTATTGATGCGTGGCTAGCATCCAT
This sequence comes from Semisulcospira habei, assembly GCA_036245525.1. Lineage (NCBI taxonomy): Eukaryota > Metazoa > Mollusca > Gastropoda > Semisulcospiridae > Semisulcospira > Semisulcospira habei. The sequence goes on from BTPG01000004.1 coordinate 165,539,959, forward strand.
AAATAACTCCCAAATAACTGGGTCGATCTTTATTGATTTTAAGAAAGCTTTTGACCTTGTAAATCATAACATTCTTTTGTCAAAACTTCAAGCATATCTTTGCAATGCAGGTGCTGTCTCATTGTTCACTTCATATTTAAGCGGAAGGAAGCAAAGAGTACTGTTAAATGGATCCTACTCCTCGTATGGTCACGTCAAAAGCGGCGTGCCTCAGGGCTCTGTCCTCGGGCCATTGCTGTTCTGCATATTTATCAATGACCTTCCACTACATATTAGTTGCCGCGATATTTCTTGTGACATGTTTGCTGATGACTGCACACTACACACTCCTCACAAAAATGTAGCTGCAATTAACACGCGTCTGCAGGAAAGCCTGCGCGAGGTCACCGACTGGTGTCATTCCAACTCCATGTCCCTGAATCTGTCAAAAACAGAATGCATGGTTATAACCACACGTCAAAAGCACCAGCTATGCCCGCTCTCTCTTAGTCTGTCTATAAACGGCAGCCCAATTGAGCAAGTATCACACCACCGCCTCTTGGGGGTCACTATAGATGATCAGCTTAAATAGCAACTGCATATTAATAATTCCAAGCAGACATCAAGAGACTGGGAACCACCTGGAGTAGAATCGAAGGAGAAGCACAGGACAGGAGTTGCTGGAGGTCTCTCGTCGACGGCCTATACCCGGGTAGGGGTGACAGGCGTAAGTAAGTAAGCATATTAATAATGTGTGCAAAAGGGTTTCCAGAAGCCTGTATATGTTGTCAAAATTGAAAACAATTACTGACACAGATACGCGTCTTCTTTTCTACAATGCTCATGTCAAGTCGCACATAGACTATGCATCAACAGTGTGGGATGGTTCTAGTGATGTACATTTGAAGAGGCTGAACTCCCTACATAGGAGAGTTGCTGCCTAATATTTCCCGATCCCGAACTCTCAACTGACGAAAAGCTTAAAACTTTAAAAATTCTCCCTCTATCCCAGCACTTTCAGTTCAATAAAGGTGTATTGATGTACAAGCTGTACAAGCAATCATGTCCACTGTACTTGAGTTCTTTTTTCTCAGAACGGACATCTGTAGCTTCTAGACATGGACAACAATTCAAAGTACCCCTGCCGCGTATTGATTTATTCAAAACCAGCTTGTCATTCTCGGGAAGTTCATTCTGGAATTCTATTCCTGCAGACTGAATTAGAAACGCAAAGACGCTCACCTCATTCCATTCCCTTCAAAACATCAGTTAGATATCTTGGTGTCAAGATAGATCAGACACTGGCCATGCACGATCAAATCAGCAGTGTTTGTCGAGCCTCATTCCTGGGCTCAGACGCATTGCATCTATCCGGCCTTATCTCTCTGAACGCGCTTCGGCTAGACTAGTCACTGCGCTGGTAACTTCCCGCCTTGACTATTGTAATTCCATCTATTCAGGTCTGCCCATGGAACAGGTATGTCGGTTGCAAAGGGTTCAGAACAGCGCTGCACGGCTCGTTCTAAAGAAGCGTAAACGCGACCACGTGACACCCATGCTTAAAGAACTCCACTGGCTGCCGGTAAAGTTTCGATGCCAGTACAAGATGGCAACTCTGGCATACCGTCACTTCGACGGGACTCTACCGGCTTACCTTTCTGCTTCACTCTGCACATACCAGCCTTCACGTTCTCTGCGGTCCTCCAGCGAGAAACGTTTGAAGGCTCCGAAGCGTAACTTGAAAACTGTTGGTGAACGCTCATTCAGCTTCATTGCACCTTCAGTTTGGAACTCGCTGCCTGTCAGTCTTCGAAATCTCTCTACTCTCCCTCAGTTTAAGGCTCAGTTGAAAACTCACTTCTTCCAGCTTGCTTTTCCTCTGTCGTAGCTCCGTGGTCCTGTTGTATTTATTTGTAATGTTATTGTATTCGTCTATGTCATGTTTGACTGCGTGTGTTAGCGCAATGAGTTTTTGCCACAAAAAGATTTTGCGCTATACAAGAACCATTCATTATTATTATCATTATATAGGGACAGCCTCTTCAAACACCTAGAATCTCTGACGTAATCAAATCATTACAGTATTGGGATAACTTACACTTGTGTTCAGATGTGTACATGTGCGTGTGTGTGAGTTTGTGTGTGTGTGTGTGTGTGTGTGTGTGTGTGTGTGTGTGTGTGTGTGTGTGTGTGTGTGTGTGTGTATGTATGTGTGTGTGTATGTGTGTGTATGTGTGCGAGAGAGAGAGAGAGAGAGAGAGAGAGAGAGAGAGAGAGAGAGAGAGAGAGAGAGAGTCCCTTTTTCCCATAGCCGTACCATAATATTTGAATGCCAAAGAGTACCTTTAAATACTGCATGTACTGTGTATAATGTTTTTGCCTTCATATGTGTGTGCTCGATATGTTGGGCGCGCGCTCGCGTATGTGTGTGTGTGTGTGTGTGTGTGTGTGTGTACTGTATGTGTGACTCTGTGTGTGTGTGTGTGTGTGTGTGTGTGTGTGTGTGCGCGCGCGCGCGCGCGTGCGTGCATGCTGTGTGTGTGTGTATGTGTGTGTGTGTCGGCGTGAGAGAGAGAGAGAGAGAGAGAGAGAGAGAGAGGGGGGGGGGGAGAGATAGCACCTGCATTCATATTTGCCCTTGCTGTATGAACTTTAATGTACTTAATGATTCTTTGTTTATTGCTTTACTTTGTATTTTTACTCATTTTATACTTTTGTGCGTACGCGTATGCGGGTAGGTATGTCTGGATGCGTGTCCGAGAGCGTGTGTTTGTTTTTGTGCGTATGTGCCTGAGTGCGTGCGTGTGTAAGTGCCGTGTGTGTGTGTGTGTGTGTGTGTGTGTGTGTGTGTGTGTGTGTGAGTGTTCGTGCGTGTGTGCATGCGTACTGAATTGCGGTGTACATGTGTGTGAGTGTGTGTGTGTGTGTGTGTGTGTGTGTGTGTGTGTGTGTGTGTGTGTGTGTGTGTGCGTGCGTGCATGCGCGGGTTGCGATGTGCATGCGTGCGTACCTGAGTGCGTGTGTGGGTATGTGTGTGTGTATGTGCGTGGTGCGTGCGTGCGCCGGTGAGCGAATGCAGCAGTGCATGCAGCAGTGTGTGGTATGTGTATGTTTACATGTCTATGTCACTTATGTAGTAGATGTAGCAACGGCAAGTTTGAAAACTGGTCCTGTTACCAATAACTTCTACCGTTGGAAAATAAAGGTTCATTGTTCATTGTTCATTGTTCATTGTTCAAAGCAGGAAATGGCTTGACCATGATAATTCAAGGGTAGTGCCAGATTAGCTTGGCGTCTTACAGCAGGAGATGGATTGACCATGATAATTCAAGGGTAGTGCCAGATTAGCTTGGTGCCTAAGGCGCCAAGCTAATCTGGCACTACCCTTGAATTATCTTAGCTTGGTGCCTAAGGCGCCAAGCTAATCTGGCACTACCCTTGAATTATCATGGTTAATTCATTTCCTGCAACTGGTACATAGTCATTAGGCAACACCTCTAAAATTTGAGAAATGGGACCTTGGGGCTACAAGCGTTAGGTGGCCCGTCTTGAATGAGGCAACATGTTGAAGGAGGGCTCTCTGTTGATTTATCAGAATCCTGTGCGCTCAACGCCTATTTGGTGCAGAAAAAGTTATCTGAAGTTCGCATTTCCTCAAGTAACCGTCCTGTTGAAAACTATCGGTTGGTGCGCAGGATAATGAGGATCTATTTCTCTTGCAGCTGGTCAACGACGCTAATTTAAACCGTTTAACCCCCTTGTGCTTGCAGCTACTGGTAGTGCAAACAGTTCCAGTGGCTGCCTACACAAGAGGGTTGACTTTACAGTTCAAAGTGATCTGAATGAACTCACACTTCACCCATTACATCCAGAGGTTGAATTTTTTTTAATTTGCTTATTTACCTATGGCAGCTACATCACAGATTATGAGATAGGTCAACTATTTTAGTTCAAGGGTGGTGCCAGAATAGCTTGGCGCCTCAGGCGCCAAGCTATTCTGGCACAACCCTTGAACTACCATAGTCAAATAAATTTCAAGCAGTAGTGTATCAGAATGAAAGGGTTAACAAACCAAAAACTCATGAAAACAACAAAAGACTAAGGGAACTCCTCATCTTAAACATGAATATGCAAATACAAAATTAAAAACTGCAGGCACACAGCACCTAATACTTAAAGCAAGGATTTCAAACAAAAAAAGATTGGGCAAGAAGGGGTAAAAGCGTTGAAAGAAGTGTGAAAAACAATTGAACTATTATCACAGAAAGGCAAACAAACAAGCATTAAGTTATGCCACATAAACATGTGAACAATAACTCAACAAACACAATGTACAGTGTCTATCTAAACTGACTGACTGAATTACAAACCACGCAAACCAACAACAACAAATTCAAACATACACATAGTTTGTTCACAACATGAGCAAGAAATCTTAACTCATTGTGTCCCCAGGGTCGAAATCCCTAAATTTTGGAGTTGTCCTCTGAAGACTGCATTACAATTTGGGAGACAGATCGACCATGATAGTTCATGGGTGATGCCAAGCTCTTCTGGCGACACCTTTGAGCTATCTTGGTCGATCCATATCTTGCTGTGGTGTGTCGGGGCTGATTGACATATGCAAATACAAAGCAAAAGAAAACAGAACCAAAACATCAAAATGCAGTAGTAGGCTACAACTTCAAGTATAGCAAAACGCAAGTGGGCCTACGGTCGAAATATCCACACAGAGGCTAGTTACCCCTACATCAGAAGTAGGTGAAACTTTGCATGGACTTCAAACATTCATCCGTCCCGCTCCATCTGCAAGAGGCAAATAATCTCATGAGCCCCTGAAGAATATATGCTTCTTGCATGGAGTTGTATTTTTGACATGCACAGTTTGAGGTACTTAGTATTTACAGTATGAAAATGACTTTGGTATCAATTTCAGCCCACTTTGAGCCGATTTTCAATTGGGATAAAGCGGTTATTTAATGCGCTGATTTATTTATTTATTTATGACTGCTATGAATGCCACAGTGGTCCAGCAAAACAGTCCCTGGCATCTTAACTATAAAGGGGCACAACCTACTGTCTTTCCTTACTACACGGGTGACAGTAGGAAAACTTGAAATGACTGAAAACGGTCCATAGACTAAGCCCCATGATCCATCACCACCAGAGACATAAATTCTCCTGCAGAGGCCGGGGCTCATGAGAATTTATTCCTCTTGCAGATAAAACAGGCTGGCTGAAGGGCTGTCTGAACCAAAACAGTTAAACTTCAGCTTCCTGGGATTCTGAAAAAAACTGAATCAGTCCCCAGGACTGAAGACTGTCACTGATGTAACTATAAAAGGTGTAACCTACTGTTTTTGACCTGATCTGGACTTTGTCTACTTAAGACTATGTAACAGTGCAGGAGAAAGATCGGCCTGCACAGTTCAAAGTTTGGTTGACACTGCCAGACATAGCTTGGCACTTGATGAAACACAAATTTTCTGTCAGGATAAAACAAATATTTAAATCTCACCATGCTGGGCAGTCCACACTATCATGCCGACTTGCTGTTAATAACTGGAAAAACACACCTAACTTATCAAAACTGGAATAATATATATGAAACGAAAGCCCCACACAGTGGAGTTTAATGTAACAACAGGTAAAAATTAAAGCACATAACTGGCACTTGCATTAAACACACAAACAATTTCTCTTTAGACAGTGGAGTTTGTACTTAGACAATACTAGTGCTATTAATGCAGTGCTGTTCTTGACCATTCTAGGCAGGCAGGCCCATTAACCCCAAAGCACAAGCAGCCACCAGAACTGTTCACAGTGGCTGCATGTAACACGGGGTTTGGTGTATAGACAAGGAGACTGGAGGACAAGTACGCCGGGAGTGTCTTATCAAAGGCCTAAAAAACGAGGGAAGCAATTTTGTATTGAATTACCAAGGTAACATGTGATAAGTAGCTTCCTCTGTTAAATGTTAAGATGACAACGTTACTCGCTGAGCAAAGCGTTCACTCCCCCCCCCCCCTCCCCCCTTCCCCAATAAACCTTTGGCCAATCACCTTTCTCGGTACAAACACACGCTAATCTTCGTTCAGTCAAACCTCTAAACAAACACATGCCAATAAATAAATAATTTAGGAGGCTGCACAACAAAAAGAACTATAATTATGTAGGTGTTCTGTGATGGTGGGTTGGTTAGTTCGGGTTTAACGTCCACGGCACCGAAGTGATAATGGACGGCCCTGACGGGCGGCTTATGGGGGACAGGGCAATCTATTACCTATGGAGTAGGACCTTAACACTGATCAACTCAGGCGCACTCCAACTGTGCCACTTTGATTTACCAGGACCTTTCAACGGGCATGCTATTGAACAAGCCCGTCATTTCCCCCTGGATTGCGAGTCCAGCTACCGGGGCGGGACGGGGATTCGAACCCACGACCCGGCGATTTCCTTCGCTCTCCTGCTCCGACGCTTAACCGCCTGAGCTATTTGGGACTCTATGTTCTGTGATACCGCTAGTACCAGTTGTATACAAAATGTACCTGAATAAGGAGTTGGATAAGTTAGATAATATCAACGACAGGAAATGTCAACTGAAGCGAAGGCCCTTTCCCTACTGACCGCATTCGAAACGGCAAAGAAACAAAGTTGGATAAACAAAACGTGAGGGGATTACGCAGCAAAATAACTACATACACGCGTTGTGTTCGGCCTGTACATGTATTACCAATGTCATACAAAAGAATGACTGAAAATGTGTTAAATTAAAAAAAAAATATCTGAGATCAGGATCAGGATTTTATCTAACGTCTTTTCACACATTGATGATATTAGACCAATATATATATATATATAAATAAAAATTAAAAAAAACAAAACTAAAATAATATCAACAACCAAACACACAAATTGTGAATATCAAAGAATAACAACAACTAACATCCAACCACACACACAAATGACTTATTATAATAGTTTACCCACCGGACTATGAATTATGATATTAACTATTGAAATGGCAATATTTCTATGTAAGATGTCATACATATGGTCTGCTAATTTTTCAACTGTTACGTTGGTTTTTTGTCAACAGATTCATTGTAATAGGACACTCACAGAATATATGTTTAACAGAGATGGGGCTTAAGCACTCGCATTTGATGTCTTTCGATAATTTTTGTTTCTTGAGAGAAATTCCAGGCCGGCGAATGCAGTTGGCGCGAAGCTGTTGACTGATAGTCGGAAGTATATTGCGCTTGTACTTTTAACTCCTTCAACTCCCACACGCCACGGCAAGACACGGATCGAGCGTGATAGTTCAAGGGTGGTGCCAGAATAGCTTGGCGCCCATAGGCGCCAAGCTATTCTGGCACCACCCTTGAACTATCACGCTCGATCTTTTTCCAGAAGCTTCAGGGGGCAACTTCAACATTTGCGGATTTCGGCCCTGGAGCGGAATATGTTAACAGTTGAAGACAAAAATGGTTGTATTATGAGTTAGGCTTTGCCAGTGGTTTTTGTCGCCTCTCGGGTCGGGTCAGGGGAGACAATGTCGGTTGTAAGAGTCTCGGGTTAAAGCCCTCTTACCTCTGACCTCCGACACCGACCCCCCTGACCGGACCCTCGAGGCGACAAGAACCACTGTCGAAGCCTAATACTGACAACTAATAATACCATTTAGTGCCAATTGAACTAATATGGAATATTTTTTACTGCGGAGCTCCTATGATTTGTCGATTTTGCTGCACAGTTGTAAACATTTCACGGTGACTAGATAAGAGCAAGCCATTTCAATTCCCTAAACAGAACCCCGGCAGATTTCAATAGTAGGTTTTGGGAAGCTGACGTCATCACGCCAGTTGTGACGGCCATCTTGTGAGGACTGATACGGGACTAAGCGCTCTATAGGGAAATCGCTGTTTTTGTAATGTCAGGAAAGTCCTGACGGTACTATAAGCAATAACAGCAAGTCTTGCCATCACTGTAGGAAACCGCTCACCAGAATCTGTTTTTGTTTGTTTCCAAAGAGGAAGAAACATGAAGACAAACGTGTTGAAAGACTATTTCGCTACTATCTCATGACTATTGTATCCTCATAAGATGGCGGCTGACGCGCCGACGCTGCTAGGCAACGCGGAGAACTTCCCGAGCCTTGTACCGAGGTCAACCATACAGACTTCATGTATGCCTGCGCTGTATCAGGTTTGAAAACTTCATGGTCAGTTCACGTGAACACGTATCTTTCTTATACTGGACTTAGTATATCTGTGGCACATTTAGGGATGTAAAATCAATCATTTCATGACAAAAATCCGACATTTGGCGACTGTACAGCAAACCTGACACATCGTTCAAGTTTCTTAAAAGTAAATAGCAGTAGGTCAACTGTCATTGAATGATAATTAAGATATGTATAGAAAAGTGTTTCTTTGTGGAGATATTTGCAAGAAACGTTGTACGCTCCGATGCCGTCAAAACGTCCTATAGTAGTCATCGTTTTCCTCTCTACGTCACACGACCAGTGACTTTAGCGCAAACCGTACCATGTGACCCTGATATAAAAACCTCTGTAGCGAAAAATGGCGGACGTTTTGTAGCCTCTCGATGACGCATCTTGGATGCCAGTTTTGTTCTATAAAAGATCGCCAAACGTTCTAAAGTACAAAGTTACTTAGTGTTGTTCGAAACACCAAGCACACTCGGTACTGGAGACGGCAACGTCATGACATATTTTAAATTACGTCATAAGTCTATTATGTATAAAGGTATACTCCTTTGACGTCAGTCATGTCTGGCGTGATCCAGGTCCCAAGATGTCTTCTTGATTTCTTTTACGAATATAGTGGAGCAATGAAAACAAACTGAATACGTTATTGGTCGGAGGGGTTCGCTGCACGGGCCCTTGTAGGCCTTCGGGAGGTCAAAGAAACCATTGTAACTTCTAATATTTACTGCTACCCGCGAGAAAAGGTGAGCAGTGACGCAACCATCATCCCGTGCCTGTGTGCAAGAACTATCATCTTCCTCTGGACAGGCAAGGCAAAAGTGGAGTACTTTTATCAGATTTTCTCGGGCCATCAAATGCGCATCACGGCTGCAAAGGGCCATTACCAGTCATCTATTATTCACCGATACAGTTTTATTGCCTTTTGACTGGCAGACGCACAAGGTGTGCGCGGTGGAAGTAAGGGCAAATCACGCAGGTATTAGCAGTGGTCGATCATTTGAAGAGAAAAGAACACTTGAAGCCGGCGCAAAACACGATTTCATCCATTAGCCAGTCCTAGTCCGCCACTGCGAACCATAACCAAATGCAAGAGGCATAGATCCTCAGTCATGAGCCCCCACATTCGCGGGGGCTCATGAGGATCTATGCCTCTTGCGGGACACCATTCATATCTGTGTGACTAGAAGGGTCATTAGGATCAATGCCGGTCTTGCTGGTGCCGCTCATTCTGAACTGACGCACGTGAAGATCTAGTGAAATGACGCCTTTTGCTGGTATCATTAACCCCTTCACTGCCTAGACAAAAAGAACACGCTCCAACCGCAAGAAGCAAAGATCCTCACGAGGCGACCACGCCTCTTGCCGATAACACTGTAACGCTGTGTATCTGTAACGCTGTGTCTATAACGCTGTGTATCTATAACGCTGTGTCTATTATGCTGTGTGTCTATAACGCTGTGTATCTATAACGCTGTGTGTCTATAGCGCTGTGTGCCTATAACGCTGTGCGTCTATAACCCTGTCTATAATACTGTGTGTCTATAACGCTATGTGTCTATAACGCTGTGTGTCTATAACCCTGTCTATAATACTGTGTGTCTATAACGCTATGTGTCTATAACGCTGTGTGTCTATAACACTGTCTATAACGCTGTGTGTCTATAACGCTGTGTGTCTATAACGCTGTGTGTTTATAACGCTGTCTATAATCCTGTGTATCTATAACGCTGTCTATCTATAACACTGTGTGTCTATAACGCTATGTGTCTATAACGCTGTCTATAATACTGTGTATATATAACGCTGTGTATCTATAACGCTGTGTGTCTATAATGACGCTGTGTATCTATAACGCTGTGTGTCTATAAAGCTGTGTGTCTATAACGCTGTCTATAATACTGTGTATCTTTAACGCTGAGTGTCTATAACGCTGTGTGTCTATAACACTGTGTGTCTATAACGCTGTGTATCTATAACGCTGTGTGTCTATAACGCTGTCTATAATACTGTGTATCTATAACGCTGTGTATCTATAAAGCTGTGTGTCTATAACGCTGTGTGTCTATAACGCTGTGTGTCTATAATACTGTGTGTCTATAACGCTGTTTATCTATAACGCTGTGTGTCTATAACGCTGTGTATGTTCAACGCTGTGTGTCTATAACGCTGTCTATAATACTGTGTGTCTATAATACTGTGTGTCTATAACGCTGTCTATAATACTGTGTGTCTATAACGCTGTCTATAATACTGTGTGTCTATAATACTGTGTGTCCATAACGCTGTTTATAATACTGTGTGTCTATAACGCTGTCTATCATACTGTGTGTCTATAACGCTGTCTATAATACTGTGTGTCTATAATACTGTGTGTCTATAACTCTGTGTGTTTATAACGCTGTCTATAATACTGTGTGTCCATAACACTGTCTATAATACTGTGTATCTATAACGCTGTCTATAATACTGTGTGTCCATAACGCTGTCTATAATACTGTGTGTCCATAACGCTGTCTATAATACTGTGAGTCCATAACGCTGTCTATAATACTGTGTGTCCATAACGCTGTCTAAAATACTGTGTGTTCATAACGCTGTCTATAATACTGTGTGTTTATAACGCTGTCTATAATACTGTGTGTCTATAATACTGTGTGTCCATAACGCTGTCTATAATACTGTGTGTCCATAACGCTGTCTATTATACTATGTGTTTATAAACGCTGTCTATAATACTGTGTGTCTATAACTCTGTGTGTCTATAACTCTGTGTGTCTATAACGCTGTCTATAACTCTGTGTGTCTATAACGCAGTCTACAACCCTGTGTGTCCATAACGCTGTCTATAATACTGTGTGTCCATAACGCTGTCTATAATACTGTGTCCATAACGCTGTCTATAATACTGTGTGTCAATAACGCTGTCTATAATACTGTGTGTCCGTAACGCTGTCTATAATACTGTGAGTCCATAACGCTGTCTATAATACTGTGTGTCTATAACGCTGTCTATAATACTGTGTGTCTATAATACTGTGTGTCTATCACGCTGTCTATAATACTGTGTGTCTATAACTCTGTGTGTCTATAGCGCCGCTGTGTGTCTATAACTCTGTGTGTCTATAATACTGTGCATCTATGACGCTGTGTGTCTATAACACTGAGTGTGTGTCTATGTTCTTCGGACGGCTTGGGCTAGTCGGTGCTGATTTTACACAGATTTCAAGAACACAATTTGCGACCACTGGCCGGTAATGGGATTAATATCCGGAGACAGGGTTTTGAGCAGTGTTTCTGTGATGTTTTCAGGGGCGACATTTCCAGCAGCTGCCAGAGACTGGGTTAAAACTGCGTTATTCTAGCGTCTGACAGTGATTGGGTTAACACATTATGCCCCAGGATCAAAATCCTCCAATGTTGAAGTTGCCCTCTGGAGGACTGTATTACAATTCTAGAGACAGATCCAGCATGATAGTTCAAGGGTGGTGCCAGAATAGCTTGGCGCCTATGGGCGCCAAGCTATTCCGGCACCACCCTTGAACTATCATGCTTGATCCGTGTCCTGCTGTGGCGTGTCGGGGCTGAATGGGTTAAACTATTCCGTGTCAGTCAGCCATCTGGTGTCGCTCATGCTGACAACTTTTGATCTTGCACGACACAGTATCGTTTTCACTGACATGAAACCCCACGCATCCTCAGCGTTTGTCATCTTGGCCGTGTTTATAGTCCAGATAAATGCTTCTGATTTCAAGGAGGCTGGAGGAGAACATCCAGCGGAACACGCTTCAACCACCCATGCTGCTGACACTCGCAGTTCTCCCGTTGTTGGAGGTTCTTCAAAAGACGACAAGGCTTCTGCCTGGACCGCTGCCGACGCTCAAACTACTTCAGCTGCCGGCGGTTCTCCAAGTGAACACCAGGTTTCAAACGACGACGCTGCTGACACGGAAAAACCCTCCATTGTTGCAAGTTCTGAAAATGACGAACAAGCTTTGATTTTGACTCATAACATGACTCAACACACTGAGTACACGGCGTCAACTCTGGGCGTTGAATTTGAAACCAAAACACCCGATCAAACTTCTACTGTACACGATGAAAGTCCCAGCGCTGCACACCCGTCAAACGGCGGTGCTGATATTGAAACCAAGGGTTCCCACAAAGTTGTATCCAACAATATTGACACTCATACCGCTGAATACAATTCAAGAGGCATGGCAGTTCAATTCGCAACTCAAACGATCAACCAAACTTTAACCCAAAGTGTTCCTACTGAAAATTCTGGCCAACCAACATATTATGGCGACAGCTACCACGCAGTGCCGTTACCTACATGCATCTTTGGACATTGCGAGAGAAAGTGGCTTGAAGATGTGTATGAATTCAAAATATTTTTCTCAGCATCGTCATCAAGAAATTTCACCGTGTCAGCTCAGGAGTACTCATTGCCTCCAGATTTGTGTTTTTGTGACTCGATGTGCTTGTTGCTAGGTGACTGCTGCTACAACTACTTTCCGGAGTATTTTGGAACAACAGTTGTGGAGGAGATCAAGGGGTTTGAACATAGTGTACTTTTTCTGATATTTTATTTAAACTTATTCAGCCTGACGGCCGTATTTCCCAAATTTTGGAGGCGTCATCTAATGACTATGCACCAGTTGCAGGAGATGGATCGACCATAATAATTCAAGGGCAGTGCCAGATTAGCTTTGGCGCCGGTAGGCGCCAAGCTAATCTGGCACTGCCCTTGAATTGTCGTGGTCGACCCATCTCCTGCTGTAGGGCTGAATGGGTTAATTAAACTGACTTCCATGCCAGAGTGTTTTTTGTCCACCGTATTGAAAATACGGTAGACGTTGAAATGGGGCTGGTCGGAGCGCATTCCGGAGCATGCACATGACGTTTTTGGCGTGCGGCGCAGAATTCTGGCAAAGAAGTAACACGATAAAAATGATGTCACGTCTAGCTACGCAAACCTTGCTAGAGAACGTCTTTTTGGCGCCAAGCGTCGTGTGTGTGTGTGTGCGTGCGTGCGTGTGTGTGTGTGTGTGTGTGTGTGTGTGTGTGTGTGTGTGTGTGTGTGTGTGTGTGTGTGTGTGTGTGTGTGTGTGTGAGGATGTGACAGCTACTAGAGCCCGCGTTTGAGGACGGACAAGCTTGAAATTTTACGATATTGTCCTTAAAAGAATTATCTCAGGACCTTTTTTCGATTTTTTGATTAAGATGCTCATTGGCGAGAAAATGTCCGTTTCACAATAACTGGTTGATCCACACTGGAGTCGGTAATTTTTTTTATTTTTTACTAGATATTTTGCGTATAGCCAGATAAAAATGGAGATATTGAATGAGGTCGTTAACCAGCATTGTACCTCTAGAACTTTTAAAGTGATAATTAAATACTTTAAAAAAATATATTTTCACGTTTTTGGGATTAATTTCACGAATTATATGGGTTAATCTTAAAACAATCGAATCTTTTTTTTTACGGAAATTAAAATCTTCTCATTAATAATCGCATGATTTTTCGTATACGGTATTTACATAAGCCTACAGTTTGTCTCGGCTGTCGGGTACGATTAGGTCAATTGTGACATGTATGCGCTAGGTGTGACAATCAGACAAATTCTCTGCACCACTTATTAGGAGTCATTTGTAAAACAGCTAACATAACTTTAATTTTTCTTTAAAAAAAACAACAACAAAAAAAAAACCAAAAAAAAAAAAAACCCGCCTATTTTCTAATCAATACCAGCATGATTTTTCATGAACAGTGTTCGCATAAACCTGCTGTTTGTCCCGGCCCTGGGGTAGGATTAGGCCTAGGCGTGAAAATCAGCAAGAAAATTGCAAAGTTGATTCTCTGATACGTCAAATGTTAGGACTGCGATAAGTGACGTATAACATCGAGTCGTCACTATGAACACAGCGTCGTGGGACTAATCATGCCATGACGTAAAGCTTAAAGTGACGTCATTTCGCTGCTCGTGATATTATTCTTCTTCAGAATAGACGCCAGACCACGGAGCTTACGAATGGCGGGAATCGCCGTGTGTCCGTCTTTATTTCTGTGTGCCAGTATGTATGGATCAGCGGGTGGGTTAGAGTAGAAGGAGATGGATTCCTGTCGCTGCACGAGCCCATAGAGCGTACTCAGTAATGGCGGGAAGCGCCGTGTGTCCGTCTTTATTTGTGTGCGCCGACGTGTGTGTTCATCAGAGGTTGGCTTAGAGAGGAGGGAAATGGATCAGCATAATAAGCCTAACAAGATGGGATGAACCATAACCCACAAAGTCCCTTCTATAAGAGAGCTGTCCTCGCTGGCAATGGTCTCTAGCTTTTGTCTTTGACCTGATTCTGATGTTGAATTATCTCCCATTGAAAAAGTCTCACAGATCTGCCAATGCGTCAGTGAGTTTTATAAGGGGCGCAGGATTTACGCGTCATTGATTTGTCAAACGTCATTTGTCATGACGTAAGTTTTTAGTTTTTACGTAATTTTATATTTTACGTGATATGAGTTTTACTTTCGCTTCATAGGCTTGAGGAAATGGTGACAAAACTAGAACTTCACGGTACAATTTCAGTCTTGCTATAATTTGTGTGAAAGCAGGTTGACTTTACCTAGCTACATGATATACTAAGTACAGGGTCACCTGCATGCTCTTCTGAAAGCGCGTCGATGTGTGTGTGCGTGTTAGTGCGTGAGTGCGCGCGAGCTCCAAACATCTCAAAGAGGCAAAGATCCTCATGCGCCTGGAGGGCGCATGAGGATCTATTCCTCCTGGAGATGCGCGCAAGTGTTTGTGTGTGTGTGTGTGTGTGTGTGTGTGTGTGTGTGTGTGTGTGTGTGTGTGTGTGAGAGAGAGAGAGAGAGAGAGAGAGAGAGAGAGAGAGAGAGAGAGAGAGAGAGAGAGAGAGCCGCGCGCGAGAGAATGACGTCATATTTATAGTATTATGTCATTGTCTGCGTGGTGACGGAGTTGCCTATTTTACATCACCGCCATTGTCTGACTTTCTCTAGAAGTCAAGTTTTTTTTAGTGTTTTAATTTTTTTTCTGAATAAAGAAGTTAAAAGGATACAAAGCTTGCTAACTAGCTCATCCATGTCTTTCTCCAATGTTTTCTGCAAACTATCTATTTGCAAAATTTCAAGTAAATATGACAAAAATTACGGACTCTTATTTCGGTCAACCGACTTCCTATAAACGGTTGTTTGTGTCTTCAATGAGACATTCAATTACAACATGCTTGGAGGCTGTCTTAGCCAACCACTTAAAAAAGTATTTCGCCAAGCTTTCAAGCTTGTGTGTACAGAAATATCTGAGATTCTCTTGTTTACATACATACACACACATACATACGCACATACATACATACATATATACGGTGCTTCGCGCCAAATGTACGTACAGCAGCGATGTTAACGTAACTAGACATGACGTAATTTTCATCTTGTTACTTCAATTGTTAGAGGTTTAGCCTGCCCGCGTTTGACATAATAGACATGCTACTAAATTCGCCCCACCGCGACCCGTCCTAAAAAGTCCCTTGTATAAATAGAAGGGACTTAAAAATATGAACAAACCTGAATGTTCCTAAAAGAAAAACGCACGTGAGTTTCAAACAATACGGTAGACTTTGGGATGAAATCCTCATCTTGTTGTTTTTCGTTATTGTTCTTGTTGCTGTACATTCGGCCGTTAATCTTTCGATCTTTTGTTTTCCACGTTTCTGCCATCCTGCCTTTTGTTCTGTCTACATACAGCGGGTGCAAATAGGAGCCCATTTAAAAATCTTAATCATGTCAAAGACAGAAGGTTGCGCCCCTTTATAGACAGGAATGACCGTAGCACGCGCCCCTTTCTACGCACGAAGGACCGACGGGGCTGTTTCACAGCTGGATCGCCCCGAGGCACGCGTCCCCTTAGCAGTACATTAACTCATTCGCGGCCAGCGGCATCCGGATGCGGCTGGCCGCGAATAAGTTAACCCCTTCCCTGTCAACCTACGTCCATTTTGTTTCTGAAATCTGTGTTCGCTGAGCGACCAAAAGCCCCACAACCGTCCTGAAGAACACGGCCACAAATTGGTCTCAGCAAGAGGCATAGATCCTCATGAGCCCCCGCAGTCGCGGGGGCTCATGAGGATCTATGCCTCTTGCAGTTAGATCGTGTTCACCTTTTCTCGGCAGTGAAGGCCGGGTTCGTACCTCAAATTGCGGACGTCAATCAGGCAACTCCTTGCGAGTTAGAGGCATATGTTCTCATGTGAAACCCTTGTCCTGCAATCTAGTGCTAAACTCTATCTATAATCTAAAGCATGTTTTTTTATGCTCAGGTTTTTGCATGGCTACCTTAACGACGAGACGGCGGAGCCAGAGTTGCGACTGTTCTTGTTGTACGGGCGATGTTTCTTCATTAACGACGACATGTCGGCCATTCTCATGATAGCGCTGTGCCCAGAACACTTCCGGGACCCACCGCTGAGCGAGAAATGCGAAAACAAGTCTAGCGCAGCTCCGTTTGATATTCCCGTGACGTACCGCTGGTCCAGGAAGATGGTCTTTGCCAACATCTTTTGTTCCCGTTGCCATGGTGTCAGCGACAAAGACGTGGAATTTTGGGATGCAGAGGTTGTGTGTCAGAACGTGTCCGAGGAGGAAGTAAGAAGTATGGCTGACGTGATGAGAGAGGTTAACCCTCTCCCGCATGCTGTAAACAGTACCTTCGGCAGCATGCACGAGGGTGTAAAACCCGGGAAGTCTAGCCGATGCAAAACTGTGGTAAAAGGTGACCCTAAATCCAGCTTGGGATCGGTGTGGAAGAATAGAGCGAGCTACCGCAAGTGTAACACACGAGGCAGAAAGGTGGCGGAATTAGAGCGAGACTTGAAGCGCACGGGGGCCCTGACCCCTACAATCAAGGAAGAGTATCACTTTTGGTGTCAGGCATACGTCTATCCTGTCAGATATAATGGCACAATGTTTCTCAATCCACACTGCTTCGAGCTGTCGAAATTTGACAACAAAATCCAGACAGTCACTGAAACTTCACCACTGGGTTTGTCTGAAACATCACCACTGAGTGTCTCTGAAATATCACCACTGAATGTCTCTGAGATTTCACCATTGAATGTTTCTGAAGCGTCAGCAGAAAAGGAACGCCTTGAGTGCACTGCACTGGTGGAACCGAACCTAAGTTTTGACGTTTCTGAGGCGGCCAGTATCACAACCCTGCTGTTTGATTTCATGGTGGGACAGAACCACGTCGCCACAGAGACCACAGAGAAAATTCTGGTCACAGACAGCGACCGGTGTTTGACGAATGAAGCATTTGACATTTACTTGCAGAAGTGTCACAGTCTGTACTGTTATCTGGGGATGACCATGGTCAACGGCTTGTGTCGCGTGCAAGAAGAGCATCGTGTCGATCACAGAACGCAGATGCTTCCCAACGGTTCAGCCGAGTTCCGACTTTACTTCATGGCCGCCCAAGAGTTAGATTCAGAATTGTCTAATACAAGCGCGACCAGGGCTTTTCTTGAGATTGTTCAGAAATGTTTGAAAAACATAGACATTAACCAACTCGTGCATACAACTACTGGCGCTGTAAACAGAAGCAGTAGCTGCAGGCAGGAGGGGGTGAAGAAGTACAATGCCGGAGGCTGTTTGCAGGAAGGGCACAACGACAGCCTGCACTTGCCGGAGATAGTTCAGCAGATGACGGTGGAGATTATTACAACCGACTCCGATGGAACTCGGCAACTGTTCACGAATAGAAAGAAAGTGAACATTTCTTCTGACACACCAGACGCTTCCTCGACAGCCGCCGAAACTCAGAGAGAGCACGAGATACATTCTAATAACAAGCTGGACACAGAGACAGCAGGTGGTAGCCATAGTCCTGATCCAACTTCTGCTCCGGGTGTGAGAGTCTCTTTTGTGTCGACAGCTCCGATTGATCAGGTTTTCCGAGTTGCCACGCTGCTGACCAATGAATACCGGTCTTGCAAAGAAGCTGTACCAGCCGATGTCTATCTGAGTAACGTGGATGGGATGAAGGAATTGAGATGTCCGCTAGGTCACGTGATAATTCTGACAGATGTACCAATGGTGTCCACAGAGGAAGGGACAAGCCTCGTTGTGACGTACAACAGTTCACAGCTCTACTACGACATGGCCTTTGTACCTTTTGTCAAACAGGGTAGTGTCATTACTTTGTTTGTCTTTTAGTATTTGCCCAATGCGCAAAGGCCATCACGCCTACATCGGCCTTTTCCTTGAAACTTTAAGAAGGGTACGGTAAGAAATGAAATGGTTAGCGTAGGGAACAAAGCCCCTTGCTCCATGCCCCTTGCTCTATGCCCCTTGCTCTATGCCCCTTGCTCTATTCCCCTTGCTCTATGCCCCTTGCTCCATGCCCCGTGCTCTATGCCCCTTGCTCCATGCCCCTTGCTCTATGCCCCTTGCTCTATGCCCCTTGCTCCATGCCCCTTGCTCTATGCCCCTTGCCTCTTGCTCCATGCCCCTTGCTCTATGCCCCTTGCTCCATGCCCCTTGCCCCTAGCTTGCTCTATGCCCCTTGCTCTATGCCCCTTGCCCCTAGCTTGTACCATGCCCCTTGCTCTATGCCCCTTGCTCCATGCCCCTTGCTCTATGCCCCTTGCCCCATGCCCCTTGCTCCATGCCCCTCTCTCTATGCCTCTTGCTCCATGCCCCTTGCTCTATGCCCCTTGCCCCATGCCCCTTGCTCTATGCCCCTCTCTCTATGCCTCTTGCTCCATGCCCCTTGCTCTATGCCCCTTGCTCCATGCCCCTTGCTCCATGCCCCTTGTCATATTCCCCTTGCTCTATGCCCCTTGCTCGATATCCCTTGCCCAATGCCCCTTGCTCCATGCCCCTTGCTCCATGCCCCTTGCTCTATGCCCCTTGCTCCATGCCCCTTGCTCCATGCTCCTTGTTCCATGCTCCTTGCTCTATGCCTCTTGCTTCATGCTCCTTGCTCCATGCCCCTTGCTCCATGCCTTTGCTCTATGCCGCTTGCTCCATGCCCCTTGCTCCATGCCCCTTGCTCTATGCCCTTTGCTCTATGCCCCTTGCTCTATGCCCCTTGCTCTATGCCCTTGTTCTATGCCCCTTGCTCTATGCCCCTTGCTCCATGCCCCTTGCTCCATGCCCCTTGCTCTATGCTCCTTGCTCTATGCCCCTTGCTTTATGTCCCTTGCTGACACCACTTTGACGCCAAGTCGCCGGGACAACAAGGGTGACTTGGTGTTGAATTAACGACGATTGTAGGAACACAGCCTGCGTTAGCCGGCACTGAAAGGGGTAAAAACTTATAAACCGCGCATTCGCGTTGTGTGTGCATGAGTGCGTGCGCGCGAGCAGCGGTTTACTTTAAAAAAAAAAAAAAAACTCATTCAGCCCGACGGCCGTATTTCCCAAATTTTGGAGAGGTCATCTAATGACCATGCACCAGTTGCAGGTGATGGATCGACCATGATAATTCAAGGGCAGTGCCAGATTAGCTTTGCGCCGACAGGCGCCAAGCTAATCTGGCACTGCCCTTAAATTATCATGGTCGACCCATCTCCTGCTGTAGGGCGTCAGGGCTGAATGGGTTGATTGATTGAGTGCTGCCTGTCTTCTTTGTGCAGGTAACAAACTTTCACAAAGGAGATAGGTGGCTCTCTGTGTTGTTTGTCCACTTTGAATAGGGGTTTAACCATTTTGCGCACGCAGACACCGTACTGTACCGAAGACTGCATGTTCAAAGGGGTTAACTCTTCAACCCCGTGGCCGTATTTCCCCAAATTTGGAGATGTCATCTAACGACTATGTACCAGTTGCAGGAGATGGATCGATCATGACAATTCAAGAGTAGTGCCAGTTAGGTTGGCGCCTGCTGGCTAATCTGGCACTACCCTTGAGTTGTCACGGTCAGTCCATCTTCAGCTGCGAGGTGTTGGAGTTAGATGGGTTAACTCATTCGCGCCCAGCCGCATCCGGATGCGCGTCATAAGCCGCGCATTCGGCTGCGGCTTGCCGCGAATGAGTTAAGGACACTCATTAGCGGTAACAATTTTCTCTGTTATTCCGAAGTGTCTTTCTGTGGGCGCGTGCGTGTGTGTGTGTGTGTGTGTGTGTGTGTGTGTGTGCGTGCGTGCGTGCGTGCGTGCGTGCGTGTGTGTGCGCGCGCGTGCTTTCCTGGCATGTTCCACGTCTGACAGTGTAAACTGTGTGCGTGCAGCTGACAGGACCGTTAGTACCCCGCACTGCAGACCACGCGGGTGTGTGTGCTGCCCCTGACTGTACCCTGGTCCGCTACCCCTCTTCGGACGTCTCTCACTTGCTGGACACTATCCACGAGCTGGCGGCGCAGTTAGAGGTCAGTGGCAGACGATCTCCGGGGGTCAGGGTGACTTGCACGAGTGAGCCGAAATCCTGCACACGCCATTAAGCAGGAATCATCGCGACAAAAACCGCTACCGACAGCCAGAGGGTTAAAACATAAGAGGGCCATACTAGTACCTCCTCTTGGCCGTACAACTATAGAGTGCTTGGGCCACGCCATACCTCCTCTTGGCCGTACAAGTATAGAGTGCTTGGGCCACGCCATACCTCCTCTTGGCCGTACAACTATAGAGTGCTTGGGCCACGCTATACCTCCTCTTGGCCGTACAACTGCTTGGGCCACGCGAGAGCCTGCCTGTCAAGATACCGAATTGTTGTTTCAAACACTGGATCGGCAAAATATCACTTTTCTTACACGCACACACACACATCGGCAAAATATCACTTTTCTTACACGCACACACACACACACACACACACACACACACACACACACACACACACACACACACACACACACACACACACACACGCACGCACGCACGCACGCACGCACGCACCCACACCCAATAATGATTCTATTCGTCCTGGCACATTTGGCATGACCATGATGTCAGTGTGTTTTTGTCAAATGTCTACTGGCGGATGTCTTTGTGAGCAGAAGATCTATGGGTTGACATCGGCCATAACCGACCCGTGCATAGACCTGTTTGTTGCAGGGTTGTCCGGTGTTTGGGCTTGACTGACGACTGACGACTGGCGACTGACGACTGG
Source organism: Semisulcospira habei (assembly GCA_036245525.1). Classification (NCBI taxonomy): domain Eukaryota; kingdom Metazoa; phylum Mollusca; class Gastropoda; family Semisulcospiridae; genus Semisulcospira; species Semisulcospira habei. The sequence goes on from BTPG01000004.1 coordinate 165,561,297, forward strand.
CGACTGACGACTGACGACTGGCGACTGACGACTAGCGACTGGGACTGGCGACTGACGACTGGCTACTAGCGACTGGGACTGACGACTGACGACTGGCAACTGACGACTGAGGACTGGCGACTGACGACTAGCGACTGGGACTGACGACTGGCGACTGACAACTGACGACTGGCGACTGGCAACTGACGACTGACGACTGGCGACTGGCGACTGGCGACTGACGACTGACTCTGTTCCGTCAGAGAAGTGGCTCAGGTTGACACGCTCAGTCAAATTGTTATTGTCCATGATCGTGTGCAGCTCAAGCTGACGATTTTAAACCTGAGGTCGATACTGATACATTTGGGATGGTTGTCTGCCCAGGTTTACACTGTAGAAGACAGAAAGATTGTGCTAGTTCACGGGTGGTGCCAGAATAGCTCGCTGCCTACAGGCAGCGAGCTATTCTGGCGCCACCCGTGAACTAGAATTGTCCATCCCTGTCTTGTCCAGACTGAAAAGTTAAATGCAGACATAACGTTTGTCGCCCTTTGACGTTTGTCGTCCATTGTTGCAGGTCAATCACGAGTTCCTGTGGGAAGACAATGACATCATCTACATCTGTGCAGAGCATGCACACACGCTGCGTCAGGAGCGCCCTGACAGTGATCTACATCTTGTGAAGAGGCTGGTCACTTCTTACGGGATCCTCGCCTCCAACATCTGTTTAGCCTTGACCTTGATCCTGTACGCGACGTTGAAGCCTCTGCGCAACCGGCACGGACAGAAGGTCATGTGCATGGCGGGGACTCTTTTCGTGGCGGAGGCGTGCTTCTGGTTCAGCGGTAGTTTGGCGGATGGTCTTGGCTGCGTCATTATGGCGGCGATCCAACATTTCTCTTGGCTGTCCACGTTGCTCTGGATGTCGGTGGTTTCTTTCGACTTTGCTTGTACGTTCGTGGCGGCGGTGCCTTCGGCTTCCAGCAGAATCAAGTGCTGCTCTGCTCGGCTGGCCAAGGAGGCTGCTATTTGCATTTGTCTTCCCGGTCTCACTGTGTTGGTGTTTGTAGCTAGTCACGCGCATCCTGGCACTGGGTACGCCCTGTACGGCAGGACGCGGACGGATGGCTGCTGGATCTCCACGGACTTTGCTCTCGTTATGGGAATGGTCGTCCCGGTGGGTGTCATCCTTCTCTTCAACCTCGCCTGCTTCGTCACCAGCTTGATAAGCATCGAACGACAGCGCATGCGCGGCTCCGGCTCTTTTCGGGGGAGCTGCTTTCACGGCGTGCTGTACTTGAAGATGAGCTTCGTCATGGGCCTGCCCTGGCTTCTGTCCTACTTCACCATGACGTTGCAGGCGGACTGGATGCTGCTGCTCGTGACCGCGTGCGATTCTCTGCAAGGGGTGGTCGTGTTCCTTGTCTTCGCGTGCAACAGGAAAGTGTACAGAGTTGTCCGACAAGCGCTGGCGTCCAGGAGAGACCTCAGCCGCGGCAGAAAGAGGCGGGCCGTGCACAGGGTGGAGCTGCAGGAGCGGCACAGGCAGCAGAACGGCCACTCGTAATTCTCGCGCATAGCATTCAAGCACCGCCCAATGCGCAATAGGCCATCGGGCCGACGTCGGCCGTACGTTGGACATGGCAGGACAGACACTAACCTTTCTGATTTCTGGCGGAGTCGGCCGGGCCGGGCCTTCAGGCTTCACCAACTAACACTTTTCATCCTGATACACGACTGCTTGAAATTAATCTATGTTAGTTCATGCGTGGTGCCAGAATAGTTTGGCGCCTCAGGCGCCAAACTGTTCTGGTACCACCCTTGAACTAAAATGGTTGACCTATCTCCTAATCTGTAATGCAGCCTTCATAGAACAATAAGCAGTTAAAAAAATCAGCCTCAGGATGTAATGGGTAACTGACTTTTGCAGGCCCATTGTTACTCATTCTGCCCGCGACACACCACATCAAGACAGGGTTTGACCATGATAGTTCAAGGGTGGTGGCAGAATAGCTTGACGCCTATAGGCGCCAAGCTATTCTGCTACTACCCTTGAACTATCATGGTCGATCTGTCTCCTGAGTTGTAATGCAGTCCTCAGAGCACAACTCCAGAATGTGGTTTGTGTGGTGTTCTGGACTCGCCATTGTCTTCGACTGCCCAGAGATATCGCACTGGTAGAGTTCAAGTTAGTTAGTTATTTGGGTTTAACGCCGAGCAGGCAACTAAGGCCATATCACGGCGGTGGTAGAGTTCAAGACAAGATTGATCATCAGTAATACTTTATTGGTTCACTGGCGATATCTAAAGTGACTGGTAGAGTTCTGGATGAGATTGATCATCGGTAATGCGTTATTGGCTCACAGGCGATATCTAAAGAGATATCGCACTGTAAAAGAGTTCTAGACAAGATCAATAACCAGTAATACTTTATTGGATTCACTTGCGATATCTAAAGAAATATGGCACTGTTAGAGTTCAAGATAAGACTGATCATCAGTAATACTTTATTGGCTCACTGGCGTTATCTAAAGAAATATGGCACTGGTAGAGTTCAAGATAAGACTGATCATCAGTAATACTTTATTGGCTCACTGGCGATATCTAAAGAAATATGGCACTGGTAGAGTTCTAGACAAGATTGATCATCAGTAATACATTATTGGCTCACATGCGAGAGAGAGATTGAAAGTGTTGGCCCTATAGTCGTCGTTCCGTCCGCTGTCCGTCCGCCGTCCGTCCAGCGTCCGACGGAAACTTTAACGTTGGCATTTTCTCGGAGACTATATAAGCCACAGTCTTCAACCTTGGCCTAAAGATACTTTGTGGTCAACACTTGTCTATACATATCAATTTCATTGACCTCTGTCAAAGGTTAAGGTCAGAGTGCATCATGACACATGTCAAAACATGACACATCATGACACATATAAAAAATTGTCTTATTTTGACTTTTTATCGTTTCAAATACTGTCCATAACGTAAAACCTAAACTTGGTACAAAAATACCTGACTCTAATACCCTCAACTATCGGGGAATTACCCTGCTGTCCATTGCTGGGAAAATCCTTGCAAGGCTGCTCCTGAATCGGCTGGTACCTGCCATCGCTGAAGACCAACTCCCAGAGGGCCAGTGTGGCTTCAGAGCAAACAGGAGCACCACCGATATGGTCTTTGTGCTGAGACAGCTACAGGAGAAGTGCCGCGAGCAGAACAAAGGGCTGTACGTAACATTTGTCGACCTAACAAAAGCGTTCGACACTGTGAGCAGGCAAGGCATGTGGCAGATCCTGGAGCGACTTGGCTGTCCCCCAAAGTTCCTCAACATGATTGTCCAGCTACATGAGGACCAGCAAGGCCAGGTCAGACTCAACAATGACCTCTCAGAACCATTCCCTATTCTCAACGGCGTAAAGCAGGGCTGCGTGCTGGCACCGACCCTCTTCACCATCTTTTTTAGCATGATGTTGAAGCAGGCCACAGTGGACCTCGATGATGACGATGCAGTGTACATCAGGTATCGTCTCGATGGCAACCTGTTCAACCTCAGACGACTGCAGGCCCACACGAAAACCCTAGACCAACTGATTCGTGAGCTGCTTTTTGCTGATGATGCTGCCCTCGTTGCACACACACAGAGAGCCCTGCAGCGCATCACGTCTTGCTTCGCAGATGCTGCCCAGCTCTTTGGACTCGAGGTCAGTCTGAAAAAGACAGAGGTCCTCCATCAGCCGGCACCCAAGACAGTGTATCGCCCTCCTCACATCACCATTGGCGAGTCTGAACTAAAGTCAGTGCACCAGTTTACCTACCTTGGCTGCATTATCACGTCGGACGCCAAGCTGGACAAGGAGCTTGACAGCAGGCTGGCAAAAGCGAACAGCGCTTTCGGGCGACTTTTCAAGCGGGTGTGGCACAATCAACAGCTGAAAACAGGCACCAAGATCAGCGTGTACAGAGCTGTGGTCCTCACCACCCTGCTGTATGGTTCCGAGTCCTGGGCCCTCTACCGCAGCCAACTACGACTCCTCGAACGCTTCCACCAGCGCTGCCTGCGTACCATCCTGGGCATTCACTGGAGTGACTATGTCACCAACGTCGAGGTCCTTGAACAGGCTGAAACTGTGAGCATCGAGGCTTTGCTGCTGCGGACACAGCTCCGCTGGGCGGGGCATGTCTCCAGGATGGAGGATCATCGCCTACCAAAGATCACACTGTTCGGCGAGCTTGCTACTGGACACCGTGACAGAGGGGCACCAAAGAAGAGATACAAAGACTGTCTCAAGAAGTCACTTAGTGCCTGCCAAATCGACCACCACCAGTGGTCTTCGCTTGCTGCGGACCGTGACACCTGGCGCTCCACCATTTACAAGGCAGCTGTCTCCTTTGAGGACTCTCACAGAGCTAGCCTTAAGAACAAGCGGCTCAGGAGAAAAAACAGAGATGCCGCAGCTCAGAACCCTGGCCATACCTTCCCCTGCAGCCACTGCGGTCGAACTTGCCTGTCTCGGATTGGCCTCCGCAGCCACGAACAAGCCTGCAGACGTCGTGGTCAACTCCTATAAAATCTTCGTTCGCGAAGTCAAGCCAAGAGAGAATCATAATCTGACAGACTGCATGGGAAGGTCAAGGGTCACAAGATTTTAGGAGATAGGTGAAAATAGCCATTTTTTTGTCCCAAATATTATTCACAGCTTCAAACCCAAGCTTGGTACAGGTGTAACTGTTAATACTGAGAAATACCTACACGTACTTAATTGGACGACCCCCCTCCCCCCAAATTAAAAAAAAATGTAAAATGCCAATTTTGTATTATTTTAATAATGTTCATCTGCATTTTTGCAAACTTTTCCATCAATTCTGGCTCAAAGTTAGCTGATGATAAGGCTTTTCTTAGCATATCAAACTGGATGATCAATCGCAAAGGTCAAGGGTCACCAGGGGTTTGATGAACGTGAGACTGAAAATACAAATGTTGTGAGAAAACATAGATTTCCCTGGTTCAAACGCTAATCCTCTTCTCGTATTAAGATGCCTGAACACAGTGACCTGCTGTAAAGGTCAAGGTCACAAAAGGTCAAATTTGTTACCTGCCGTACGGCATCTGAGCCATGACGAATTTTCCATTCTTGTTTGTTTGAGACTTCTCTTAATGCGTTTTTATGTTATTTATTACCGGTGGTTTCTTATCGTGTATGTTACTTAGCAGAATAAGTTTAAACATTAAACGGCAGAACACTAGCAACCGCAAGTTATGTGTGTGTGCGTGCGTGTGTGCACGCGCGTGTGTATACTGGCTTGAGTGCATGCGTGTTTGTGCTTGATAATGTGTCACGCGTGTGTGTGGGCGTGGTGAATGTGGCTGTTTGATACATTACATGGTGATCAAGTTCTTTTCACAACCATCACCACGTGGCCACAACAGCGTCATTGGTGGAGGACTAGTCATCGAACGGTCTGCACTAACAAGATTTTCTTTGCATTCCACACAAACTCGTCAATCAAAAATTATAAAATGTATAAATCATAATTCCAACGAATTGTCGCATTCGGCGAGGTGTCGTTCGAAGAAACGTCGCGTCAACGAGGTGTCAATTCGCCGTGTTGTCAGATACACATGGCTAGGTCTGACGTCCTGTAGTCGGGTTTATTTTCCATACCGGAAGTGTTCAGGGTAGTGCTTTGCGCATGCACGAGATTCACCCGGGCTGTTTGGTCTGTTTGCTCCAATAAATGTTCTGTCGTGTCTAACAAATTTTATCTCATTCAGCCTGACGCACGGATTTTCCAAATTTTGGAGGCGTGATCTAACGACTATGCACCTGTTGCAGGAGATGGATCGACCATGATAATTCAAGGACAGTGCCAGATTGGCTTGGCGCCGACAGGCGCCAAGCTAATCTGGCACTGCCCTTGAATTATCATGGTCGACCCATCTCCTGCTGTGGTGCTTCAGGGCTGAATGGGTTATGGTTTCTTTTGTCTGAAAGAAAGTGTGTCACATGGTGTCAATGTTTGAACTGCCTGGCGGCCGATGTTGATTATGAAGATTTACATTTCAAGCACCAGTATTGCTGTGCTTGATGAAGACAGGTAACAGTGACCCGGCAGTTAACAATTGAGGCTTTACTTTAGGCTTTATTTCTAAAACGTCACGGGATTGTGTCTTGACGAAATTTTGCGTCCAGTTTAACCCACATGAATCATACACTTCGATGTACATGACATCCGTAAAATCATATTACAATGCTAAAATTAGTTGCCATCAGTATTTTACACGGCCCATAACGCTGAGTTGGTGTACCTCACCCTGTGCCTAGGTTAAACGCACCAGCGGCGCCATTGTTGCACCGTCGTAGTTGAAGTACGAGAGATGATCTCACTACAGGTGCAACGGACTTGATTCAGGGGCGTGGGGCGTGACACAAGCCTCCGCCATCTCCAAGTCTACACAAAACTGGCGCGCAGTTCTGGTGCACATGACCGGTCCGAGCGACCGGTCTGGTGCGAAAATAGCAAAAATGGCTCCGCTGGTGCGTTTAACCTAGGTACAGGGCGAGGTATACCAAACTGAGCCATAATAACCTGTACATTTCTGTCAACGTCAACTTTGAGAGCTCATGTTCTTGTCATTTGGTGTCCATCCTTCGACTGCCCAATGATAGTTGGTCATGTCCTACATCCCACTCTTGGAAGAAAACAATGTATAAATATTAAATCTTTTGCAGATTCTTATGAGATTGAGTGTTAAATGACACAATATCAGGTTTTTATTTCCCCCCCCCCCCCCAAAAAAAAAAAAAAAAAAAAAAAAAAATGGGAAGGTAAATGTCATATTTGGGCCATGTTCCTGAGAACTACCCATATACAACGAATTGTCGCATTCGGCGAGGCGTCGGAGTCGTTCGAAGAAACGTCGCGTCAACGAGGTGTCAATTCGCCGTGTTGACAGATATACATTGCTAGGTCTGACGTCCTGTAGTCGTTTTTTTTTTTTTTCATACCAGAAGTGTAAGATCGATAGCACATGTGCCGCAGCACTCAAACAAGCAGGTTTCTTTTTTTCTTTTTCAATAGTAGCAGACTTCAGTATATGCTGTAATATGTGGCAACTGGTTCACGGCCTTGGCCTCTGGCAGTGAAATAAAGTGTGAGCCCTTTTTTGTGCTTGTCAGAGATTCAGTACATTTATTAGAGGAGCAGACCATTAAATATAGACTGAACTGAAACAAGATTATCGGAGACAAGCTCTCTAAATACGCTGATGACTAAAAAAAGTCGTTTAGCACTGAGAACCTGACTGGACTGTGATTTAAAATTTGCAGAGACTGAACACACACGCGCTGGCGCGCGCGCTCACACGGCACACACGCACACAACTGACAGTGTACCTCGTGCACAGTTTAACATAGGACAGTGTACACGGGGTACAGTGTCCTAAGCAGTATAATACAGTGCCCGCTGAAGATCAGCGTCTGTGGGGGATTAGGAGGGTCTCGTGTCTCTTGCGCTTGTGTGCTTTGTCCCGGCAGTGAAGGGGTTAACCTGGCGCGAGGTGGAATCGCTTTTCTTCCGCAAGCAACACTAGACAAACCCAGCACAGCTTCCTTTTTCAATTTGTACTTTTAGTGGAGGTTAAGTTCATGAATACGCACACGCACACGGCGCGCGCGCGCGCGCGCACACACACACACACACACACACACACACACACACACAAACACACACACACACACACACACACACACACACACACACACACACACACACACTGTCCATTATGAAACAAGTGTTTTATTCATCGATTGCTGAGCATTGTGCAGACGACGGGAAGCCAGGCCGCACAGTCCATTGAGAACCGCGGATGATCAGCCATCGTTTTACCCCTCAGCCAGGTTTACGTGAAAGAAACTAAGCGGGCACACCCTCCAGCTGGAAACGTCTAAGTTCCGGCTGCGTTTTCTTCCCCTTTAGAGTACTGCTGAATCGGGGCGGTCCGTGGCGCAGTGGTTAAGGCGCCTGCCACCAATGCTAAAGGTGCGAGGTTCAATCCGGGTTCCGGCGTCGGATTTTTCTCCTCTAGTAAGTGTCACCGTTAATTCGGGCGGACCGTCGGGGGTTCTTTCTCCGGGTACTCCGGCTCTTCCTCCCCCTCCACTTTGGTATCAGTTTCAGCCAACTTAATAAAATTTCAAATACAAAACGATTTCCAAATACCGTCAGTAGCTCGCTTGAGCTTGCCCTTAGCACCACGTGAATGTTCTGTGTTTACGTACAGTGTGTGAGTGAATGCGTGTGATTCACGTGAGCGTGCTTGTTGGGTTCAGTTCGCGGCTACATTCTGCGCATTATAAATATGAGAAATGCGCCATATAAATGCTATGCATTATTATTTATTATTATTAAATAGTCAATGCAATAGCTGTGGTCAAAGGTGAAAATCGGATGTGTCATAAACTGAAAACATGGATGCTGTGACTACTTCGCCATCAGACTACAAACATCCTACCAACAATTACGCTGGTATCCAATCAAACAAACCGGACTGCAAAAATGTAACCGGCACTTTGAAACTTTCACAGACTGGACTGTTGTGTTTAGGCATTGCACTGATGCGACAACCGAAGTCACGTGACGATTTCTCCGAGATCGTATTTCATTTTGTGTACATTTCTATCCGTAACCATTTGGTTTGTGTACGTTATGCACCTCGGTAAAAACCGAGCGTACAACTGCCGTGTGTGCATTTTAACCCCCCTGCAGGGCAAAGTAGACCAACTCAGCTCCAGTTAAAGGGAGTTAACCTATTCAAACATTGCAGAAAGGAAATGAGAAGTTGTACGAGTTCTTCCCCTTCCAAACTCTTCTCTTTCTGGAGAGCGACTATAGTCCCAACAACGTGGGCGTTGCTAAGGGCGACAGTATTGTTGGAGTATGGAGGTTCCGTGAGCTGGCACCACGTCCAGCCTGCCCTGACCGACGCTTGCTCGCCGCGCAGGGGGTGGTGGCGGCGACGCCCCAATGCGTGATTGGGGTGTACTGTAGTGTGGGTGGGCGCTCACCCGGCTAACAAGATCGAGCAATGGTACGGCCCTGTACTGACAAAACCTGTAAAACAAACCCTCGTTTTCTCCTCAGTTTGTAGAGATGTAAATGCCCAATGCTCACAAGGTCATCGGGCCGACGTTGGCCCGCGCACGGACTTCGGCCAGGGGACCTGGTGCGCATTGGGTAAGGTCTACCGGTCTTAACACGAGAGAAGGAAATGTAAAATCTCATGATAGCTGCCAACAATTGATGTAAATTTTCATGAGACCCAGCGGCTGCAGCGGCACATGGAAATCTTTGTCTTTTGCAAGATTAATCTATAAAGTGCTTGCTGCTCATGAGGCCGTGTGGCGGCAGGAGCTTATTAGAATCTATGCCGTTTAGTAGACTAAGTGGCCTCTATGACTGATTTTAACCCACCCCCCACCTCCACCTCTTTCTCGAACAAGCATTATTACTACTCTTGATTGATGAAGGACGCCTGCAGCTGCAAAGATCTGATGAACATCTATGCTGTTTGCTAGATGGAAGGTTCTTTCCATGAGACTATATAACACACCTCTAGCAAGCAAACAAACACAACACCAGAGAGACGGTAGACGGCACATGCGTACTGCCGCTAAGGCCCTTATCAAATCAGTAGGCTATTGACAGGTTCTGTTTTTCAGGCCATACATTTGATAAACCCCAATGCGACATTTAGCCACATGCAGAGATCCCATTTGGGTTTACCATTACATGCCTGCTGTACATTTGAGAAGACAGTTTGCTGAGCGTCGCGGTTAACAAGAAGGTGTTTTAGTCAGTGACTTTGTGCATGTAAAGAGCTGGACCTGAGATGCAAGATGTGAGAGAAGGTAAGAGGTCGCATATTAACCCTTCTTATCCTGATACACTACTGAGATTAATTTGACTATGATAGTTCAAGGGTGGTGCCAGAATAGCTCGGCACCTGAGGCGCCAAGGTATTCTGGCACCACCCTTGAACTAAAATGGTTGATCTGTCTCCTGATCTGTAATAGGACAATAAGCAATTTAAAAAATAAAAAAAGCTGCAGGATGTTCTGGGTAAATGTTCCCTTCTTTAGCAGGCATTGTGATGGGTCTGCGCACTCAGTGTCGTTCATAGGTGAAATTAAGAGGCGTTATAGTTTATACCTTGATATGACTGCACAAATGTTTTATTTTTAATCCATGCAGCTCTGACACAGCAGTAGAATGATCAGCTGTGATAGTTCAAGGGTGGGGACAGAACTGCTTGGTGCCTTTAGACACTATAGGCTGTTCTGTCACCACCCTTGAACTAACCTGGATATTGTACTAGTATACACTAGTTTTTCCATGAGGGTACAACTACTAAATTTAAAAATGTTAACCTTTGGGTTCAGTATGTAAAAAACACAGGATGTAAGGAAAAAGTAAGCATATAAATGTGCGTAAGCTATACATACATATTAAATTATCTGTCCAACACTATCAATGTGGCCAAGAACTGCGTGGTTGCCAAATGTTAGCCGAGGATTAGTGATGGCTGTAAGTACATGTATCAAATAGCAGTTCATTCTTAACCCGTTTAGACAACACCTCCAAAAGTTTGGAAATGCGGTTAAGAGGGTTAAACTCCCAGAAGTACATGACTGCCATTCTATAGAATGGAAGTCATATAGTTCTGGGAGTTTAAGATTTAAAATGGCAGATGTACTTTACTTCATTTGATACAATTAATGTACTTCCATCAAGATTATTTTCACGTGTGGGTATTCCCATCCAGGAGTCAAACTTGTAACTTGTTAGACAGTTACTGAGTGACTCTGTGACAAACAGTCATTGTTAGACAGCACATATTCTGTAGACTCTAGATTTTAATTACATATATTTTAGTGTGTGTGTCTGTGTGTGTGCTTGTGCGTGTGTGTGTACATGCGTGTGTGCAGGTGTGCATGCGTTTAGACTGGAACAGGAGAGTCGGAGGATGTGTGTAATTAATTGGCTAATGTTTAACATCCTAATGCGCCAAAGGCCATCGGGCCGACTTTGGCCCAATGGCCTTTGGCGCTCTGGGATTTTTGTATGCATTTATGTATGATATATTATCCTGAGCTTCAGTAATGTATTGTACCTTATATTTTATTTCCTATTTTATAAAATGGCACACACCTTGTGATCAGATATGTACTTGCCTTGTGTTGGCAGGCACACAGTTCACCACGAGGGATATTCGTATAAAGTATTATTGTATTGTAAATGTGAGCTCAACAACTGACAGGACTTGAACTTTTTGAGGACTGACCTTTTTTCCCTTCATAACTGAGTTCTTTTTCTTTGCCTTGTTTAAAACTAAGCACACTGAAGTTGGATCTTTTAATAAAAACAATTCCCTGAGAACTACTTATTACATGCACATGACAGTTCAAGGCGGTGTCAGAACAGCTTTGGTGCCGGTCGGGCACCAAACTCTTCTGGCACCACCTTTGTACTACCATGGCCATTCTGTGTTCTGTTGGCAGGATTCATGTTATTTAGAAACCCAGTCAGCCCCCAAAATTAACATGCAGTTATTTTCAAAACTTTTTAACTCATTCAACCCCACGCACATATTTCCAAATTTTGGAAGTGTCATCTAACGACTATGCACTTGTTGCAGGAGATGGATCGACCATGATAAATCAAGGGTAGTGCGAGATTTACAGCAGACCTTTTTTTTACTTCAACAAAATGTATTTATTTTGATCAATGATAAACTTATTCTCTGTTCTTCTGCATGAACAGTTTTCATTAACCCCTTCAGCCCGATGCACGTATTTCCCAAATTTTGGAGGCGTCATCTAATGACTATGCACCAGTTGCAGGAGATGGATCGACCATGATAATTCAAGGGCAGTGCCAGATTAGCTTGGCGCTGACAGGCACCAAGCTAATCTGGCACTACACTTGAATTATCATGGTTGACCCATCTCCTGCTGTAGTGAATCAGGGCTGAATGGGTTAAAAATAATACCAATGATGTAATATAAGAATTTAAAGTTACGGTTCAAAAACATCTTGTAGTTTAGGAGTTTTATTTGAAAAGTTTGAAAAATTAACAAAGTGTGGTATATTTTACAAGTTATAATGAATATTTTCATGTGTATCAAATCTCTTGTTCACGGACTTTGGTCAGTTTTCACTGGCAGTACTGTGAATTGCGCATGTTGTAAACATCCTGTGATATAAATGTGTGTTTCAGTTGCCTATTTTGAGTGATGCGGCCACTGTAACATCATGTAGCTCCAGCGTTCCATCACAGCCACACGCCCCAGTGACCCTTATCACGAGAGCGTTTCACTCAGCACATCATGCTCACTTTCCCAAACCTCCACTGACTGGCTTCCCCATCAATGTTGATACAGTGCCAACCATACCATGGGCACCACCACGGGCACCACCACGGGCATCATGTGTAGCCTATGTTCCGTCACAAGTGCAGGCAGGTTTGTCGGAGGATGCCATACTAAGCACATCATTCTGTCAATCACTGTGTCAAAGGTTCTCCTCGTTTAGTCTGCCTTCAGTGGTACAAACTGACAGATCTGAACATGGGGCTGAGGGAAGAGAATTATCTAGGCCATCAGGTGCAAGTAGAGGTGTCTTATTGCCACACTTACTGGTGACTGACACCACCACCGTTGACATGATGCCATCTAAGAAGCAACAGTTACAGTTGATCTACGCGGGGAACCACCCCATCCCTGCCATACATGGAGTCAGGTCCAGCATCCTCAAGCACCATGATCTGTCACCAAAACGTGAACGAACGGAACTGCACGTTAAACGTGATCGTTCAGAACTTCATGTGAAACGCGAGCGTTCAGAAATACTCGGCACTCTTCACACGCGGAAAAAGGAGTCGAAGGAGAGTACTCCTACCGGGTCTGCAGCTCAGCACAAGACACCAGATTTAGTGAGTGATCTGTCCAAACGCTCAGGAAAAGATGTGACAATTTTTGGAAAACCACGTCGGCAGTCCAGATCCAGCTTTATTCCCCCTATACACTACGCAGACAAACATGTCCCCAAAAATGTTGTGACGATCGACACATCTAAAGCACGAGGAAATACTGATGTGGTTCGCCTCGTGGCTCGTGATCTGGCATGGCGGGAGGTATGTCATTTCAGTCCAATATAATACTGACAAGCAAAAGAAATGCAACACTTTTGGAATGATCGGAAACACTCGAGCAAAAGAAATGTCGCATTTTTTTTAATCATCATGTTTCCGATGATTCTAAAAATGTTGCATTTCTGTTGCTTGTCAGTATATTTATTAACCCTATAGAGGCAGGTCAAAACTTTCATGTGTTTGACACAGTCAGTGAAAAGTCCAGACAAACATGCGATATCACGTGCACGTTCGTCAGGGCTTTTGATTCACTGTTAGCAGCAAACGTGTGCAAACCTTGACGCACATGTATTCTGATTTGCGAACAAGCTCTACTGTGTGTGAAACCACTGGATCTGTAAACAGTATTGGTGGTTGTGTATGCATTGGAGTTAACATGAACATTTGTCATTTCAACATAATATGAAATCTCAACCATGAAAGAAAACGAGCCCCCACAGTCGCGGGGGCTCACGAGGATCCATGTCTCTTGCTGTTGGATCGCGTTCACATTTTCTTGGCAGTGAAGGGGTTGATAAATCGCATTAACCCATTACATCCTGAGGCTTTTTTTTAAAAAAAATTGCTTACTGTCCTATGAAGCCTACATTACAGATTAGGAGATAGATGCACCATCTTTAGTTCATGGGTGGTGCCAGAATAGCTTGGCGCCTCAGGCACCAAGCTATTCTGGCACCACCCATTAACTACCATAGTCAAATTAATTTCAATCAGTGGTGTGTCAAAATGGAAAGGGTTAAGTCGTGTGAATCTGGGATACCTTCACATTTTTTATCATTTGAATACACAAGCTTACTTTAACCTGTTCAGTATGGGTCTGAAATAGCTCAGGCGGTTAAACGTCGGAGCAAGAGAGTGAAGGGAATCGCCGGGTCGTGGGTTCGAGTCCCCATTCCGGCCCCGGTAGCTGGACTCACAATCCAGGGAAAAAGGACGGGCTTGTTCCATAGCATGTCCATTGATAGGTCTTGGTAAACCAAAGTGGCACAGTTTCAGTGCGACTGAATTGATCAGTGTTCAGGTCATACTCCATAGGCAGTAGATTTCCCTGTCCCCCATAACTCGCCCGTCAGGGCCGTCCATTATCACTTCGGTGCCGTGGACATTAAACCCGGAGCTAACCAAAACCAAACCTGTTCAGTGCCCATGGACGGAAACTGCAGTGTTCGTCAATTCAGATCAACAGGCCCTCGCTGTCCCAGGCACATGGATTCAAAGTGGTGTCAGCAAGAGGCATAGATCCTCATGAGCCCCCGCAACTGCGGGGGCTTATGAGGATCTATGCCGCTTGCCGATGGGTGGTTTTCAATTTTTCGCGGCACTGTACGGATTCATTGGTGGTTTAGTACCATCATAGTTGAATCAATCAACCAGTCAGTCAGTCCAAATTTCAGATAGAATAGTGTTTGTCAGCCTTTGCCTGTAATGTGGTGGTGCTAGCGGGGTGTAGGGGGCTCTGGATAGAGGTAGTACCTTTGCTGTTCGGCAGCTGCGTCCTACATAGGACGGACGGGCATCACTGGTCCTCATCCATCTCCTTAATCTCTCACGTGCTGGCTCCAAGCGCCACACCCTGGCAAAAACCACCTCAGCTGGTGGGCTAAACCATGTGAGGGGGTGGTGTTCACATTGCACCACTGGGCGGATGAGCTGTTTCTGACAGCCAACGGCTAGAGGACGGAGGAGATCAGGTTGGATCCAACGGCCAAATGTGGGGGAGTAAACCCTTCAAATCAGGAGTGGAGCCCCGAAGGCAGACAGCTGCCTGTATTCACGCACTGTTCTGGCAGCTCCTGCAGCCAAACTGGTGCCAAACGTACTGCTTTGCATTCCTTTGGATACATCAGCGAGGCCGAGAGGGGGATCTTGACGACTGGGCATCCCAGGATCTCCATACACTTCGCCCAGGCTTGCGCACTGGAGAGGTCACTCCAGTGACTGACCCAGCAAGCGCATACTCCATTGTCTTTCGAGACAGGATGCCGAACTGGTGGTGCTAGTATACAGTACACTGTGTGCAACAAGATTAACTCTTTCAGCCCCAAGGTCCCATTTCTCAAATTTTGGAGGTGTTGCTTAATGACTATGTACCAGTTGCAGGAGATGGCTTGACCATGATAATTCAAGGGTAGTGCCAGATTAGCTTGGCACCTTCAGGTGCCAAGCTAATCTGGCACTACCTTTGAATTATCATGATCAAGCCATCTCCTGCAGTAGGGATCCAGGGATAAAAGGGTTAAGTGTGAACGCACTACAAAATGTGACGTCCGTTACACGTTGACATCTATGTTATATCTAACGTGGCGCAAATACGGAGATGGATGGGCGTCATTGTCTAAGGGTAGTGCCAGATTAGCCGAGCACCTTTCCAACACTATTTCAAAACTGTCATGGCCGATCTATCTCATACTGTAGTTAGTATTTTAAGAGGCTTACAAGTTATTACATACGCTGCACTTTTATACAGGTACGAACTTTCATCTAACCATTTGCATGTCAGTAGCGGTTTTAGTTGCGATGATCCCTGTATAATTTAACCATTTGCGTGTCAGTAGCGGTTTTAGTTGCGATGATCCCTGTATACATTTAACCATTTGCGTGTCATTTGCGGTTTTAGTTGCGATGATCTCTGTATACATTTAACCATTTGCGTGTCAGTAGCGGTTTTAGTTGCGATGATCCCTGTATACATTTAACCATTTGCGTGTCAGTAGCGGTTTTAGTTGCGATGATCCCTGTATACATTTAACCATTTGCGCGTCAGTAGCGGTTTTAGTTGCGATGATCCCTGTATACATTTAACCATTTGCATGTCAGTAGCGGTTTTAGTTGCGATGATCCCTAACAGGAATCATCGCGACTAAAACCGCTATTGGCACGCAAATGGTTAAATGAAAGTTTGCACCTGTATCAAAAGTGCAGCGTATGTAATAACTTGTAAGCCTCTTAAAATACTAACTACAGTATGAAATAGATCAGCCACGACAGTTCTGAAATAGTGCTGGAAAGGTGCTCGGCTAATCTGGCACTACCCTTAGACAATGACGCCCATCCATCTCCGTATTTGCGCCGCGTTAGATATAACATAGATGTCAACGTGTAACAGACGTCACATTTTGTAGTGCATTCACCCTTAACCCTTTTATCCCTGGATCCCTACTGCAGGAGATGGCTTGACCATGATAATTCAAGGGTAGTGCCAGATTAGCTTGGCGCCTGAAGGCGCCAAGCTAATCTGGCACTACCCTTGAATTATCATGGTCAAGCCATCTCCTGCAACTGGTACATAGTCGTTAGCATCACCTCCAAAATGGGAGAAATGGGACCTTGGGGCTGAAAGAGTTAATCTTGTTGCACGCAGTGTACTGTATACTAGCACCGCTAGGTCACACTCAAGTGTCAACAAAACCAAGGCAGTCAATAACACACTAAGCTGTACATTTCTCTGTGAGTGTTACGATGGTTCAGGCGATTTCTGTTAGAGCGTGCTTTCGCGCAACAGTTAAGCGAGTCATTTGTTTTGAGCATAGGGGCCCGAGTGGTGCTTGCACTAAATGCAAGTCCGCTGCGCCACCGCGGCGTGCGCGCCACCGCCTCACAAGCTCAAGTTGGTATTTTGACTTGAGCTTGTAGTGACGCGGTGGCGCGCACGCCGCGGTGGCGCAGCGGATTTGCATTTAGTCAACGCACCGCTCGTCAGACCCCTGTGGTTTTGAGCAAGAATGACTGACGCGCTTGTTTCCAATTTCACCTCAGCAGAAGACGTCCCCAGATTTAACCGCTGAAAGTCGGCGCGTTTTCACCATGTCGCCACCGAGACAAAAGGAACACGACTCCAACTGCAAGAGACATAGATCCTCATGAGCCCCCGCGACTGCGGGAGCTCATGAGGATCTATGTCTCTTGCTGCGATCAATTCAGTTGAGTCCATGTCTGGTTTTTGGTCATTGAACTCATATTTCAAAAGCAAAAATCGGTTCATAGTGACAGAGAAAGGGTTGGCCGGTGTGCATAACTGCATACTTCATTTTATACCTAGCATGAATGCCGCCAGGAAGGATTGTACGTAGTGCCGCCAGATTCGCTGCCAGGCTAATCTGGCACTACCTTTGAACACAATCACTTGTGGTGTCTTAACAGAGTGTATTAACCCATTTAGCAGGAGGTGGATCGAACACTGCCGATGCCAATTCAAAGGTAGTGCCAGACTAGCTTGGCGCCAGGCTAGTCAACTCAGGCACAACGCGTGAATTACCATGGTCAATTCAGTCATCTCCTGCAGCTGATGCAGTCATTAGGTGACGCCTCCCGACAGCCTTGGGGGTTAAATGGGTTAATGGGGCTGAAGAAACGTTGCGTCCCCTGCCCCAGGAAACACGAGGGCCGATGTCGGCCGTTAGAAGTCGGCATGAGGACCTTCTGCGCTAGCACTTACTGACCTGGCTTACACCGAACGCGGTGTGCGCGCCACACCCTCATGGATACACTGTTTGTAGTTTAGTTTATTTCGACACTGTGGACTCTGCCCTGGTGGCACGCAGTGCCCTGGTGACTCTGCCCTGGTGTGGACATTATGAATATTGGCTCGTCAGTCGTGACATTGTGTACATAATTTGCACGCACTTGTTTCGGGCTTTAGAGTCGACGTGATCCATCTGCAAGAGACCTTGACCTTCATGAGCCCCCGCAACTGCGGGGGCTCATAAAGGGTCAAGGCCTCTTGCAGACTCGGTAGAGTAAACAGATACACGTTCTTTATCTGAGAAAAGAAAAAAAGAAAGAACTACAGGCCAGGAGATAGGAGATAGATCAACCATTTTAGTTCAAGTCGTGGTGCCAGAATGAGCTATTCCGGCACCACCCTTGAATTGTCCTAGTGAAATTTAGTTCAATACAAAGTGCATCAGATTGTAAAGGATTAACTTGCAGAGTGATGAGGAACTCTGTCAACAGCGTCAGAGCACGTACATGTAGAAATGCTTGAATACATAAAGTACCACTATGCATAAATCTGACGACCCATTTCAGCACCATTTGTTTTTGTCATGCCTTGTCGACACATTTAATGAACTTTAGCAGCAGTTTGGACCCGCAGCAAAAGCACACGCGTAATCGTGCTTATTTATTCCGCTGCGCATCCGTTCGTTTTTCAATCTATTTTTAGCTGTTTCTCGCACTGATAGCATTGTATTTCTAGAACAGAGTAGAGTCATTGTCAGGTTACTTGATATAAAGACGACGTGTGCTGAACTGGATTCTCCTGTGTCTAAATGAACCATAACTAGACCTGTATGTAGCGTTTCGTAACCATCTGTTACAGAAGTGTATCTTAGAACGGTTACGGGCGGTAGTGGGCCTTTAAACCAGTATGATGTTACGAAAACTGTTAGTTTGCTAAATGTCTAGGGGGGGGGGGGGGGGGGGGGATTCCGATAAGAAGCGCGCATTTTCATGTCTGTATTTTGACAAGAGGCATTCATTATCGGGATCCTTGTATGCTTCGTGTCAACAAACAGTGGCTTTATTTACATAAACAGTTTGAGGTACTCGTACCGGGGGGGGGGGGGGGGGGGGGGTTGGTATTGGTGGCGGGAGTAGGTGGGGGGGGGGGGCGAGTGGGGGGGGGGGGGGAGGGGCATGCACCACGGTGATCGTAGCCTACTTTGTTCGCTTAGAAATAGCCGTGCGGCGCCATTTCTCCCCTTACTAAACGTAAATGAATGACGTCAGTGGAAATTAATCTTTCATATGACCCGGAAATCAGTGCACAGCATTTTCTTTTGTTAACTCATTGAGCCCGGCGCACGTATTTCCCAAATTTTGGAGGCGTCATTTAACGACTATGCACCTGTTGCAGGAGATGGATCGACCATAATAATTCAAGGGCAGTGCCAGATTAGCTTGGCGCCGACAGGCCGCCCAGCTAATCTGGCACTACCCTTGAATTATCATGGTCGACCCATCTCCTGCTGTAGTGCGTCAGGGCTGAATGGGTTAAACATGACTTGTTTATAAAGTTATTTATAGTTTAGTGTCAGAACTATAAGTACAGCAACATCCGCAATGGCCAGGCTGGAGTTGACAGGACTGGCGAAGTAACTCCATCAGCTCACCATCACTGAAGTACAGGCTTTACAAGTCCCTCGTAGTGTCTATTCTACTCTACGGCTGTGAGACTTGGACACTGCTTGCAGACTCAGAAAAGAAAATCCAGGCCTTTGAGAACAAGTGCCTGAGGAAGTTGTTCCGCACCTCGTACTGCGAGCACAAGACCAACGAAGTCAGTACGGAGCACTGTCACTTCAGTCCCTGGTGGGCCCACATGAATCCCTTCTGGCAACCGTGAAACGGCGCAATCTTGCTTGGTTTGGCCACGTGACCCGACACAACACCCTGTCCAAGACTATCCTCCAAGGCACTCTCGAAGGAAGCCGCCGGCGAGGTCGTCAGAGAAAGAGTCATGGGTCGCAAACATAAAAGAATGGACCGAACTCGAGATGCCAGACTTGCTTACCACCGCCCAAAATAGAACTCAATGGCGGCACTGGCTGTTGCCGCTGCCTTTCAGTCCCCCCCCCCCCCCCCCCCCAACGCGCAGATCGGGCAAGGGACTGATGATGATGATGATGATGTCAGAACTATAATTACAGTAACAACAAACCTTATCATGTGAACAAATAAATAGTTGGAATGAGGTGAACTCTTTGACCTGATGGAATTCCCACCACGTCCGCTGTAGCCTACTTTGTTCGCTTCGACTATAACCGTGCCATTTCTCCGCTAAAGCGGAGAAATGTGACGGTTATTAGCGAACGAAGTAAGCTTCAAAAACCCTCAAGCATTCTGGCCAATCATTGGAGTCACGTGTTCCAAAGTTGTACAGGCCTAGCCCTTTGACACGTCTGCGTGGAGGCTAGGGTGAGCGCGACGATAGAGTAAGATGGCTTTGGCGAAATCACTTCTGTTTTTGACCTGTTCGTGACGTGCAGGACTGTTACGGTGACGCGACACCGCAGTGATTGTTACGACCGAGCTAAATGACCGTGAATACTGCGTGGGGGTCCTCTATATCAAGGGACCGGCGCTACCTACGCTTGTTTGCCTTTGACTCAGTTATGCATGATTCCTGTTACATGATCTCATGCAAGTCTTTGAACTTTATCATTCAAGACAGTCCCTGTATCTGCTTGGAGGCCCTTGTTGTCAAGAAGCGCTACTTTCTTTCTTTGACCTGATTCAGATTTAGCTAATAACTTATATTACTGACATCAGCTAAGACTTTAGGCCTTAGGATGCGAGAGCAGTGAGGCGAAGGTCTCACGACCAGACAGCGGTAAACCAAAATCCAAACATTTGTCCTCACTGTACCAACAATTTCTGTCGGCGTAGAACATTCGGCTTTCGCTTGACGGAACTGGTTGTTCAAAGAGATTTGAAAGCTGGGTACAGTACACGTTAACCGCTAATTCAGCCCGACGGCCGTATATCCCAAATTTTGGAGGCGTCATTTAATGACTATGCACTAGTTGCAGGAGATGGATCGACCATGATAATTCAAGGGCAGTGCCAGATTAGCTTGGCGCCTGTCGGCGCCAAGCTAATCTGGCACTGCCCTTGAATTATTATGGTCGATGTCGGCGCCAATCTAATCTGGCACTGCCCTTGAATTATCATGGTCGATGTCGGCGCCAAGCTAATCTGGCACTGCCCTTGAATTATCATGGTCGATGTCGGCGCCAAGCTAATCTGGCACTGCCCTTGAATAATCATGGTCGATGTCGGCGCCAATCTAATCTGGCACTGCCTTTGAATTATCATGGTCGATCAGTGTCGGCGCCAAGCTAATCTGGCACTGCCCTTGAATAATCATGGTCGATGTCGGCGCCAATCTAATCTGGCACTGCCTTTGAATTATCATGGTCGATCAGTGTCGGCGCCAAGCTAATCTGGCACTGCCTTTGAATTATCATGGTCGATCAGTGTCGGCGCCAAGCTAATCTGGCACTGCCCTTGAATAATCATGATCGATGTCGGCGCCAAGCTAATCTGGCACTGCCCTTGAATAATCATGATCGATGTCGGCGCCAAGCTAATCTGGCACTGCCCTTGAATTATCATGGTCGATGCCGGCGCCAATCTAATCTGGCACTGCCCTTGAATAATCATGATCGATGTCGGCGCCAAGCTAATCTGGCACTGCCCTTGAATTATCATGGTCGATGTCGGCGCCAAGCTAATCTGGCACTGCCCTTGAATAATCATGGTCGATGTCGGCGCCAATCTAATCTGGCACTGCCTTTGAATTATCATGGTCGATGTCGGCGCCAAGCTAATCTGGCACTGCCCTTGAATAATCATGATCGATCCATCTCCTGCTGTATTGCGTCAGGGCTGAATGGGGTAACACAGTCACCGTCAAGGGAGTTGGTGTCTGAGCACTCCATTATAATTCAGATCGGCAATGTTCGACGGATCGATAATGACACAAAAAGGTGGGGTCAAAATAACTCTGTGCCTAGGGAGTAGGGACACCAAGGGTTGTTGACACAAGCCTTGAACCAGCATTGTTGACGAAAGCCTTGAACCAGCTTTGTTGAAACAAGCCTTGAACCATCAATGTTGACACAAGCCTTGAACCAGCATTGTTGACACAAGCCTTGAACCAGCATTGTTGACGCAAGCCTTGAACCAGCTTTGTTGACACAAGCCTTGAACCAGCATTGTTGACACAAGCCTTGAACCATCATTGTTGACACAAGCCTTGAACCAGCATTGTTCACACAAGCCTTGAACCAGCATTGTTGACACAAGCATTGAACCAGCATTGTTGACACAAGCCTTGAACCATCTTTGTTGACACAAGCCATGAACCAGCATTGTTGACACAAGCCTTGAACCAGCATTGTTGACGCAAGCCTTGAACCAGCATTGTTGACGCAAGCCTTGAACCAGCATTGTTGACGCAAGCCTTGAACCAGCATTGTTATAAATAAATAAATAAATAAATAAATAAATCAGGGCATTAAATAGGCGCTTGACCCCAATTGAATATCGGCTCAAAGCGCCGCCGCGAACTGAACCCAACAAGCACGCTCACGTGAAGTCACGCGCATTCACTCACACACTGTACATAAACACAGAACATTCACGTGGTGCTAAGGGCAAGCTCAAGCGAGCTATTGAAGCTTTTGGAAATTTAAATCCTTTGTATTGGGCTGAAATTGATATCAAAGTCATGGGGGAAGAAGAGCAGGAGTACACGAAGAACGAACACCGGACGATCCGCCCAGATTAACGGTGACACTTACTAGAGGAGAAAAGTCCGACACCGGAATCCGATATCGAACCTCGCACTTTTAGCATTGGTGGCAGGCACCTTAATAAATGCGCCACGGATCGCCCGATGACACAAGCCTTGCACCATCATTGTTGACACAAGCCTTGCACCATCGTTGTTGACACAAGCTTTGAACTAGCATTGTTGGCACAAGCTTTGAACCAACATTGTTGACACAGGGCTTGAACCAGCATTGCTGACACAAGCCTTGAACCAACATTGTTGACACAGGGCTTGAACGAGCATTGTTGACGCAAGCCTTGAACCAGCATTGTTGACACAAGCCTTGAACCATCATTGTTAGCATAAGCCTTGAACCAGCATTGTTGACACAAGCCTTGAACCAGCATTGTTGACACAAGCCTTGTATCAGCATTGTTGACGCAAGCCTTGAACCAGCATTGTTGACACAAACCTTGAACCAGCATTGTTGACGCAAGCCTTGAACCAGCATTGGCAATCACTGTAGTCTTCAGTAGTATGTCAGAGCTGAGTAAGCTAATACAGCTCTGACGAAGCAGGAGATGATAGTTCAAGGGTAGTGCCAGATTAGCTTGGCACCCACAGGCGCCACGCTAATCTGGCATATCCTTGAACTGTCATAATTATCCTGGTCCTTTTCCCGCTGTGGTTAATGGGCGAATGTTCTCCATTTGAGCGTAATTAGATTTGATAGGATAAATACTTTATCAATCGTGCCAGCAGCTTGTTATCGTCTTGCTTTGGATACCAGTCGCACAAACATGACCTTTTCAATCAAAGGGATGCCTTATAAAGTTTAAGTATTAATGTACATAGTGCGTCTTTCAAATTATTTTTTCGCACTTGCGTGACTTTAAATGAACTAATTCGAGAAGAATAACTCCGGCGCAGCGGTGTACATTTATAAAAGCATTGAGTGTCTTTGTGGAAGCTTTATGCGTTTGTGATGTTAAACTGAGTGCGCCGATATTGTGAATGATCAGTTGCCATGAGGTGGGCCCTTCCGCCTCTTTGAGGTCGCAGAAAAACAGTGCGAAACCGGTTTGAAGGTCTGTGTGAGCCGTGTAAGCTAACCCACTTCGTGTCAGTACGTGCTTTGTGGCGGTCGAGCCATGATAATACATGTAATGATAACGGGTCAAAGTAAAATTGCGAACTTGTCAGTCTAATACACTTGATGTACTGGGCGCTGTTCTGATATCAGAATTACTGAGCGGGTCAAACACTGCGCGTCGTCTGACGCAAAACAATGAATTAACTCATTCAACCCCACGCACGTATTTTCCAAATTTTAGAGGCCTCATCTAACGACTATGCACCCGTTGAATGAGATGGATCGACCATGATAATTCAAGGGTAGTGCCAGATTAGCTTGGCGCCTGTCGGCGCCAAGCTAATCTGGCACTACCCTTGAATTATCATGGTCGATCCATCTCCTGCTGTAGTGCGTCAGGGCTGAATGAGGGAAAACCAAACGTCGCGCAGCTTTTTTTTAATACCCATTTTGGATTTCCAGAAATCGCCTCTGTAAAACGTGATACCCAGTGGCATTGGAAGATATTTGTAGGGGCGTGGAGGTGTGTGTGCGTGTGTGTGTGTGTGTGTGTGGGGGGGGGGGGTGTAGGGGGTTGGGTGCAGGGGGGCCGGTGCAGGGGGGGGGGTGTGGGAGGAGGGGAAGGGGTGGGGGGAGGTGGGGGGCGGGGTCAGCATACCTACTATGTTACTTTCCAGTAAAATCGAACAACGGGTGGTCGGGGGGTGTGTATGGGGAGAGGGGGGAGAGGTGGTGGGGGCGGAATGGGGGGGGGGGGAGGGATAGGTTGATACTCCTCCAGCCAGAAAAAAATTAAAACATAAAAAAATCTGTATGATTGTTTTTTCTCCTAAATTCTGTTCTTCTCCAAAATGTTTTCCTCCCAAACTTTGATTTTGGGAGGAGGGTGATGGCAGGAGATAATTTGATCCCCCCTCCCTCCTACATTACCCCCCCTCACCCCCCACCATCCCTCCCCCCCCCCCACCCCCCACCCACCCCCTCACCAACACACACACCCGGTTCCTACACCAGGGAAAACAGACCGCGGGTGACGATAGTTAGCTAACACATCCGGCAGCAGCACAATGTGTGAGGGCTTGTGTGGTGGTACCTTAACTACCGATTCAGGTGTGCTGGTCTGTGATTTTGGACTTTACGGATGTAGGCCGTAAATCCGAAATCACAGACAGCCACTCTTTCACTGGCGGTAATCCCATAGGCTGGAGTGGAGGAGTGCGTTTTCACTCGTGTGTCAATGCGCGGTATTTACTTTTCCATTTCACTGTCAAACAAGACAGTTAACTCATTCCAGACCTAGTGCCGCGTTATACGCGGCTTTAGGTATAGTGCCGCGTTCGGATACTCACGTGTTCGGACGCGGCACTACATCTGAAATGAGTTAATTGTCTTGTTTGACTAGACGAAACAATGACTGTATACTGCTACACAGAGCGAACACGCATATATCTCTAACCCAGCCTGTCAG